>QRDG01000041.1:2335729-2407980 GCA_012064385.1 Puccinellia tenuiflora | reverse complement strand
TGCCCCTGTCTCCAATGATTTTCCAGGTTTAAGCATCGATACTTTTGTGTTCCCATGAATTTATCTTGTCTTTCAACTCCAGCGATTTATTTGCATTTTAAGTTTATAACGCTTAAGCTAAGATGGAATTTAAGTGTTTTTTGTTGGTGCTCCGTGTATTCAAGACGCTTCTCCACTATGGAGCAGGATCCTCTGACTTTGCCTATCCTAACTTTCCCTGACTTCGAGTCACCGACAGGTGGGCCCCACATCTGGTGGCATCTGGTGGGCCCCACACGTCAATGACCCAAAGTCAGGAAAAGTCAGGGTGGAGAAAGTTAGAGGATCCCGTTCCCTCCACTATAAGGTGCAGCATTACGAGAGCGGCGATATGGAGGCCGGGCTACATGTAGCCCGGTTTTCCAAAAAAATTTGAATCCGTAAATTTGACTTTCATAAAATTCTGAAAAAATTATGGTCGTAGATAATACTATGATCTACCACTGTGAAAGATTTCAAGCGCAAATTCGAAATATTTTGATCTACGCAAAAAGAGAAATCTGGCAAGATTTCAATTTTTTTTAGATTGCGCACTGTTCACCGAGTTAGCTCTGCGGATTTTCTCTTTTTTGCTCAGAACAGAATACAAGGAATTTTTGATTGAAAATTTTCACAGTGATAGATCAATGTATTATCTACAACTATGATTTTTTTCAGAATTTTTCGATAAAAAATTTGCAGATTCAATTTTTTTTGGAAAACCGGGCTACATGTAGCCCGGCCTCCATTTCGACTTTCCGGCAGCATTACACACTACTAGAAGGATTAGGCGCACTTTGCTGCGCCCATTTTTCATTGACATTGTTGTGCTCTTACGTTTGTGAGTCCGAGCCTAGACTTTCTGTTTTGTACAACCAGTTTTTGTGAGTCAATTTTGACTACAGTAGAACACATAACAATGCACTTCACCCACGCCAATAATTACCTGCAAATCGAGTTGACCTTGTAAACATGGTACATCGTAATCAACGTACAAAGATGTTTAATGATGTCGTATATATATTAGACAAACTAATGTAGCTATACAATTTATGGTTTCGTTGTGTATATGGAACCAGCTCATCATATTAGATACCCTTGATGTACACATCAATTGCACTATTAGAATCTAAATGTAACCAACAATTAAATGTTGTTTGATTTTTTTGAGGTTCTATTATGAGTATTTGCCAGCAAAGATTTCCCATAATATTGCATAAAATAGCTTTCACCTAGAACTTGTTAATCGCCCTGAACAACTATCCATCAAAGCTGATTGACAGAAACAAGATAAACCGGTAAATAGATGAACATAGATATCCCCAGTTATTTATTGGACATGTTCGCGGCATCAAATAGCTCACATAGCACCACTAAAAGTGGTAGATGTTCTGCTTCATTTAAAACCAAACATGCGCATTCAAGGGATTCATATGCCTTTGGAGAAATATCAAGCTGATAAATTCAAATTACTAGATGACCCGTTGCGCCGCTGGCGCAAAAGACGGAAGCAAGACTATATTTTAAACATAAGTTTTATATATGTTTTGCATGTATATTGTTGTCCAGGTAGGAGAATTATGCGACTCTCATAACACTACCATGGGTACCCATCGGAACTATGGAGGTTGCCCGTTAGGATTTGACGGCTCCTCTCGTTGTCTCAATTTTTCCATCGACGCCTCTTTTTATAACGAACGTTGTCATTTGTCCTTATCATGTGTCCGGTGTTGCCTTGTTCTGTTCCTGTTGTCGGTTTAATCCAATTTGTCTGGTTCTGTTCCTGTTGTCGGTTTAATCCAATTTGTCCTCATCACCGACCCACTCCACTCCAATTTGACGTAAGAACCGGTATTGTGGTAAGCATATAGTTGGTATGTACATTAAGTTTTCAACTGGATAGCCCATTTAGCTCGATTGCAGATGAGCATACCTATTTCAATGGTTTTAGCATAAGTTGTATATGTTTTGCAAACACCGAAAGCGAGAATATATTATAGCCATAAGTTTAATATGTTTTGCATATGTGTTGTTTGCCATATTTAACATTTTGTGAATCATGCCGCAACCATCGATACCCATATGGAGGTTGCATGTTAGGGTTTTGTGGGCTCCTCTCATTGTCCCCATCGTCGAGTTTTTTTCCACTGATGCTCCCTTTTACAAGTTATGTTGTCCTCTGCCCTTCTTGTCATGTATCCAATGTCGTCATGTTATATCCCCGTTGCCGGCCCGATCCATCATCACAGCCTCCGTTATTCAAATTCATCAATCACACTGGATTTAGAAATGCTCATTCAGGCATAGATCCTTCCAAATATGTTATTGTTGTCGTTGTCAAGAGGTGTGATACACGAATCCATCAAACATTATCTATATGGCATCAGCATTATGTCCCAACAATACAAAGCATCTTCAAAACAATTGTAAGCAGAAGATGTATGCATAAGGTGGACTATGAAAGAGCAAGTAGAATTTCTCTAAAGTGCACCACCATAAGTAAACAGGGCCATTACATGAGTTCAACAGATCACCATTATGTTCGCACAACAGGGGATTACGGACAAAGTTATTTTTTTTTTGAAAGGCCTTCGGGCTAGCTTTATTACCTCAAATAACACTTACATTGTCTGCTAATAAGCCATGAATAAAATCAGGAGGTGAGTCTAGCCACACAGCCGGTGGATCAACAAGCCCCTGTTGAGCTAGCACATGAGCTACTTTATTAGAATCTCTATTAAAATGCTCAATCACAACCTTCCCAAATTCTAAAATTAAGCTACGACAATCATCGAGGATGGGTGCTGCCCATAGTGTCCAGTGTTGAATTTCAACGACTCCACCACCATATTGTCCATTTGCACCAGAACTGAATTACATCCAATATTCTGTGCCAACTTAAGACCCTCCACAAGAGCAGCAGCCTCAGCAGAAACTATATCATCAACGTGTTCAATTTTTTCTGTTAAGGTTCCAATGAACATACCTAAGAGAACATAATGTTCAGTGCCTCACAACCAGATAAACTGCAGACGCGTCTTCATGGTTCTCCATATTTTCAAAATCAAAGGCAGCACATCATCATTGAATAGTTCAAACCTGAAATGATTAATTTTAGCATTAACCCAAGCATCCAATCTTGTATCAAATCAAATAGACAATCCCCAATTAATTTTCCCAAATTCCTCACACAAAAACCATGTCAGATAAATAATCTACAACACTAATAATCCAAGGATAGTTTTATCTCGCCTACAGGCTACAACTGATCTCTGAAATGTGCAGGAAATTACAGAATAGGTACTTCTTTCATAGAAGGTCAAAAAAGAGAACCATAAGCAGAGGATAGGTTTAAGCCAAATTATGACAATGCGAAGGCAACCCGAAGTAGCAACACAATAGAAGTATATGAAGAGAGTAAACTGAAATTGCAAAAACAAAAGAACGACCTATTTTAAACACGTGATACGTAACTCGTTTGTACGAAAAAGACCCCAAAAGAAAAATTAGGATTGAGAGCCTGGCCATCTTTGTAGTTTGCCTATTTTACCAAAATGCTAATATGGAGATCTAATCATAACTTATTTCAGGCCGCGACTCACCAATATCAAAATCATGAAGCATTTCCAAATACTCTGCTATTCAGAGATATGAAAACTGCAAGATAGAAAGGCATAACAAATTCTGTGGTAAAAGGGGCCAGGGAGCTCGAGTGTCCTCGCCAACCTTCAATTACAATAATCTCCAATGAGCTTTAGACAAATGTAATTAGCATCATTATGTGACTACCAACCAATGTTCAAGCCACAAAGGAGCCAAAACATCTTTGGGCTGAAGCTACATTACTTTAATAATGTTCTACATAGCATGGATATCTACTGGTGATTTTGACATCCTAGCGCCTTTTAGAACATTGTTTATCTACAACTGGTTTTGGCTTCCACACTTTTAAAACCGCAGGGGCGCTAAACGGTGCGCTTATCCTTCTAATCATATGCACATTATGCAAATGGAGTGTATCATAAACAAAGCCACCTGCAGGCTTCAGGTTGTTATTTAACTAACAAACCTCTTTCTGCATTCAGTGGTAAGACAAAATACTGTTTTGATGATGTAAAAGTAATATCTATGTTTCAACTTGAAATTGATGCCTAAATGCTCCTTCTTAACCAATTCCCATGTGTGTTGTTTGAAAAAAAGGGCAGATAAAGTATATGCGGTTATCACTCAAAGCAAGCCGCAAAATAGCAGATGATATGAGCTCATGCATTCGCAGTGCTACTTTACAGCTACATACTACTCACAGTATAAAATCTTTAAATGCAGAACAACGTGACAATGCGAGGCTCAAAATAGATGATTTCTAGAAGGAAAAGTCGTAAGATAGCGCACCCAACAATGCCCAGTTCAGTTCTAAGCATATTTTTGAAGAGCTATTGATATATGATGTATTTACATAGACATGTATCACTATATATGTCAAAAAAACACCTACTATCTTCGGATGGATGTTACTAAGAAATGGAGGCCTCAACATGCCTAAGTATCTCAATTTAATTACCAATCCAGAAGCAAAGTCATATGCTTTTGATCAAGCTATTTATACATGAACCGTATATTAGAAGATACAAGGGAAGAAACGGCATACTATTTATACGCAGGGAAAATAATCACAAGGGTGTTTTACTATTAGCAGATATAGAGGACGAAACACCATACTATTTATTCCTTTCCTAACCAGCTAGCCCCAAATCAGAACACCATTTTTAGTAAAGGGGAACTGTAACCCCATCCAGCTAGAATTATTACCCCTTCAATCGATCGAGACAAGCTTTACGTAGCACAAATATAAATAACTACCAAATCAGCTTCCTCGATAGCTAGCTTTAGTCATTGTTATTCTGGCTCAATCCAGCTAAATCAACTCTATGTGTATCGTTTTTTATGGTGGTACACTATATGTCAAGGGCAAGGTGATCTCAGAACTTTATGGAGTATTATGTGTTCTAGCTTCTAAAAAAACAGAACAACAAAGGCTAATGCTACGTAATGGTACATTATCAGACATGAGGGAAAATTTTAAACAAACCTTATTCAAGGAAGTACCTTCTGAAAAGACAAAAAAATCTTTAACTTAACCAGGGTGCAAGCTCGATCAAACCGAGAATAAAATAGGTCGATTGCAGACAAGAGTACAAAAGAATTTAGAACATTATTTATAATTCACCACAAGGTAAAATAACTAAACATAGCAAGCAAGCAGAGGTGGGCAATGATCATATAATGTACTCACCCAGGGACATGGGAGACGAGCAGAGCAGCAAGCTGCAGGCAAGAATCCATGGCGTCACCGTTCTGACCTCGCCAGCACGAACACCAGCTGCAGCTATCCTCGCACCAGCAGGAGCCATGGATGATTGACCACCACCTCTGTGTTCAACGCAGTCTAATGGTGCTGCAAACGGAAGAGGGCTAGACGGAGCAATGGACTTGGAGAGGTTAAGTAGTCCATCGCCTTCCTCCTCCATCGTGAATTGGTTGTCATCTGCGGTGGCACTGTGGCCTTTTTTGTCAATTCATACAGATGCACATGTCTCAACCTGAGAGAAACACATCTAATCATTTTCAGAGGAAAGATAGTAACAGATGTGAAGTACAACATGCTTGCCAATTCTTAAACTGGTAAACTACAACATGCTTGGTAATTAAGCTGCAGGTTGAAAGACGTACCAAGATATTGCAGAACTTCATTAATGTCTGTTCAAAGACGTACCAAGATATTGCAGAACTTCATTAATGTCTGTTCAAAGACGTACCAAGATATTCCAGAACTTCATTAATGTCTGTATTTACTGAAAGAAATATATAACTTGATTTGTCACATTCACATACATCATCGAATCCCGCGGACCTAAAAAAAGTACAGATTAAGATGCAACTATAAGCCAAATAATAGAATTATAAAAGTATGAATGACAGGAAAACAAATGAAATATCTTGCATCGCTGATTGGGAGCTGCAAAATTACATGATTAAGTTGAGAAATTTCTTGAGAGAATTCATGAACATCATCATTATCGATCACTGGAACAACAATATACAAAACAAGAAAGCATTTTCAGTTTGACCTGATGTGAATTTACTAATGCAGCAACATGTATTTAATGGACATTAGCTCCCATGGTCCCTATGCAGCCCGATGCCAGATCAGTTGGCAACACTCTACAACGTGATGCTAAATCAACGGGCGACAACGCCTCCAGTACTCGTTCCTTACTCCTCCCTCCCTATTATTTCTTTTGGTATATCATCAAACTGAAAACAACAAATGAAATCTGCAAGGAAACAAAACTGGTAGTATTTATTATTTATGTATAACTGAAAACAACAAATGAAATCTGAAGAGGGAAATGAGGCAGAGGCAAACCTGAGCCCCAGCCCCTTGCTCCCATTACCACCGTCTGTAGGCGTTTTACCTGTTGAGCACCGAGGAGGAGGGAGAGGTCGACCAGAGGAAAAGCGCAAGGTCGATCCGAGACGGTTTGGTATATGGAGGTGTTTTGGTAGACACTGTACATAACAAACTATTTCATTAATCAATTCTGAAGTAACAATCATCCATGTGTACAGTGAGTGATGCAAGATTTTTCCTAGTATGATCTAAAATGATAAAAATAGTACTAAAATAGTAGACGACAAACCGGTTTTTCTCCCAGTAAGTTCATAAGCAATTAACAAATGGACTGGAATCACATCCAGTAGCCAAAACATGAAGAAAAGGCAAAGAACCTATAACCAAGAAAGAGGATGACAAAATGGCATTTAAATGTACAATTCGGCATAATAGGGTAAAAATCCACTATTCAGGATCCAAAGCACCAAATGTATCTATAAAGAAATAGAATAGACAAATCTTGAGAACGAGAACCTTGCTTTCACTACTTTTTTGCAACAAAAGCTTCAGAAGATGAGAAATTGGAAAGTTATGCAGTATTTTAGTAGTGCATGATGTCTGTTATAGATTTCAGCTATAGACCTTCAATACATGGACTTCACTGCCGTCATTGTCAAAGCTTTTTCTCCTTCCCGACTTTTCGCTATGTCATTTCCCCCTCTACTTCATCCCCCACGGCCACTCTGCACAACAACATTATATTATTAGTACTATCCCATATACAAGTGTGTATTGCCACATTGTCCTTTTAGCAGCAAAAATAGCTCACAGCTCACAGGAAAGGAAAAATATATTGAAGAATTAAAATAATCAGCTACATAAGATTCAAGGGGGTAAAGAGGATAAAGCTTCTACTTTATGGATAACCTTTACCTGAATCGACGGTGCCTCCCAACCTCTCTCCCAGACACAGATCAGATGAATTACGCTGCGGACAGGGAAAGAACATGAGCACCTCATATCTGAGATATGAAGCAGACATGAAGAGAGGCGTGCAAATACACACCTGAACCGACGTTGCGCGGAGCAGTTGAGGCCCAGCCCCAGAACCTTGAGCTCATGAGAACGACAAAATCCAACCCGTTCAGATGCCAGTGGAGCTGAATCAACGCACCACACCATGGAATAGTCAGCCACAATCTAAGCAATGGATGACTGGGCATTTCCTAATAAGGTACAAATGTAAAAGTACTTGCATTACGTAAATAGTACACCTAAATTAATTAATTGGATTCTGATCTATGCATAAAGTGAACCGAACATGAACAAGTCACCTACTCGATTCGTGTTCTGGCTTCTCCTTGTTGTCCTTTTTCAATCACTCACTACAAAAATTAGAAATGTAAATTAAACCTCCATTGAACCTACAATGTCCAACTACCATGTGATGCATCGGTACCACATTCCACCACACAACCAAATCACAAGATTGAGGAAGTGACCAGCCAAACTGAAGGAACCATAGAAAGGGCTATGAATCATATGTACTCTAAATATGTCCCGGAGAGGAAATCTGGGTGACGACATAACACCTTGAGCGAGCCACTGCTTAACAACATAGCAGTTGTGGCCGAAATAATAGACATGGCAGATGACGAGGTGCATGCTGGAGTTGTGCCCGCGTCAAACCCTAGAAACGAAATAGAATGAAATTAATCAATGGAGGCTCGACCGCCATCTCCGTAGGAGCTCCCGCAGCAACCGGCACCGTCTTTACCATGCATGCCGCCGCCCATTCCAGTCCGACCAATTGGCGCCACCCTTCCCCGCTCGGGCAACCATGGAGTCCAGGAAACCCAATGATGGCCGCCGTAGCTGTCAGTGAATCTCTTGGACACCCAAAACCTAGATGCAAAATTAAAATTAAATTAGAGAGCGAGGAATCAGATGAAGAAGCTCGTGCACCAAGAACAGGAACCGTACCTGGCCCGGGGTGTTGGTCGTCAACGTCGCTCGGGTTCTTGGTCGCCCGCATCCTCTCCTCTAGTTAGGAAGAGCACGGCCCCTTTCATGCCCTCCTCCCGCATCCTCTCCCAACCGTGTCGTCATCGCTACTGCCCTCGGCTCACTCAACCACCACCTGGGCCTGAAGGGGGAGGCTTAACAAAATGTGAGGATGGGGGAAGAGGAAAATAGGGGAAGCTATGAGCACCTATACCGGGTCAGGCCGCCGACGCCGCGGATGCGTCCGTGATCAGCACTGCGTCGCCTTGGTCCCGTCCTCCACCAGCGGCGTGCTACCTGGAAGCCGACCGGAGCAGCCCGAGGAGGGGCGGAGCGAGGATCCCGACGGCAACGAGGGCCCTGGATGGATGAGAGGATGGGGGAGGACGTGCTGCTGGGGCGTGGAGCTAGAGGTGGAGGAGCAGCAGCAGGCTTCGGCGGCAGTGCGGGGCGAGGAGGACGCGTTGTGGGGAGGGGAGACGAGGGCTCGGGCGCGGGGCTCGAGGACGGGAGGTGCGCAGATGCGTTTGCCTCGGTGTCGGTGATGGCGGCGCTGCAGGAGACGAGAGAGGGGAAGGGGATGCTGCGGATTGGGTCACGCGAGAGAGGAGCAGCTGGGCAGAGGAGAAGAGAGGCGGGGACGGACGAGGCCGCGAGAGAGGAGAGGAGAAGAGCTGTGGTGGCTCCGGGCCACTGGGAGGAGAGGAGGAGAGCCTACCTTGCACGCCGCCACTCCCGTCCGTGGGCCGCAGCTCACCGCCGCCACTCCCACCGGCGACCGGCCTTCTCCCACCGCCAGACCATATCCCCGCTGTCCCAGATCGACCGGTCCCAGCTGTCGTGGCAGAACGAACCTCCCATTAAGAGGCACGAGGAGGCGATGCCTGCGGTCCTTCCCGGCGCGAGCAACGCGAGAAGGGGCGGCGGCCAGCTTCACCACGGAGAGGGAGGAACCTGCGAGGACGGAGAAGCGGGGGAGAGGAGAGATGCAAACGAGAGCTGGCGGCTGATTGGGTGGGGATATTTTCACCCGACCTAGGGTTTTCACCTGCCCACGAGAAAACATCAAAACCAGCGACGCGGGGGAGTCCAACTTACAGCCATGAGGCCGCGGTCCCACAATTAGGCGGGCCCAAATGTCATTCGCGTTTTCAGCAACACAAAAAGTCAGACAGAAACAACAGCATCCAACGGCCAGCACTCATCGCGGGAGGTAGAAACGCACTGTGGAATCCAATCGGACGTAGGCGGTGCGTTTCATTCTCAGCGATGCCCTGGGAGGCCGGGTAGGCTCACGCCCTTTATAGGAGTAATCCAGCAATCTTCCGCTAGTTTTTCTTCCTTGCGAAGATGACATGAAAGCCAGCCAAGGCCGGTGATGGTAATCATGCTTCATTTCCAACTCTTTTGGTTCTTTGATATGTTTTGGTCTGTTGGGTACTTTTTCCCTTGCTCAGACGAATCAAATACGAGTCTTGTCTTGTGTTCCAATCCTCGTACAGAAGGAATTTTCTTCCCTTTTTCCGTAAGGGGCGTGTTTGGTCGCCCACGGAGCCACCATATAGGCTGTGGGGATGCAAAAATTGCCCGTTTGGTTGCATGGGCTGCACCGTGTTTTTGGCCTGCACGAAGCTTAAAACACCCCTCAGCCAGGCCATGGAGAAACGGCCGAATCGGCCGTTTCCCAAGAGCCACCCTCTACACATGCAAAAAAAGGGAACGCGGCGCCGAACTCATTTGATCTCGTGCGACATTGGAGATGGCGCGAGCTGGGCGCGCGCACGCAAATATACAGTGGGAGAAATTTCATCACTGCCCACCATTTTCGCTCCCCTATTTCACCCCAGTCGGCTCACCGCCGAAACTCCCACCACCATTTTCCCCTTTCGAGCTCTCCCCCACTAGTAGGAAATAGCTTATATGCAGATGTATATTGTTGGCGGGCCTAGAAGTGGCCACGCCG
This sequence comes from Puccinellia tenuiflora, assembly GCA_012064385.1. Taxonomy (NCBI): domain Eukaryota; kingdom Viridiplantae; phylum Streptophyta; class Magnoliopsida; order Poales; family Poaceae; genus Puccinellia; species Puccinellia tenuiflora. Next base: position 2,397,601 of record QRDG01000041.1, on the reverse strand, counting down.
CTGCTATTAGTGGTGGCGTGCCACTTTGAGGCACGCTACCAATAAAGACCTACTAGTAGCGTACCAAGGGAACGAGGGCGTGGGCCCCAGCGTACCCCTCGGATAGAAAATAGTAGCAGCATGTAAAGTTAAACACACGCCACCACTAGACAAATACTGGTAGCGTGCCCCTCGGAAGGCATGCCACCACTATTTTGTGCCGATGCCCGCACGTGGGCCCCACTTAATAGCGGCGTACCTCCTGCTTGCCACGCCACCACTATGCACTTACTGGTAGCGTTCTCTGTGCCCAAACGCCACCAGTAAGTCGCAGTTCTGGTTTTATGGCAACCAGCCACCTACCACCCCCCCCCTTCTTCCTCACTTTCTTTCCTTTCTCTCCCTTCTCCCCATCTCCTACCCTCCACCATCTACTCATCATTCTACCTAATTAACTAAATCAAGTTAGCTAGCTACCATACACACTCTCTCCTCCAGTCATACTCTCTCTCTCCACTCACTAGATCTACTTAATTACACACCCCTCCACTCACTCTCATTAATTTTTTAGATAAAGAGTATATATTAATATCAAGAAGATACCAATTACACCCAGCCTCTGCAACAACATAATAACCGAAGGTATTACGGATGCACACAGCCGAAAGACAATAAAAAGAAGAAATTAAAAAGAAAGTCCCACTACAGAGTTGCAGTCCTTATAGCAGCAGCACAACCACCACCAAAACGACACCTGATGTCCAATCTCTCCAAAAGCAACGCCTTCATGAAGGAAACAGTGCACAAGCACCGTCATTGCCCGATCGAAATCTTGGGTTTTTCACCCTGGAGATAGTCCCCACTCTCAAAACAATGTCTTCACAAGGTCATTGCCAGGCACAACCAATTAAGGCCAGACCTTGGATTTTCACCCTGAAAGGTAGAACTTTGAACTTCACCTGTGCTGTCGCCCCCACTTCCATTCCGCTGCATACGAGTCCTGAAGCTCCAAGCAAGTTCCTCATCGTCACCAAGAGTCAAATCACCGTTCCTAGTCCTCCGATCTCGGCTTTCATGACATTCTCCGCTTCTGACTTCATCCAAGATGGCAACAGATAGCAGAGCTTCATACCACTTGCTCCTTAACGGAGAATCGTGGGCACGATCGAATCCCACCCGATCCAGTAATCTCTAGGCATAAACGCTCATAGTAGATCACCGGCGGAGCCTTCCGAAACCCGACACTCCGACCAGATCAAGGAGGACATGCGTCAGGCAGATCTTCATTTTGACACAAGAGGAACCCTTGGACCACTGTCTTTTATTGGGCAGATCGGCAGGCCCCCACGCCGCCGCACGCCGGCCGACCCCCTCCGGCGGAAGAGGAGGCACGACAACGAAGACCCACGCGCACACACCGTCCCGCTGGTAACAGCAAGGCCGAACACGAGCACCGTGCCGCCTCCCCACGCACCTCCGGGTGACCGACGGCCGCACCGATGATGGGTCTAGGCAGAAGCCTAGTACCTACAGCCGCTACCCCACCTCACGCACAGGACGTCCATGGGATAGACGCTGTGCCCGAGAGAGAGCCGCCGCCGCCGCAGACCGGGGTCGCCGCCCCGATCCCGCTCGCAGAAGATCAACGGCGCCGTCCCCGAACGCCACCAGTGCTCCGCCGCAACGATGCCCGCCAGCACCATAGGCGCTGGGCCCGCCGCCACCGCGGCCCTCACCGGCGGCAGCGGCGGCAAGGGAGGTCTCCAAGCGAAGTTCTTTGGCGACGAGGGTCTCGCCCCGGTGCCGCCTCGGGGGACGGCACGGGAGCGGAGGGGAGGGGTAGGGGAGGGGACGGGCGCCAGAGGAGAGTGCCCGGCGGCCGGACTGGTGGCGGCTAGAACGTCCATTGATAGGTGAGTAATTGTTGTGGCTGAACGTCCATTGATGAAATTGTGTGTGCGAGATGACGAAATTTACAATGTGTAAAATTGTATTATGTTTTTGATCCAACGACGATGCAACGACTCATTTTGATGAGAATTTACATGAGTTGCCTATGTTTTGCCGAAATGTCGATTTATTTCCATTTCGGCAAATTTCGGGCACAGTCAATATGTCCTCTTTTTAGGAAAGTTCATGCCGAAATTTTGTATGGATGTACAACCTCCCCCCTGGCTGTGCAGGCAATCATGATCAATGGAAGGATCGTGGATAGATATTTGGCATCCGCGGTGGCCGACATGTTTCAAAAATGCAAACAAGGATGCTTGATCGACCCCTTTTCATCTGGCCATTTAAAGGTGCACCTGCTCATGCATCGTGTCATGGATGGCTATACTCGATGGATAAGTGAAGATGATGAGGACGCCGATGGGGCAGAAAATAAGGAAGGGGAAGACACAAACGACCAAAGGCCACAAGAAGGATGGAACGAAGAGGCGCCCGGACATGAAGAAGAGGCTGAACATGAAGAAGAGGCCAAACATGGAGAAGACGCGGGCACGCCGCAGGCTCCGTCGCTAACTTCAGTCGTGCAGGGCCCACATATTCGAGACCTGCTTCGCAAGAAGAAGACTAACGCCAGAGCTGCTTCTAGAGAGGAAGCCAAGCTGACGCAACTGGTGTTAGACTCGAAGACTCCATTGTATGCTGGTTGCGATCCCAAGGAGACCCGCTTGAATTTCACGCTCAGTCTTCTATAGACGAATACAAAATACAGATGGAACGACGCAATCCTCGATGCACATTTGAATTATCTGCAGAAACTTCTTCCCGAGGGGAACGTGTGTCCTACTAGTATCGAGGAGGCCAAGAAAATCGTGGGCTTTCTTGATTTACCGCACGTTAGATACCACGCCTGCATCAATGATTGCATTATTTATCGGAAATAGGACGCGAACAAAACAATATGTCTAGTGTGCAAGGCTGCTCGATACAAGACTAGAAAGAAATCTACTCGAAAAGTGGTATGGTACTTTTTGCTCATTCCCCGTTTGCAGCGGTATTTCGCAGACCCTAAGGAAGCAAAGCTCATGCGCTGACATGGAGAAAGGAAGAAGCCAGATGATGGAAATGATCCAAAGTTGAGACACCCTGCAGATGCTAGCTAGTGGAAAGCATTAGACATTGAATACCCAACTTTCGGGGAAGAACCAAGGAACATTAGGTTGGGTATGAGTACTGATGGAATGAATCCGTTTGGCAACCAGAGCAGCACACATAGCACCTGGCCCGTGTTTGTATGGATGTACAACCTCCCCCCATGGTTGTGCATGAAGAGGAAGTACATACACATGAGTATGCTCATTCAGGGGCCGATACGACCAGGGAACGATAATTATCTGTATCTTTAGCTATTGAAAGAGGAGCTTGACACATTATGGGATGAGAATGGGGTCAATACACGGGACGCCAGCGTACGAGAACATTTCCCTATGAGAGCCGCATTGATCACGACGGTGCACGACTTTCTCGGTTACGGATATGTATCAGGCCAGGTGTGCCACGGACATTGCGGATGTGTGAAGTGCATGGATGATACAACGTATTTGCAACTACCGAAAGAGCCCGGGTCTTCAAAAACTGTGTACATGGGGCATCGAAGGTGGCTTGAGAAGGATGACGTGTGGAGTTGGCATGGAGATCTGTTCAATGGTGGAGATGAGAACCGAGGACCTCTATGTAAGAGGAGCGGTGTCGAAATTGATACGTTGTTAAAAAATTGGAAAGAGTGTCCTGCGCCGGGAAAGAAGAGAAAGGCGCCGGAGCCGCTGTTGAAGGTATTGAAAATGAGGTATATTTTTTGGGACTTGCCGTACTGGCCAATCCTCGATACGCCTCATAGCCCGGCCTTACACTTCTTGCATGGCGGGTAGTGGCCATCATAATGGGCGATTTGCGTCTCCCGCTCCGCCGCGAGGATGTCCAGACAGAGCTCGCTCTCCCGCGCATGTTCGAGGTCGGCCTAAAGATCGGTGGGGAGCTCACCCACCCTCGGTCATGTGCCACCCATTGGGGAGGCAGGTGTCCGACGGGACGGGAGCCCGTACTAGGCGAACTCTTCCACCACCTCCTTCTTGAGGGTGTGCAGCCACCAGTCGCCACCGTTGCCTCCACCACCAGCGCCGTTGCTTCAGGCCTCGTCATTGTTTGCCATGAGAAGGGACAGTGCGGTGTGAGAAAAGCAGGGAGCGTGGAGAGCCTAGCGGGGCGGGAACGAGAAAGGACGGCGTGGGGAGAGAAGACTGACACGCCACTCAACGCCGAGGCGGGTTTTTGTAGCGACGGTGTGCCATGGCATTAAACACCTGAGTTGCACTATCGCCGCGTGGGGAATGCCAGGCGCCATCTGGAAACTGGCAAGGTGGGAGTGCACAAATTAGCTTATTTAATGTCGCCTGGCCCCACACGGCTCAGTGGCATGTGTTTAGGAGCGTTACACAACACGCCACCGCTATGCTCCCACTATTGACGTGTCCGAAACATGCGCGCCACCATTAAAAATGATGCACTGCATGTCGCCTCATCAGACGGCTCGGTAGCGTGGCGTATGGAGACACAACACGGTATGCCACCACTCAAAAATTACTAGTGGCATGTCAATAAGGTGACACGCCACCAGTATATTACGCCGAGTGGACGCCTGGGTCCCATATACTGTTGGCGTGTCCCAACAGTTGGTACGCCACTAATAGGCATGTACTTGTGGTGTTTGGGAAAGTGGCACGCCATTGATACTGTTGGTGGCGTGTCGCAGCTGTTGGCACGCCACTAGCAGGCGTGTATCTCATGGTGAGTGGAAAAGTGGCACGCCACTGCTAATACTAGTGGCGCGCCACTAATTACATGGTGCCTATAAGGTTTTTTCTACTAGTGTCAGCAACGGGCTCTCCTGCCCTCCTGTTGGGGGAACCTCCGGCCGAGCTTGGCGTGCATCTTTCGACAGCGTCGCGTTTGGCGGAGCTCAAAAATTTGGGCAGCGGGCCCGGAACCTTTTGGTGGTGGCATGAATGCGGAGATTGCGAGGGTAGTGGTAACCGGCCATGAATCTAGGCAGCAACGGCTCGAAACTTGAATTATACTTGATCCAAACAATCGATGTCTCCGAGAACGTTTAAAATTTATTAGAAACTTCAATACGGGACTTACATATATGAGACATGAAAACCTGGTTGAATGTACAGGTGAAATGACTTGGGTGATGAACCTTACATGAATCTCTTGCTCAAAACTTGAACATGAAATCTGGAACATATATGGATGAAGTTTGAAACCATGGGAATCTGGCAATCCGTCCAACGGTGTAGTGATGGCAAAGAACTTCCTTTATGTTCAATGACACATTACAAGAAGACTTATCACACTGAATCTTAGTAATTAAACATATATAGGCTTCTCATAAAGATTGAGGGAAGATGAGCTTATCTTTGGTAGCAATTGAAGGCATCATCCTTATCACCATAAAGTATTCGAACCAAGGATAAATTGCGACACCATGCCTTGAAACCTAACCTTATGAGAAGCATTACCTCCCCGATAGCTACCATGTAGATAAACCAAGCAACATCGAGGAACAGCAAAGGGGCTGCCATAGAACAACAAAAATAAGCTGTTACCGGAGCAACCGGCACCAACACCACGTAGACTCCTAGCACAAATGCGACAGCAAGGGACTTGGCAGAGATGTAGACAAAGAAGATTGAGGCGAAGAAGGCATCCATTCGCGTGCGTATGTCCACTGTGGGCACACCAGCGAACATGACAGCCATGGTAGCTAGAGCGGAGCAAATAAACGCCAGCGTGTTGGCGACGATGAACGCGTTGAAGACTGGTTTTTCGGCAAACAAAGCTATGCCAGCTGTATTAGGCTTACCCTTCAGGTCATCGGTTCGGAAGCCACCGGGTAAGGTGAATGCTGCTGTAAAAGCCACCGTCACAATCAACACTGACCCAATGCCAATAATCTGTGTTGAATCTTGGATCTTCTTTTCTTCTTCCTTTTGATTTAGTGGAGGGATATGTTCATTGAGAAACCAATCACACCGGCCGTAGGTACCCGTTTTAGCTCCAGCACGGCTAAGTAGTACATATATCCTGTTTCGTGGGTTCTGCAAGAATAAATTAATTGAAGAAGGTTATTTAGTTGGCCATGAGTTGAAATTTTTGCGTCACTACTAGCTAGCTAGTACACATTTGTTTTCAATATGTTGACGAAAAAACTATTGATTCAAACAAATACGATGGAGAATAAGAGTTGATGACATACCAGCACGAAATTAAGCCCTTGGGGCTTCATCATCCATGCAATATCCAGTGGTGTTAGCCCTTTGTTGTTCACTAAATTCAGGTGAACTCGTCGGCTCTTAATTAGTGTATAGAAACTCCACTGGTTCCCAACCATGACAGCAAGATGTAGTGGAGTGTTCCCATCATTGTCCTTCGCGTTGAAGGTTGACACGAACGACTTGTGCTTCTGCCAGCGACGTCCCACAAATGACGTGTGATTGTGCCAACGTCCCACAAATGACGAGCGCTGGTTCTTGATAATAACATGTAGGAAGGTCTGGCCATTAGCGTCACGCAGTTTTGCAGATCTTGGTGACTTTCTCAGCAAGGTGTCAAGTGTAACCCATGAGTTTCGCATTGCTGCCACATGTATAGGGAACGACCCGCTGTTGTCACTTTGAAATGCTGATGATTGGTCCCGCTCCAATAGTAGTTTGATCACGTCATTGCTCTGACGCCCCCATGATACGGAAATGTGAAGAGGTGTACTTCCAGTGCGCTGGTCCGGTTGTTTGGTGAGGACATTGTTCCAGTCCAGTATCTTCTTTGTCATGACTGCAATTTCAGTTGTTTGTCAGACAGATATGATGAAATTTCTTTAAGTTAGAAATCGTGGGGGTCACACTCCCCTTTTCAGGATTTTTTTTAAATGCTTCTTCATTAACTTATCTATATATATGCTAAAAGCACAATACGGGGGTCTAAAATAGAGACACCACGTTGATCCACATCACGTGAATTATTTTTGGTAGTTGGATCTAAAATTAATGATCAGGATTAAGTGAAAAATTATGTAAAAAGTTAATGCGTAAAAACATGTACAAAATAGGTTTCGAACACGTATGCGTGCCATGTTAAAGAGTCCTGACCGAAAAGCTAACCAACAATATATTCTGTCCGTAACTACTCGGATAGGCTGCAAGGTCCGCCATACGTGCAACATATAGATCGGCGTACTAATCTTTGCCAAAACTCATCATCATCAGGGTTATAAACAAATCTACCTAGCTATCTCCTCTTCTCACGTGTACTGTGGATAAAATATATTTTCTTCGCCTAGGCACTTTCTACTTCGTGATGAATCATCAAACCAGCATCGCGTAAGATCGCTGCCGGTCCGGCGTGATAGCTCAGATAAAAACGGGACATATAGATTTGAATCTATGGAAGCAAGCTGAAGGGATGTAGTTTTTCTTAAAAAAAAAAAAGATTCCCCAGTGTATCGGCCGGTCATGCACAAGCAGTTGGGAGCCTGGGCTGCATGCTTATCGGCCGGGGAAGCACCAGGATGCATTGAGCATTGTTGCATGCAAAATCGTGGATAGATTTCAACTTATTTACTTTGTGTTTTCATCAGTGTTTATTTCCTAGCCTACATCATATCCACGCAACAATTACGGGTAGCAATCTCACCATCTCTGTAACTCAACCTGATTTCTGTTTTGCACACAACTATTTCTATCGCTATTCTTGAAGTCAATATATTTATTGGGTTTCGACTGTTGATGTTGTTTAACTATTCAGAAAGAGTTAGTCTTAGAAATAACCTTGATAAGATTATTGGATTTTCGAAATACATAACGAAAACATGTGTGTGGTAGTGATATTTGTAGACAAGGTCATTATCGGAAGTAATAAAAATTTAGAACACAAGATTATATACTTGAAACAAATCATCTTAATATTGTATGGGTCACTCTAAAAAACATGGAACCCATGAAGTTGATTCATTTCTACTTAATTATAAAGGTGTATATAATTTTTGTTGTCTTGATCGAGAGAATGTCCAACTCACTGATTCTAGAATCCATAACTCGATAACAACAAAATTTTATATTATCACAGTACAATTTTTTGTTGCATAGCTTACAAACATATAAAGATTAAAAATTCCAACCAAAATGATTGTTGGTTTCCTCTAATACCTCTTTTGTCACACTTAATATCCATGGAATAATTACTCACACCAGTCCCGACTCGAATCTATAAAGTCAAGGTATACATGGAAAAAATATATATGCAGCTGGTTTACATAGAGTCAATAGATCAGTCGTTATTTGATTATCGATATTTGTTTACGTATCTGAAGTAACATATAAAACATATATGTTAAGCAGTGTTCTTTACTAAAGATATAAACCATCTGGCCAATGATACATTAGTGCCTTTTTAACTATTTTTCATGGAGAAATGAAAAAAATAATGTCTAAATCTTTGGAATTCATGTGGTTCATTTGGATTTGGCGTATTTTCACGGGGTTTTATGGTCCTAGAATATGGGGGTCTAATACTTATGGACTAACTAGAGAAATACACGGTACAAATCTAGGGCGGGTTGTAGAAGATTTTTATGCTTTTTCTAGGCGATATCTCATCATATTGTCGTGGGCAAAGGGGTAGTTATCATATCGTTTGGTAATTAATATGGTGCTTGAAAATCGGTACATTAAGATGTAAGTATGGAAATTTAATGTCATCACATATATATACTCCTTTTAGCATGACATTTGCAGTGACTTTATACTGTAATACATCTATTAATATACTTTAAACCTTTAAATCCTATTTTTAATTACTTTATGTACATGAAAGCCGACGCCCTCGCATTTGCGAGGGCCATCATGCTAGTTCAAAATAAATGGCAACTGAACCTAAACAATGTTTTTTGGCGCATCAAATCAGCATGAAAGAGTATTGTAATGGTAACTTGAACTTTGCACGGTTGAATTGGTAAATTTGGAAGACATATGCTATGATCCTATCTCACCATTTTGGTGGAGTGGATGTACAACCCAACACCTAGATTCAAATCATCACGGATACAGATTTAGATTCCTATTTATTATTGATGACCAGTATTTCTTGGTACTTATAAAATTTGTACCAGAGGACCAGACTAGATGTGTAACCAAGATAAAAATATTGGTACTCAATCTTAAAATGCGGTATGCTTCCCTATTTGGTGCAGAGGACGAAGAATTGAAATTTTCCCACAAAATTTTAAGGCAAAAAAATTCTCCAGAAAAATGCAACATACCCTGCGTCGTCCTCGCAGACAACATGGGATGCACCTCGAGTTGCATCATCTGAGTCTCCTATTCTGATGTGATTCCCTTGCTGACGCCAAATTACGCTGTCAGGCAAAACCCACACGGAGACGAGGCGGCGGCAAGAATTGTGGTGGTTCTGCGATGCGTCGACTTGACGATGGTGAATGGTGCGTAGGCATTGTCACACGCTATAGCGATAGGGCAGCGGAGCACAACCAGGACAGTATAACAAGAAGCAGATGAGCGCGGCAGTGGCCAATGACGGTGTGGATGGAGCAGTTGTCTAACTTGGATCTTGTTCGAATGGCATGCCAGTCCGCAACGTGGACCTCATGCACGTTCTCTTCCGGCATAATGGCCTAGACTGCCTAGCTCGGTACAAGAGTCTGGCGTTGCCGTGAAACAAGAGGCACCATTCTTGGAGCCAAAGGTGGCTTGTTTCCATCGTCCACTGTTCGCGACAAAAATAGTACACATCTACCTTTGGTTGTCGCTAACGAGGATGTTGCAGGGATGCTAGAGGGTCCTCACATGGGATTTTTGCGGCGCCACTTACCTTGCTCATGCTTATGTTTGCTCGGTTAATTACCATCTCAATTTATGTCAGCAAATGACCAAGGGTGCCTAGAGATACCTTGGCGGGATGGTGGAAGTTTTGGACTTTCGTGATCCCATATGGACGTACAGTTCGTGTTCGAAGTTGTCAAGAATAGGAGGTATGGACACGCCATGGTTGGAAGTGGAGGCGGAAACACAATATGACTTTATTTTGCGGGTGCTACTCGAGTTCCCGGTCTCGATCTAAGGGGTGAAGACCCGAAGGTTTGATCTTAATTGATTATACCCAGCAATGAGGGTGTTCACGCGTTGTTTTCTTACTAAAGGCATTGTTTCAAGTCTACTTTGACTTGATCTTTGGGGTGAAAATGGTAGGATTATTGCCCTCGAGGCGACTCAATCCGGATTTATTCATAATTAGTCCATTGTGCAAGCTTAAGGTACTTGTCTTTGAGTGCGTGACTGAAATGTCGAACATTGTACGAATTAAGCTTATGCATGTTTGTCCTCAGTCGATTGAGGTTGTGGATGGACTCACATTGCCGAGACTAATGTGCAATCGGTGAGACGGCTAAGTTCTACTTGTCATAGGGCATAGAGATGCCAATGCGACTCGCACTAGCTGAGCGAAAGAGTTAAGCCGGCTGGACTGACCCAAGGATTCGAGTCGGCGTGAGATCCAACTCGAGCAATGTAATCCTTAGACCTGAGATGTTCGTGTTATTCGAGTTGCGGATCAGCCGATTTTGAGTCCACCAAACGCTGACCGTAACTGGCAGTCATCAAAGTGGTGCTTGGGTCGTTTGTGAACCAAGCTGCGTGAGGCGGATCATCAAGATGGGAATTTGCCCCTCCCACAAGGAGAGATATACTCTGGGCCCTCTCGTGTGATACCTCTCGGAAAGCATGGCCAAGTGCGACTCAGAACATGTGATGTTCGAGTCAGAACGACTAAGGCGTTAGTCGAGTTGAGTCGCATATCACGGAGCGAGAAGAGAAGGTTAAGTCGCACAGGAAACATTATAAGCTCACCTGCGACTTAACATGATATTGTGTAGCAAAGGGACTAAGACACATCATCACATTGCAGAGGCAAGTCAAGAGAATTAAGGTATCTAAGAGTCGACACGTTTTGCTAGAAGCCACTATCGACTGATCAGCTTCGAGTGCGACTCGAACTGTGTCCAGCTTACTGTAAGCCTGCGGGGTCACACACTTAAGAGGAAATCCATCTACGGATTGAAGCAAGCATCTCGGAGTTGGAACATTCGCTTTGATGAAGCCGTTAAGTTGTTCGGTTTCACCAAGAGCGAGGAAGAATCTTGTTTATACAAGAAGTTTAGTGGGAGCTCAGTTGCATTTCTAATCTTGTATGTGGTCGACATATTGTTGATTGGAAACGACGTTCAAATGCTGCAACAAGTCAAGGAATCATTGGAAAGGTGTTTCGCAATGAAGGACTTGGGTGAGGCAGCTTACGTACTAGGAATCAAGATCTATAGAGATAGATCGAGGCGACTCATTGGTCTGAGTCAGACTACATATTTGGACAAGATATTGATGAAGTTCAATATGGATTTGGCGAAGAAAGGGTTCTTGCCAATGTCGCATGGGATTCGGCTTAGCAAGACTCAGGGCCCGAAGTCGGCAGATGAGCGAAGCCGGATGGACATGATACCTTATGCCTCAGCTACAGGGTCGATCATGTATGCGATGATATGTACTAGGCCGGACGTTTCTGATGCTCTAAGTGCAATGTGCAGGTACCAAGCGGATCCAGGCGAAAGCCACTGGACTGCAGTCAAGAATATCTTAAAGTACTTGAGACATACTAATTAAGGATATGTTCCTGGTATATTGCGGCTCGGAAGAGGATCTTGCTGTAAGGGGTTACACAGATGCCAGCTTCCAAACTGACCTGGACGACTTGCGATCGCAATCTGGATATGTGTTCACATTGAACAGAGGAGCCATGAGCTGGAAGAGTTCCAAGGAAGATACGGTGGCCGACTCAACAACAGAAGCTGAGTACATTGCGGCTTCAGAAGCCGCAAAGGAAGGTGTTTGGATCAGGAAAACTTCCTGATGGATCTTGGTGTGGTTCCGGGTTCATCAAGTCCGTTGGACGTGTACCATGACAACTCATCAGGTGCTATCGCACAGGCCCGGGAACCAAGATGGCACCAGAAGGACAAGCACATACTCAGGAGATACCATTTGATTCGGCAGTTTGTCGAGTCGGGTGATATCAAGATTTGCAAGATACACACGGATGCAAATGTCGGTGATCCGTTGACGAAGACTCTTCCACAACCTAAGCATGTGGCGCACGCGACAGCGATGGGCATGTGATGCCTAGACATGGTGATCTCTGTGGAGTGATCGACTCTAGTCCAAGTGGGAGACTATTAGAATTAGTGCCCTAGAGGCGACTCAATCCGGATGTATTCATAAATAGTCCATTTTGTAAGCTTAAGGTACTTGTGTTTGAGTGCGTGACTCAAATGTAGAACCTTGTACTAATTAAGCTTATGCATGCTTGTCCTTAGTTGATTGAGGTTGTGGATGGACTCACACTGCCGAGACTAATGTGCAATCGGTGAGATGGCTTAGTTCTACTTGTCATAGGGCATAGAGATGCCAATCCGACTCACACTAGCTTAGCTAAAGAGTTAAGCCGGCTGGACTGACCTAAGGATTCGAGTCGGCGTGAGATCTGACTCGAGCAATGTAATCCTTAGACCTGAGATGTTCGCATTATCCGAGTTGCGGATCAGCCGGCTTTGAGTGCACCAAACGCTGGCCGTAACTGGCAGTCATCAAAGTGGTGCTTGGATCATCTGTGAACCAAGCTGCGTGAGGCGGATCATGAAGATGGGAATTTGCCCCTCCCACAAGGAGAGATATACTCTAGGCCCTCTCGTGTGATACGACTCCGAAAGCATGGCCAAGCGCGTCTCGGAACATGTGATGTTCGAGTCGGAACGACTAAGGCGTTAGACAAGTTGAGTCGCATATCACAGAGCGAGAAGAGAAGGTTAAGTCGCACAGGAAAGATTATAAGCTCACTTGCGACTTAAAATGATATCGTGTGGCAAAGGGACTAAGACACATCGTCACATTGCAAAGGCAAGTCAAGCGACTTAAGGTATCTGGGAGTCGACATGTTTTTCTAGAAGCCACTATCGACTGATCAGCTTCGAGTGCGACTCGAACTATATCCAGCTTACCGTAAGCCTGTGGGGTCACACACTTAAGATGATGGAGCGAGACGGTTATGATCCGGCTTAACCGCTGGCAACTCCAGTTGGACTTGAGTCGCCAAAAGGGACACCGGCCATGTGGGTGGGACCCCTGGTGGGCCAGGACTAAGATTTTGTTGATTGAGGCGCAAGGGGTTGCGTGCCCACTCCCACTCCCTATATAAAGGAAGGTGGGGTGGCAACCAGACTAGACCAACCCCGAGTGAGTGGAAGGGCAGCCGCATTTGTGGTGCCGCATCCGATGGACTGCACAACTTTTACTTGTCCTGCAGCGCCGCCCCGTGGCTAGCACCTCGCCGGCGCTTGCTCCACCTTGTACGTGTGTTCCACCGTAGATGCACTACGTGTGTGCTGCTCGAGCCGTATGTCGGAGAGCTCGCCGTCGACTAGCCGGACTTGGACGCTAGGAGCCGGACGAGGGACTGCAAGTCTGCACTGCCCTGAGCGACGCGCCATCGATAATCCGCAACCGTGCGTCTAGTGGTAAGGACCGTTGCCTATCTCCTAAGCCGGATCTTGGGTGCCTCGTTATTGAAAGTTTTTGCATGCAACTCGCTAGCTTAGCTCGATCCGACGTGGCCCAACAGAAAACGCATGATATGTCCTTCAGTGGCTAGATCTGGAGCCGTCAGGGTTTTCACGTCATTCCCTTTTTATATGCGTTGCTTTTGAAGAACCTCTCTCGAATGTTATTTCAAGGAAGGTAGTTGGTGTTGTTGCTTGTTGTTGTGTGCCGTTTATCACTTCCGCATGACATTTTTTAGTCATGTTTATTCTCTTCTTCTTCTTTTAATAATTTGGTTTTGTGTACATATAATCAATGTCTTGATGAGCTCTTGACATTGTTTTGTTACAAAGGCCGAGTGTACTTGATACATGCGTCATATTAATATTGTATCCTTGATAAGGAAAAATGAATGTGTGGTTTGTGAATGAATGAAATGGATATATATATATATATTACGCTTCTGCTTGTATATTGGTGAATGTTGGTGTACGTGTTTTGCTTCTATGGTGTTGGCTAACATTTCTTGAAGCTAGGCAATAACCAGAAAACCTATAGGAATGCAAAATTGTACCAGGGACGTTCTAAACTAACAATCGTCTCTAATGCCTCCTAATAACAGGCGGCTCTTCAGGTAAGAACCGTCTGTCCAGTATTATTACAGATGGTTCAAGTGCTCTATTAGACATCTACTTATTACCGTGATTCAGAGTTGGGAAAGGTCTATAGTAGGATTGTCACAGGCTATTGAATAACCGTGTATGACGACCCACTGTTAACACAGACCCTTGCATCTAGACAGTCCTGGAAACCATATGTGATGTTATTTGAGAACGTTTTATGATTAGCTAGTGTGTAGTAGTGTTTGAAAATAAGTTAAAACTCACAGATTAACTTTAAATCTGTTCCGAATTTAGATGGAAGTTACAGTAGTATTTACAATCAACAAGAAAATACGGTTACCAGGACAAGCAAATCTATGGACTTCAATAAAGTAGTTATAAAAGTATGCATGATAGCCTACACTACGTACACACTGAGAGATGGAAACAAAAAAAATATATATATATATACTCCAGCAGTTTAATAAAATCATAAAACAGTAACACGCACCTTTGCCCCTAAGCACCGCGATATGCAAACGTTTTGTCCATGAGGTCCAGAGTAGGACAACTCCTTGTTCTTTGAATGCAGCAAGTCTGCAACACCATGGTGCCCTAGTGAGACGGCCAGGTACAAGGGGGAGGTGGCGTTTTCACGCGGAATGCATGCCAGTTCCGCATCCTCCTCCATCAGCATAGTCACCATTGCCACCACACTCGTCTTGTTGCCCAAGCGGAGGGCCTCATGAAGGGCCGTCTCGCCTTGCTTGTTCAGCTTTCTCAGCGCCGCCTTCACCCTGTCGCCGCCGCCCTCAGCTCTCGCCAGACCAACGAGCAGAGAGACCATCTCGACCATCCCAGCCCTGGCGGCGCAATGGAAGGGCGTGTCACCCTTGCTATTGCCCGCGTCTAGGAGGTGCTTGGCCTTGCCGTGGATCACGCTTGCGCACCTCAACCATTCCTCACCATCTCCGCTGGCCGCAACCACATGGAGGATCGAGTCCACCTCAAGGGTGTCCACGGTGTCAGTCTCGATGTCGACCCGCTCGACGTCGACGACGACCTCCGGCACCCACACCGCCGGCCTAGAAGTAGCGTCGTCAGTGCCCAGAATAGCACTTAGTCGCGCCCAGTCGCCCTTCCGAGCGGCCATCAGCAGCTCGGGGTGGTGCTGCTCGCGGCGCTCGGAAGGTTGCATTTTGTTCTCCAACTATATATGTGTGCACGTATTCTCGACTAATTGGTGGTAGCACGCGGGCGCAGCGGTTCACCGTGTATGCATGTGCGTATATATAGCTAGCTGCAGCCTCCAAGTGCCTACGTATATAAGATTCGCCTCGAAATAGCTACGTGCACCGTTGGTTAGGCATTAATCCTTTCGTGGCCCTTCACTTCTTCTTTGCCTCGATTCCTGTGCCTTTTTTTTCTGGTATACATATCGTTGCCCTTCACCTCTTCTTTGCCTCGATTCCTGTGCCTTTTTTTTCTGGTATACATATCGTTGCCCTTCACCTCTTCTTTGGTTTGATTTTTTTTTTTTCAAAAATGAGGGTTAATTATATCACCGGCCCCAAACTCTATAGCAATCGATGCGCACAACCATTTTATCACAACGTTCGAAAAGTCAAAGTTTACTGTCATGGATCACACAGGGTTGGCAACAAAGATCAGCCAAAGGAAAATTAAAAAAAAAACACTCCTATGCATCGGCTTGTCTCAGCCACCCTACTTGTTGATCCAGAAATTATAGGCTCCCAATGCTCCTCCGGAAGGATATAGAACCACGTGTTGATCCAGTATGGACAGGAATATAAGGTCAATAATGGTAGCACTGCGACAAATGACTGAGAAATTTATCGTGTAATTTCTCATAATTTGAAAAGAAGGATTGTGAAAGGTAATTCGTACGGTGATATAACGGTCTTAAAGTATGATTAAGTCCTAATTTTATCATATCAACTTAATTCCAGCATCGTTGTATTCGACGGATGGCCTGGGTGGTTTGTATCAAACATGTCTTATATTGGTGTAGAATATATTAAATATTAAATTAATATTATAAATTTTCTTAGAATATAAATGATTCACTCTAAGATGTTGTCTTTGCGCTTGCGTGAACACCTTGCTAGTTTTATTAATCTTGTGAGTTTTTTTAAATGTCATTTTTCAATCAATATATTAAGTGGATAGCTTTTTCTAAGGAATGTGGTAGGGGAAGCCCCTACAACAATTTTTTTTAAATAATAAGAAACCAAATTTGTATCCAAGAAGACTTGAACCTGGGTGGCTGGGTTGTACATCCACTTTCCTAACCAATTAAGCTAGGCTCACTTCTTATTATATGTATATAGTTCGCTGGGCTATTCGCCACACCGGCGGCGTATAGTTGCTTCCGCCCTAAACATATATATACGGATTGATGCATTATTATGGCTAGGGCAGGGCGTGAAGTGTCACTAGCGGGTTGCTCAGTGTCATTAAAAGGCACTACAATGAGTTTATAGGTAACCATCCACTTTTAGCGCTGCAATTATTGATCTATGACTCGTATGAATCATCTTTTGTATCTAAATATTGCACACAAAGGTGAGCCCAAAAATTATTCACGCGATGAGATTATTCTGAAACGATTTTTTCGTTGTGTTGGACATGTTTCTTGGTAGTTCTCTAGTTTTTTCATATGAAATTTGTTCATTGCACACTAGCAAGCCAATGTGGTGATGTTCATGTGGCCCCCGGACGGATAGGTACCAATATCCAATCTGGTGTCTACATGGTATGTCTCGGATAGCTACCAATCCGATCGAGATGGCTTTATTGCATCCACTATCTCGGATTCGTACCTATATGTGTCTCATACGGCTTAACGGTTCCAATAGGTACATAGCTGTATGAGATGGCTGATTTGGGATAGGCCAACGCTAGCCGTCGGTCGGCTCATACCGAGACCAAAATCGGTCGCCTCCAGAGCCATTGGATCGAAATCTGACGTCCAGAATCAGCCATGACACTTTTTTGCATTTAAACCCCTCCTGTTTTGGTGAATCAACCCGCACTACCAAACTTGTCCACTTAAATGAAAGGGTATATCCTTTTGCCTCTAACCTTTCCGATATTTACAACAAATATGCCACTCTGGTGATTTACCCCTATGGCACATAGTTTTGCAACAACAACTGTCACCCTCCCATACAGAAAAAATATACTATTACAACAAAATCGCCACAAACTTTTAAAAAAAGTAATGCTACAAAAATAAGTGGTTAAACAACATTTTTTTTTTTTGCTACAGGTTGATTCGCAACAAAAATTGCCAACAACTTCAACAAAAATCACAAACTATTACAACAAATAAACCATGTGTTTGTAGCAATGGAAAAGTGGTTAACAATATTTTTGTTTTGCTATAGATTGATTGACGACAAAAATCACCAACTATTTCAACAAAAAATACAAACGATTACAACAAAATAATCATGTATTTGCAGCATTATGAAAAAACACGTAAACATCGTCGAAAAATCCGAGCAAACACAGAACTTGTATCAAACCTTTGCAACATCTGGCCTCTGCTTTCTCAACATAATTCATACGGGTTTGTTACATTTAGAAATAACTTGTGCAACATCGAATTATCGAGGGCAAAGCAAAGTTGTGCCAAACGCCCAGGTAAACATTCAACATCTCACGTGTTCTTTTGCTACAAAACTCATACACGTTTGTTACAAAATTAACTAACGTATGCAACATCGAACAATTTACGGGGAAAACTTGTCCATGGCGGACTAGATCTCACCGATTCGGCGCTGCCGGCCGCGAATCCGGCTTGCCAGAGCCCCATCGGCACTGGAGAAGGCAACCCCGTACCCGTTCCCACCGATTCCTCATCTTTTTGGGCTCGGAACAGTAGGTAACCTTCGATTCTAAAGCTTACAGGCCATGGCAATTGTTGAGCTTGCACTGGGGCTTCCATAGAGCAGCAAGGGAGGAGGCAGAGGGGGGAGGAAGCAGCGCAGCGACCTGCGGTGGACCTCCTCTAGGACACCGGGCAGCAGGCAAGAGGTGTGGGCAGGAACGACGAGCTAGGCAGAACGAAGCGTGAGCAAAGGAGGCCAGCCGCGAGCGAGGCGACCGATCGCTCGCCCGCGATCGGTCGACAGATAGCAAGCGTTTTCCTTTGGGATAAACAGATCCGTGAAGAGGAACCGAATGGAACCGTCTCAGATAAGACCATTCCGAGATGGTTGGCCTAAAAATATATCTCTGGTCGGATTGCCTGGTCCAGATAGTGCTTGTTTACTATTGTTCGCCTCCGGTAGCATATTAATGTAGACAAATATAAAATATTCCCTCTATGCTGTGGTCCTTCGAAAATACTCCCTCCATATCAAAATGTAGTGCATATTAGCTTTTTAAAGTCGAACAATGCAAATTTTGACCAAGTTTATAGAAAAAAATTATTATCATGTAGAACAACAAATAAATATCATTAGATTCCTCATGAATTATATTTCCATATGGTATACATTTGGTATTGTAGATATAGATAATTTTTTAATAAATTTGGTCGAATTTTATGAAGCTTTTTTTGTGGCAACCAATGCGCACAATAATTATGGCGTAGAAGGAGTATTAAGCTGTGTGCGCCGTTTGTACACACGGGCTTTTCCATCGGTACTTCTCGGTGTAGTTCTTTTTTAGAAGTCATGAAATATTGTCTTTGGCTATGGACCTATCATAGCGTCTGGATGAGTAGACATAAAAATATTAACGTGATGTGGTCCTTCTTAATTATTGTTGCCACTGTGGTTCCTTTTTTAAAGTCTGACAAAAAATATTCTCATAAAAAGAAGACGTATGAATTAAGTGCCTCTGGTGGCACGCAAAGATGAGTAGAAAAAGTGCATGCATGTGGCGAGGTCCTTCTTATATGATATCTCAGCAGTTTTAGCCGTGGTTCCTTTCTAATAAGATGTATGAAATATGTTCTTGCCTCTTGTTGAACGTAAATATTTTCAGGAAAAGAAATGTGCATACTTCCTAAATGTTTCTCTCACTTCGTAGAGAATCATTTTATCAGGAAAATAAAATGTACCTTACGAGTTTTTGTTGTGGTAGCTAGCTTTCTTATAGGCCGTTTGAAATATGTTCTATGCCTCTGGCAGCACGTGAAGACTAAAATGAAATGTGTGGACATGCTTAATTAGGTCATTCTTAAATGATTTATAGAAAATAGGTGGTGAAGGTTTGGATGAAGATGAAAGCAGTCGTGTACCATGCACATGGAATATAGCCGGATCGTACGTACTGTAATGGCATCGGAATAAAGATGAGCCGTGCCGAGATGATTTGCTGAAAACTTTGCATTGGCACCCTAGGTAATCTTGCGTGCTGAGATGATTGTGGTGTTCTTTATACCAATCCAGCAATCTTTCGCTAGTTTTTCTTCCTTGCGAAGATGACATGAAAGCCAGCCAAGGCCGGTGATGGTAATCATATATGCTTCATTTCCAGCTCTTTTGGTTCTTTGTTCTGTTTTTGTCTGTTGGGTACGTTTTCCCTTTCTCGGACGAATCAAATACCAGTCTTCTGTTGGGTTCCAATCCTCGTATAGAAGGAATTTTCTTCCCTTACCTGCACACAGCACACTGATGCTTCCGCTTTTGGGGCCAGAAATATAAATGTAGATAAAGAAATGGAATGTTGAAACTGTCTAGGTCTTGTTTGGTTACCTAGGCCTTTTTCCCATCCCCATGCGAAAAAAACCCAGGTGAGTCTACCTCATCTAGGCAAAATACCATGTTCTGTACATAGTTTGGTTGCATTGTCTGCCTTGCATGGGTGTAGAAACGCAAGTACGGCGTTTTGTTCCTTCCATGTGCTATCTTGACTTAATGTTCGGGTGTTTTGTTGTGTGTGCATTGATGGTTGTTCTTACACCTCCACCAGCGGGACGTGGAGCACCTCAACCAGCTAAAGGTGCCAAACTTGCTGCTATTGGATATGGTCATCTAACCCACGTCAATGGTGAAGAAGCTCAAGAGGATCCAAGTGTTCTTCTGGTTACGCATCGAATCAATACATTTCCAGCTATAGTTTTGTTTGATTAAGGAGCGTCGCATTCATTCATTTCACAAGAGTTTTCTCGATTGAACCTGGAAATTGTTCCTTCGCGTTATCTTGCAAATCTGGAGATCAAGTCTACACTTGAAGACCAGATCAAAGATGCTCAAAAGAGTGATATGGGCATACTTAAAATCAAGGAGAACATTTCTCGCGGGAAATACAAATGTTTCTCTGTCAATGATTCGGGAGTTGTCTACTTTGGTGACCGTCTGGTAGTACCAAAGGAGCAAAATCTGAAAGAGTTGATTCTTCAAGAAGCTCATGAGTCCCCACTTTCTATTCATCCTGGTAGCTCCAAAATGTACCAAGATCTTCGTTAAAGGTTCTGGTGGACTCGAATGAAGCGAGAAATTGCTAAGTTCGTATGTGAATGCGACGTTTGTCGTCGTGTCAAAAATGAACATCAGAGACCAGCTGGCACTCTTCGTCCTATTGCTATTTACCATGTGGCAGTGGGATAAAATTGGTATGGACTTAATTACGGATTTCTAAAGACTCAAAAGGGACATAATGCAATTTGGGTGGTTATTGATCGACTGACCAAAGTTGCACACTTTCTTCCGGTTCGAGATGATATCCATGCTAACTAACTGGCGGATTTATATGTATCTCGGATTGTTCCTTTACATGGAGTTCCTCTGAGGATCATATCTGATCTTGGAAGTCTTTTTGTCTCCAAGTTCTGGCAAAGCTTCCAAAATGCTATGGGAACTCGTCTCTCTTTTAGTACAGCGTTCCATCCTCAAACTGATGGTCAGACAGAGAGGGTGAACCAAATACTGGAAGACATGCTCAGGGCTTGTGTTATCTCCTTCGGTAAATGTTGGGAGAAATATCTTCCATTTGCCGAATTCTCCTACAACAACAGTAATCAATCTAGTCTGGGCATGGGTCCATTTGAAGTTCTCTACAGAAGAAAATGCTGAACTCCGTTGAATTGGGATGAAACCGGAGAGAGGCAACTCTTTCGTCCGGATGTAATCAATGAAGCCGAAGAGAAGGTTCGGATAATTCGTGAGAACCTGAAAATTGCTCAATCTCGGCAGAAGAGCTATTATGATCAGCATCATAGAGAAATGAGCTTTGAAATTGGTGAAAAGGCTTATCTCTGAGTCTCCCCTCTTCGAGGTGTTCGTTGCTTTGGGATCAAGGGAAAATTGGCACCTCGCTATGTTGGTCCCATCACCATACTAGTTAAGCGAGGAGATCTATCCTACAAGTTGGAGCTGCCATCCAACTTTGCCAATGTTCACGATGTATTCCATATCTCCTAGCTTCGGCGTTGTTTCAAGGATCCTATCCGTGGAGTCAGTATTGAGAATATTGCAAAAGTAAGTTCCAAGAGTTCAACTCATAATTTTTGCACTTCCAGATAAAATCCTATAAAAATAATAAAAGGAATTTGCAAAAGTGCCTATTTAAATCACTATGAAGAAAAATGTTGCAAAACACTTTATTTTTCGATGCCAATTTTTATGGAGCTTCCCTATGATATAAGAAGCCTCCATGATTATTTTCATAATTTTTGAAAATTATTTACTGCCCTAAATGAATTGCAGAAGGGGTACTGGATTTGGAAAAGAAAAACAGAAAAGGAAATGAAAAAGAAAAAATCAAAAATCTGACAGTGGGCCGTCGGGACCCACTTGTCATCCCCCATCCCTTTCCCGCGCGCTGTGCGCGAGCAGTGACGCCGCTGCCGTGTCGTCCTCACCGTTGTCGAGCCGTGCCCCACGCCTTGGTTTCGTCGTCGCCGTCCTCGGTGGAGAGGTTAAGAGCACCGCCGTCCTCGATGGAGAGGTTAAGAGCACCGCCGAGCCGCCCCCTCTCTCCCCGCGCTCTCTCCTATCTATTCTCTCTCCCCCCCCCCTCCCCCCCGCGACCGAAACCCTAGCTCGGAGTCGTCGTCGAATCGCCGCCGTGCTGGACTACCCCGAGCCACAATGAGCGCACCGACCTGACCGCCGTGACCTCTTCTTCCTCCTCGCCTACACGATTGGCCCGGACACCGTAGATCGCCGCCATCGAGCTCGTCTTCCAAATCGCCGACTGAGCGCCGCCGTGCACCGCACCGCCATCTCCGACCTCGCCTTGCCTGCCGATGTTTACTTGGCCTGGGAGTGGTAACCCCAGTAACCCTCAATTGTGTAGCATGAACATAGACACATAGCATTACTGTATACCTATGATTCCGGGGTGCCGACATCCTCCTCCCCCTCCTCCTCCTCCCCCCACTCCTCCTCCGACTCCTGCTCCTCCTCGGAAGAAGAGGAAACCACGGGCAAAGGACTACGTGTGGGAGGATGAGCACCCCGCCTAACCCGCCGCCCCGAGCTGGCTCCTAGGGCTCTTCCACACTGTGTGGAACCTTCCACATCCACCTGCTGCTTCTCCTCGGAATGCTTCCCTTTGCTACGACTTCTTCCAATCTTAGTCCTCACGCCTTCGGCAGTATTGGCGTACATGGCCCCCACTTTTGAAAGTTCCCCCTTGGCGCCCAGCTTCTCCTTGCCCGCTTTACTCCCCCTGGCATGTCTCAATCACCTTTTCTGACAAATAATATACGGATTAGTACACGTGATAAAAAAAATGAATGATACTTAAAAAAACAAAGAGTAATTGATACAAACAATATGAATTTGCAATAATATGAATTGGCAACAATTTTACAACACATATCGGATTTTCATAAGCAAGAAATGTCAAGTGCGGATTAATTAAGAAGCATGCTAAAAATAAGACGTCATATTAATTAAACACTACACATAAGAAGTTCTGGAACACAAATTTTACAAGTTCGGGATAAGTCCTGAAATGGCATACAAATGGTTGATACAAAATGCTAATTCTACATTCACGAGTACATAGTTGGAACAACGTTCAGAAGCCATTGTCTACATCCTTGGGATCATAAATTGGACCAGAATCATCATCATCGCTATCACGATTGTACCACCAATCTTCCAGGTAGTCTGGAGGTGGACCGTTTGGCTCCTCAACGTCGGGTATTTTCAGACGTTCAAGTAGTTCAACGTCCTTCGAGTTTAGAACATCCTGAAAGTCGTCTTGCCCATTGTCGACTCCATCGCCGTCCTTTGCATCGTCTTCTTCCATTTCCTCGATAGTCAGCAAGTTGATGTTGAACCCCCCTGTCAGCCCATCTTCTTGATAAAACTCTCCCACATATGTGTTGGGGTTTATGCGGTGGTGGTAATCGTCATCGTTCGGGGTAGGTGGTCTAGTACACGGTGGTACCGTGATCACCACATCCCAGCCCTATAGACGTTTCACATTTTTGCATGGGTACGGGAGATTAAAAAACTTGGGTGGCCTGGTGTGTCAGGATATAGACATCATCTCCCTTATAAATGGATGCTCATTCAATTTCGACCAACCCAACTTCAGGTTGCGTCTCACTCTGGTTGGATTGAACCAATGGCATTTGAATACAACGGGGTTCATCTTGTTGCTAAAATGGAATTCTAGTTCATATATTTCCTTGACTATTCATAGAAATCAGTACCAGCTTTACAGAAGACCCCGCAATTTTTTGTCTTCCGGTTGGGCCGTTTCTCTTCATAAGAACGGGTATGGAAGTGATACCCATTCATGTCGTGAGAAGTAAATATCCTAACAGAATAGGTGCCCGGCAATTTGCCTCAATTCGGGCCTCGTTTCCATGTTGGTTTTTGCCTACAAGTTTAATAGGAGAAGTTTGGTGTATTAGTTCCATCTAAGATCAACTAGAAATGTCTGGCACTAGAAACCATGTCAGATAGAAAATTACTTTTGCATCGAACCAGGGAATGAAACCGCCGCCTCCTTCAGCACCCGTTTTAAAAAGGTCCGACTTTTCTTCGTCGGTAGGGTCCCTTCTATGTTTCCAGGTTTCTTGCTCAAATAATTTATGCATGACAACGAGAAGAAGCAGAGTTAGACACAAACCGGGGAACGAAAGTTTGCGAAACAATATATTGAGCACTTACTCAATGTAGGGCGTTACGTCCGGCATGCTCTTCAAGACATACGACAAAATAGTCGTCCACTCTTCATGTGACGATATTTCCTTTTGCTTTGATCCAATTGATCTGCCACCGACCCATGCAAAAATGCCAAGCTGGGGTAGATCCGCGGGGTTAGTGGCATTGTAAGGAGACACTGGACTATGACGAGTGGGCAGACTCTCATGATAATACTTCGTGGTGAAGTTTGCCACCTCCTTGTTCAGGTGTGCCTCGCATATGGATGCTTCGATGCGGCATTTATTCGTGCTTCTGTCTTGAAGATTCTTCTGTTCTCTCTTAGTTGAATACATCCACCGGTACTGCACATCCCCCCCCCCCCCAATCGTGCCTCGGACGGGAGATGCAAGAGAAAATGTTGCATAGTATTAAAGAAGCCAGGTGGAAATATCGTCTCTAGGTCGCAGAGTAAAACCGGGTGCCTGTGCCTCCAACTTTGCAACCACTTCTTTATCTAATTCTTTAGCACAAAGTGGCGGAAGAAAAGGCTCAACTTCGCCAGCACTAGCCTAATATCCTCGTCGACATAGCCTCGAATCATGACCGGAATTATCTGCTCAAGCCATACATGGTAGTCATGACTCTTGAGCCCCGTTATCCGCAGCGTACCGAGATTCACGTACTCCCCTCAATATATTAGCTGCGTATCCATTAGGGAAGAACAGGCAGTCCAAGACCCATTGGAGAATTTCTTTCCTTTGGCCCCAGTCGGGCAGAAACAGGCCTTTGGCTTTGACCATGTTTTTTTGACTTTGCCGGGAGGGACCATGTTTAGCTTTTCCCTGTCACAGAGTTGCTCTTGATCGAATCGACCCTTAACGTTATCCTTCGTCTTCTCGATGTCCATAAGTGTGCCCCAAAGGGCCTCGGCGATATTCTTTTCAGTGTGCATGACATCAATTTTAGGTGGAAGAAGGAGATCCGGAAAGTAAGGGAGCTTCCACAGGCATGCAATGTGAGTCCACTGGTGTGTCTCTCCATAGCCCACAAATCCAGTCCCTTCGGCATTGGGATGCAGAGCTTCTAACTGAGCCTTAATCTTGGCACCGGTCATCAAAGGTGGTGGTGGAGCATCGACAGCTACACCTTTCATGAACTTCTTTTTGTCTCGCCTGTATTTATGACCAGGACGAAGGAACTGTCGATGCTGGTCAAAGCAGGAGTACTTGCCACCCTTTTTCAGCAAAATCAAAGTCATAGCCTGCATGCACACCGGGCAAGGCCACTTCCCATGCGTACACCAGCCGCAGAATATCGCACGTGCCGGTAGATCATGCAGGGATGTGTAGTACCAAACATGCATGTCGAAGTGCTCGTTTGTTGCGGCGTCGTATGTGTGTACCCCGGTGGTCTAGGCAAGGAACAAATCATCCACCAGCGGCTCCATGTACACACTCATATTCTTCCTCGGATATTCAGGCTCTGGATTTATCACCGACAGGAAAATGTTCTGTCGTTGCATGCAAACGCCGGGGGGGGGGGGGGGGATTCATCGGAATAACAAACATTGGCCAGCAGCTGTATGTGGGAGCCGTCATACCATATGGGTTGAACCCGTCGGTTGATAGCGCAACTGCTACACTCCTGGGGTTGCCCGCTTTCAGCGGATATTTGCAAACGAAGCTCTTCCATGCTTCACCATCAGACGAATGTATCATCTTCTCATAACGGTATGTCTTCCCATCTGACGGCCATCTCATTTGTTTTGCAGATTACTCGGTCATAAAAAGTCGTTGGATCCTTGGTATGAATGGAAGATACCGAAGGATCTTTTTGGTGATTGTGAGCTGCCTCTTCTGACCATTACCTTCGTCCACCTCCAGATACCTAGAGGAACCGTACTTCACACAGTATTTTGTCCCCTAGTGTTCTTTCTTAAATAACATGCAGCCCTTTGGACAAGAATCTATCTTCTCATATGACATCTTAAGTGAACTGAGGATTTTTTTCGACTCGTACATGTTCGTTGGCAGAAGGTGTGCCGATGACAGAAGGGTGGCAATAACGGTCAGAAATCCATCAAAGAGGGATATGCTTATGTTATACTGGCACTTGACAGCCATTAGGCGACCGATGGCATCAAATTGAGAAACCTTTGTATGCTCGTGAAGGCTTATGAGTCGCAAACAACGTTTCATAGAACTACTTTGTGCTGTGCTCCACCCCCTCGTCTGCCTCTCCCTCAGCGGTTAAATTTTCAGGTGCATGTGCATTAGCGAAGTCAGCTAACATGGCGTCAACCCCGGTATCAAAAGCTATATGTCCATCCTCGGGGCGTTGTCGCACCTTCTTCTTTCTCCGAGGTATAGACTCGGACTCGCCATGGAAGACCCAACGGCGATAATCTGGCATAAACCCATACTTGCCAAGGTGATTACAAATGGTCAGCCTTGGTTTCTAAGTCATGTTACGGCAATGACTGCAGGGGCACCAAACACCACATGGCCCCTTATCTCGAGCCAATGCTACATCCAAGAACTGGTTGATCTTTGTCCAAGGCCATGTGCGACCTGGGCGACCACACAGGGCCGCCAAAAAATTGGGGCCCCAAGTTAGGCCAGGCACCGTGCAGCTCGCTGAAAAAAAAAATCTTCCGATCGACCCGCCCATATCCCAGCCGTCCAGCGTACATGTTGTATCTCCCGATCAGTCTACGAGGCCAAAGCCCATCGGTCAACTAGCCCATCCACTAGCTAATCATTTAACTAGTGTCTTGCTAGCGATTACCACTGACACATGCTGCCACCAAACAGACATTTTTTCTCGCAAAGAAAAAACAAACCGGTATTACCCATGTCTTTAAATCCAGGAAAAAACCACCCGCTTGTTGTGGCCCTAAAATTAAAAGAACTCTCTTGTTTTGGATTTTCAGTTGAATAAAACTCTGCCGTTTTGTCGTTGAGTAAGGAAAAAGTTTGTGTTGAGTGGTTTAGCAGTTTATGATTCTGTGCGAGTTATAAATAGTCCAACTTTACATGGTTCCGATAAAATTTTCTGTTGAAATGTGTTGAGAGGCACCTAAAAATCCAGTCGGCATGTTGTTGCTTCAAAATTTAGAGCCCCCATTTTGTATTTCGCCCGGGGCCTCAAATTTCGGGAGACGGCCCTGATCCCACTCATATTGGGTCGGCCACTGTACATCCACTCGCGATCCTCCATATCCACACTGATAAATATACTCAGATAAATATATCATGTTTTTTATGTAACAAATTGTTTCAATTAATTACAACATTATAGGTTTTACGTCTTGCATGCACTCCTATATATCTAATAGGTAAAGATAGGTCCTAATCCCACCTGAGGATGTGTAGCTTGTGTTTATTTTCCATAGGAGTAGAACATGGAAAACAAACACAAGTTACACATCCCCGAGCTGTCCAAAAAAACGTGGACAATTCGAAAAAATCACGGTTATATATATATATATATATATATATATATATATATATATATATATATATATATATATAAATATATACAAAGAATTCTATCTTTATAACTGTAACCCTTCCGAACGGGAGACGCCTAGGATTCCGCGACTAGCTTGGTGATCTACAAAAATAAATACACCCTACATATAGCAAGTGAGGCGGTAGATTTTTACCCTCGAAGCTTGACCGGTCGGCAAAGAAGACCGGGGACGCTCCAGCAAAACCCCGCCCTGCGACGACGCTCTGGGCCTCAAACTCGATCCATGTCCTGCACAAAGCAAACGAGTGGTGTCAAAAGCAAATGAATATAGTGGTGTGAAACATAACACAAACAAATAGGCGCGGTTCACTCGAACACTTTCTCGCTAACCAATTTTATCGCTGCAATTATTGATCTATGACTCGCATGAATCATATTTTGCATCTAAATATTGCACACAAAGGTGAGCCCAAAAATCATTCACGCGATGATATTATTCTGAAATGATTATTCCGCTGTGTTCGACATGTTTCTTGGTAGTTCTCTAGTTTTTTCGTATGAAATTTGTTCATTGTACACTACCAAGCCAATGTGGTTATGTTCATGTGGCCCCACGACGGATAGGTAAATATCCAATCTGGTGTCTACATGGTATGCCTCGGATAGTTACCAATCCGATCGAGATGGCTTTATTGCATCCACTATCTCAGATTGGTACCTATATGTGTCCCAGACGGCTTAACGGTTCGGATAGGTACATAGATATACGAGATGGCTGATTTGGGATAAACAGATCCATGATGAGGAACCGAATGCAACCATCTAAGATAAGACCATTCCGAGATGGTTGGCCTAAAAAACTATCTCTGGTCGGATTGCCTGGTCCAGATAGTGCTTGTTTACTATTGTTCGCCTCCGGTAGCATATTAAGGTTAAAAAAAAAATTCCCTCTATGATGTGGACCTTCTAAAATACTCCATCTATATCAAAATGTAGTGCATATTAGATTTTTAAAGGCAAACAATGTAAATTTTGACCAAGTTTATAGAAAAAAATTATTGACATCTAGAACAACAAATAAATATCATTAGATTCCTCAGGAATTATATTTCCATATGGTATACATTTGGTATTGTAGATATAGATAATTTTTTAATAAACTTGGTCGAATTTTCTGAAACTTTTTTTGCGGAAACCAGTGTGCACTATATTTATGGCATAGAGGCAGTATTAAGCTGTGTGCGCGGTTGGTACACACAGGCTTTTCCATCGGTACTTCTCTGTGTAGTTCTTTTTCAGAAGTCATGAAATATTGTCTTTGGCTATGGACCTATCATAGCATCTGGTTGAGTAGATATAAAAATATTGACGCGATGTGGTCCTTCTTAAATATTGTTGCCACTTTGGTTCCTTTCTTAAAGTCTGACGAAAAATATTCTCGTAAAAAGAAGATGTATGAATGAAGTGCCTCTGCTCTGGTGGCACGGAAAGATGAGTAGAAAAAGTGCATGCATGTGACGAGGTCCTTCTTAGATGATATCTCAGTAGTTTTAGCCGTGGTTCCTTTCTTATAAGATGTATGAAATATGTTCTTGCCTCTTGTTGAACGTAAATATTTTCAGGACAAGAAATGTGCATACTTCCTAAATGTTTCTCTCACTTCGTAGAGAATCATTTTATCAGGAAAATAAAATGTACCTTACGAGTTTTTGTTGTGGTAGCTAGCTTTCTTATAGGCAGTTTGAAATATGTTCTATGCCTCTGGCAGCACGTGAAGTTTAAAATGAAATGTGTGCACATGCTTAATTAGGTCATTCTTAAATGATTTGCAGAAAATACGGTGGTGAGGGTTTGGATGAAGATGAAGCCAGTCGTGTACCATGCACATGGAATATAGCCGGATCGTACGTACTGTAATGGCATCGGAATAAAAGATGAGCCGTGCCGAGATGATTTGCTGAAAACTTTGCATTGGCACCCTAGCTAGGTATTCTTGCGTGCTGAGATGATTGTGGTGTTCTTTATTCCAATCCAGCAATCTTTCGCTAGCATTTCTTCCTTGCGAACATGGCATGAAAGCCAGCCAAGGCCGGTGATGGTAATCATGCTTCATTTCCTGCACTTTTGGTTCATTGATCTGTTTTGGTCTGTTGGGTACTTTTCCCCTTTGTCAGACGAATCAAATTCCATTCATCCCTTGGGTTCCAATCCACGTATAGAAGGAGTTTTTTTCCTGCCCTGCACACAGCACACTGATTCTTCCGCTTTTGGGGCGAGAAATGTAAATGTAGATAAAGAAATGGAATGTTGAAACAGTCTAGGTCTTGTTTGGTTACCTAGGCCTTTTTCCCGTCCCCATGCGAAAAAGCCCAGGTGAGTCTACCTCATCTAGGCAAAATACCATGCTCTGTACATAGTTTGGTTGCATTGTCTGCCTTCCATGGGAGTAGAAACGCAAGTACGGCGTTTTGTTCCTTCCATGTGCTATCTTGACTTAATGTTCGGGTGTTATGTTGTGTGTGCATTGATGGTTGTTCTTACCTCTTACACCACCACAGTTGCAATTAACTCGTAACCACTTGGCGAGTGACCGTCGAATTAAAAAACTTATAACAAGAGAGTTGTGTGGAGAACAATGAGGTGAACCAGGTGGTCAAAGAAATTTTGAAACCACCTATCGCGTGCAAGGAATTTGATGAAATTCGTCTAAGAAAGTCCAAATTTAAACATGAAATTGAAGAGTTGCAGTTGACGAAACACATAACAAATTACCGAAATGAAATCACATCGTGATGTACATCTTTTTTGTAAAACTCGTCATGAACCGATGGACTGACAAAACAATAGATGATTAATATGGTAGGTGAGAGAGAGGGGTTGACACATTGATTTAACACACACACACACACACACACACACAAGCATGAACACCTAAAGTAACACTAGAGAGATAAAGATCTAATAAGTGTTTTTTCTATGACCGTCGAAACGGAAAAAAATTAGAACACGAGAGTTGTGCAAAATGAAGCTACTCCTCAATGGATATTTCATACAGTCGACCGTCTGTGATAACTTGATGAAATTCATATAAAATGAAGCCACCGTCCAAGAGAGGAGCATGGAAGAGAAGGATAAAGAAGCTCCCTTAGGTCACTAGAATGTAATGTCTTGAACCGCCGGACTGTCCGGCACCTAAGATGCAGCAGCGTGACGAAGACAGGCTACCGGAATGTCCGGCGCAAGTGACAGAAGGTCGCCGGACACGACCCGGAGAGTGTTCGTCCCATGTCCGACACCAGGATATGCCACCCTAAAGAAACAACAAAAGAAGTAGCCGCATGAAAAAATGCCAGGCAACGGATTGTTTGGCGCCCTAGCAAACGGACTGTCTGACGCCATGCCTGCGTGCATAAAATGGACTTTGACCCTTGTATCTATCCCTTCAGATCTATGGTTACACTAGAGATAAATTAGAACTAGAGCTTTGTTCCCCAAATTCTCCTTGTGGAATTCAAGCCCAAGACCTCTCCTCATAGAGTGTCTTCAAGATTTCTTCGTAGCCAATCTTTCCTTGTGAGAATTATATTGGATCGATGGACCGGTCGATAATGGAAACAGTGTCAATTAGAGTTGTTTTTTTGAGTTGTGATGATTCGAATGCTTGTACATTTTATACATGTAATTGAGTGTTGGGTACCAACAACGGGATACCTTCGGCGTTGGCCCA
The DNA here is from genome assembly GCA_012064385.1 of Puccinellia tenuiflora. Taxonomy (NCBI): domain Eukaryota; kingdom Viridiplantae; phylum Streptophyta; class Magnoliopsida; order Poales; family Poaceae; genus Puccinellia; species Puccinellia tenuiflora. The sequence continues at coordinate 2,366,070 of QRDG01000041.1, read as the reverse complement.
AGAATAGGAGAAGGCTCAGTTAGCCCAGGGTGGCCAAATCAAATGTGTGGTCTAGCAGGCCTAGGGTGGCACATAGTCATGCACAACACGGCTACTTGGATGGAGCCATGGAAAACTCCTCCACCCGGCTAGGCTTGGCCGACTCTAAAATCGTTATCATGATGGTTCAGTCCCCTAAAGCGTCACCAGCTGACCGTTGAAGTTGTCATCAAGACGGACATCAATGCTCATCAAGACAACATTTAGCAGCCGGCGTCATAATGCATTTCTACGTGCCTCCCCCATACACATGCATTGTCACATCCTGAGAGTATATATACATGAGACTAACCCTGAACAAGGTCATTGCGACAAATACTTTGTTTAACTTGGTATCAGAGCCAATATCGGAACCTCAAATACAAGATGACAACCTCTTTCAATCTGACTTCAAGCACTACCCACCACGAAGATGGCCACGCCCTTGTTCAACAACTGTGTCAACATCAAGCTTTGAATGAACTTCCTCTCCATTTGAAGGCACGAGTGGTCCTGATCATAAGGGCATGATTACTTAGTGGAACATTGGAAAAAGGATCAACATGATGGCGAAAAGGCAAGGGGTGGGCACGATAATACCAGCGTATCAGCCAACTGAGGTTCAATAGCTGCCATCGATGAGCATTTATTTTGATAATTAGATGTTTTCTTCTCGATTCCCAATTTCATTACAAAACTAGATGATGCCCTGTCTTACAACTTTCTCACATCAGTCACAAGCATCAAAGGGACTTCAGCACAAGTACCAGGGAAACCACGGTTTTTCACCTGCTACAAGGGAAATCATTTACTAGAAAAACACCCTAGCCACTATAGTCTAACTATAGAGCAGAAGAAACGTAACATAAACAAAACAGAAGCCTCAAACGAGCACTAAGCATCCAGGAATATAAACGATCATCATAGGTTTGCCTTGCTCATGAATAACCACCTCATATGCGACTACATTGCCAATCATTTTCGTCAATGGATCCCATCCATGTCGCTAACTAAAGATTTCCATAGGCACTTTTGCAATTAGTTTGGTGGTATTTTTTCCACAAAGGGGAAAGAGTCCCTGGCCTCTACATCGATTGATGCATATATCCCTTTTATTGCATTATTAGGTATTGGTTCCATAAAGTACAGTTCAAGCATCAGATAAGGTCGATATATGTATCAACAATCTAAAAAAGGAAAACAAATAAAATTGCCACAGCATTACCATGCAATCCTGAATTCAAGCCGCCATCCGCACCGGCTGTATTAATCCCATGCAACCATTTCCAAACGGCTGCATCCAGAAACCAAGTCCCGTCGCTGCTCCATCGGCAGGAGATAAGACCACATACGGGTCCGGTGGGTAGCCAATGGGATAACCTGCCAAAAAGAGGAAGATCTTGATTTGTTAAAAATGAAATTGTATCGTACATTCCATACGACCCAAAGTAAAGCACATACACCCACTTAGATCTTTACATAACTTCCTTATCGATCTCCTTTAACCAATTACCAAACATATTTATTTTATTTTCCGGAGGGGAGAGGTTAAATGCCATATGTACGATTCGCCATAATATTTTTGCAAATGGTGCAGTCAATGAATAAGTGTTGGATTGTTTCAACTTTGTCACAATAAAAATATTTTGTACTATCCTTCCAATTTATTTTTGCCAAATTACCCTTTGTTAGAATCACTTAGGTGAAGGAACCACATGAAGATTCTAATTTCAGTGGAACTTTCATTTCCTCATATATTTGCGCAAAAAACTCGTGTGAGCATTCAACATATCCGCGTACATGGAGTTTACTGTGAACATACCGGAAGATGTTACACCTCAATTGAAGACATCTTGGTCATCGAACAAAACAACATCCATCAATCGTTGGACTATGTGTAACAATTTTGTCCACATATCACTAGTAGGAAATAGCCTATTAGTGGCGTGGCATTTTGCCCTTTAGTGGCGTGTATTGCCCACGCCACTGCTATCACGCCAGTGGTATTTGGTAGTAGTGGCGTGTTTTGGCCCACGCCACTGGTATTTTGGATACTAGTAATGGCGTGCCCTCAAATTGCCACGCCACTAGTATCTATTTTGAATTTTTTTTAAGCGGCGGCGATGGCCGTGGCGAGCGCGGGTGGTGTTGACAAGCGGAGAACACAGCGAGGATGAGAGTCCGGCGTCGCGCGAGTGGGAGGGGACGACGAGCGCGAGGATGCGGAGCGAGTGGCGGCGGAGACTTTGCTCGCCGGCCATGGTCGTGTCACGATCTTGCTCATTGGGGATAGAGTAGCTTGTGGCCCACGTCGTCGGAAGAGAAGTGAGTGATGGAAGAGCTTGTGGTGGAGAAGCTTGTGGCCGGCGTCGTCGGGAGAGAAGTGAGAGATTGAAGAGCTTGTGGTGGAGGAGCTTGTGGCCGGCGTCGTCGGTGGTGGAGGAGCTTGTAGAGAAAAGAGAGGGAGAGAAGAGAAGAAGACAGGAAGAGAGGAGAAGAAGAGAGGAAAATAGGAAGAGAAGAGAGTATAAGGAGATAAGAGAGAAGTCCAAGCTGTTTGATCTGCGACAACCAACGGTTCAGATGACTCCCTCCGGACCAATCAGAGAGAGTCACATGGATCGATGACATGGCATTTCTTATTAGTGGCGTGCCCGACGACCAGCACGCCACTAGTATTCTATATACTAGTGGCGTGGCTTATTAGCCCACACGCCACTACTATTTTTATAACACAGACTCGGAAAACATCCAAAAATCTATTTTGCCATCCGAATTTGACGAAACTAAGAATTTCTCAAATGGCCAATGGCAGTTGAAAATCGGATATAACATTTCGTGTAGATACCTTTTCATATAGAGAATCTATCGATCCGAGCTCGTATACAAAAGTTACAGCCGTTTTACCAAGACTACACGTTTTTCTTGAATGTTTTCTTTTGCAAAATATGTAAAAATCTATGTTTGTCATTTTTTCTAACAACTAGTACATATAACATGACACCATGAGAAAGGATTGCAAAATTTGAATTTTTTTCATTTTCTTTTATTTTTTTAAAAATGGTCAAAATACTCGTGGCGTGCCCTTATTAACCCACGCCACTGGTAATAGATATACTATTGGCGTGCCAAGAATCCCCACGCCACAACTAACTTACGTCGGGTTAGACTATTGGGTCCCACGTACCAGTGGCCTGAAAAAATATGCCCACGCCACTGGTAACTTATTAGTAGTGGCGTGGGCATATGTGCAACGCCACTATTATTTTTTGGCACCCGAAAACAAGATACCACACTAGTAGGGAAAACCTACCGGTGGCGCACCGTTTTTCGCTATCTGTGGCGCACAAGTTTACGTCACTGGTAAGTGGCTACCAGTGGCGCACATGACTTGTACGCCACTGGTATCGCTGGTACCAGTGGCGCACAAGACTGGTGCGCCACCGGTAGCCACTTACCAGTGGCGCACTGTATATGCACGCCACTGGTATTTCTAGCTGCTAGTGGCGCGCAGATGTATGCCACCAGTATTTATCCTTGCTGTGCCACTGGTGTATTTTCTGGATTTTTTTCCTGCGCCATCGTATTTCAGCGGCCTCGTCAGCGTATTTGTACAAGTACCATATAAATATACAATTTGGGATAGTATAAATACACAAGCAGTACAAATAGAGAAGTGGCCAAATCGGTTCATCAAGTTCATCACATTACGACCGAAATAGACAAGTACATCATATGAATCACCAAGTTATTACACGAATTCGTCTCGATCGAGTCGCTAGGTTAAGATAGAGGAAGTAGTCATCTAAACTTTGATCACATACAACAGAAACGCAATGACGATGAGCAAGATGGCGATGACGATGAAGCTAGTCTTGATCCGGTTACTCCTCCTCTCTTCCACTAGCAGGTGGTTCGTGTACCTAGCTTCCGCCTCCTCTCTACTCTTGTACCCTTTGTAGTTGTTGCCCCTATGCCCGCTCACTTGCTTCTGACAGTCCTCCCACTCGTCGTAGACTCCTGGAACCCTACCTTTGAACACGACATAACACTTTTTCTTCATCTCTATACCAAAGAAACATTAGTCATAAGAAAATTCATAGCTAATATGCAACATATAATATTAGGCAACGAAAAGCAAGAGAGGTCACATGTTCGCAAAAACTAAAAGCAACAAAAGTAATGCATGCATGATTCATAACCCTAATATATACAAAGCATGGATCACACAAGTTCCTCTTCCGAAACTAGAAGCAACGAAAAGCAAGAGAGTTCAGATGTTCACAAAAACTACAAACAACATCAACAAGTTTAGCAATAACGTTTACATCACATAGCAGGTAGTTAATCGATTGTTCGAAACATGTTAGCCGACAACATCGTCACTTCTGGTTTGATCTCGGCGGGAACGGGCGGACGCCACCTAACGTCATGAACGGCCTGTGGTCACCCTACATCGCTAAGCGGTCTTCTATCTCCCTGTTAGATGGTGGTGCAGGGCCATAGTAGAACGGCCCCTCCGGTCTGCAGACATCCTTTTGGATTAGTTGCGCAAGCTTCCGCTAGATGCGAACTAACTCCTGTCTGAGATCTGCATCACTGCCGTTCGCCAAGTCTGGCGCCAATTTTGGAGACTAGATGGCAACATAAGTTGATGTTGATCCCGTATGAACTCCCTCATGTGATGGATGGCGTAGTAGGCCTCCCTCGTGCTGTTTTTCGGTTGCTTGACGCAGGGGAACTCCGTTTGGTGGCCGAATATCAGCTTCCCTCGCCTGCGTTTTTCATTTTTGTGAGGGCCTTCATGTTTGTAGCCAAAGCCGGTGAGAGCATCATCTAGAACAATCTTGATGTTGCTATAGTCTTTCCAGCGTCTTGCTCCCCGAGTCAAAATAAATAGCGTGCGAGTGTTGCGGGTAGAAAATGATAAGGGTGCAGTATATGTCTCTGCGCAAAACAATTCAAACAGACCATCGTCCTCAAGTTAACCTTCGTACATGCAAATTTAATGATGGAAATCAAGAAAGCATGCTATGGCGGCTAGCGAATGACTTACTCGGAAAAGTAAGGCACAAGAATCATTTCCTTCTCCTTGTTCGCCGCCAAGAAATGTTCGATGTACTTCGTCACAATTAGCCGTTCCTGAGGGTTGCCCAAGTTGCTCTCAAGCATGTAGTAGGTGTCCATTATCGCGATGGCCGGGGTCTCCTCTCTCATGATCTGGTGTGCCAAACTGAGCGCAAATAGGCGGACCAAGGTTGGGTGGAGCCTTTTCAGGTGGTACATGTCGAAGATGTCAGCAAATCTTAGGAAGAACATGTCGCCGGGGGATTTATCGACAAATCCCATGCCCTTTGGCACCTTGGCCACGAAAACCGGGTATGTTGGAGATGACATTCCGAGAAGATGCTTCTCCCATGTCAGAACACTATCATGCAGGCTCCTCATATCCCCAGTTAGGAGATTCAGATATTCCTGCGGCAGTATCGGTTCACCCGCCACATGAATCGACCGCCACTTGATGGGTATCTTGTCCTGATCCCGGATAGGCTTCGTCGTAGGCGCTGGCTGGCTGCTGGAGGCAGGGCACCTTTCTGGGCACGTTTCTTGGTTCTTTTCTGTCCCTTAGGCTGCTTCCCAAGCGTGGGAGGGAGACCTCCTTTCATTGCCTCACTGGTCACCTTATGGATTGTGTTCGACTGAGAATATTTGCTGTTTGATCCTCGGTGAAGGCGGCAGCTTCAGGCGTTTCTTGATAATTGAATAGACGCTTCGAGTACTGAGGAGCTTTCTCTGGCAGATCAGGCACGTGAGTATCGAGATCACGGTCGGGTGGATCAAGAGGACACTGGTATCCACCATCGTTGTAATCACCGAGGAAATCATCGACGGCATCACCCTTGCCTTGTTGTGCCGCAGGCTCGGCAGGATTAGCCAGTACTGGTGGTGTAGTGGCCTTGCCTTGGATTGGCGCCGACCCGATCGGTGGTGTTGGTTGTGGGGTGGTGAAAGCAGGGTCCAAGCAAATTAGGGCTTTCGGCCATAGCATGGGCCAATTCAAGCATTGTCCGAGGTTCAGCTCGCTATCGGCTCCGGGGAGTTGGTGCAGAGGATCCAAATCTTCGCAACCCGGTAACACCCGAGCCACGGAAACCCTAAACATGTCATGGGGAATAGGCACAGTGTGGAACATGTGGTTAAGTGGTTGAACGATACTTCCTTTGAAACATCCTTCAACTCATTGTTCACATCCAATAGCAAGGTGCATCCCACCTCATCATCCTGCGAAAACAAGTAGGGCGTCTGAGAGGGCAAAAATGGAGTAACTTGTTGAGCCTTGCGACTCTTAATTACCTTGATGGCGTCGAGCTTGGATAATGTCGACGGACCGCAGACGGGCATGCAAGAGATAATGGAGGGGCTGCTAAGAGGTGCGCTGACGGCCGGCGCATCCTCCCTGCCATGTCCATTGTTGGCGGCCGGCGCATCCTCCCTACGAGAATTAGGGTTGGCGAACGGATTCATAATAATAGGTGCATGTTGATTCGGCGCCATGTTGTTCGTGTTGCTGGCGCCTAAGCTGATCATAGGAAACTGCCCTTTTCGGCCTCCGTCGATCCAATTCGTGATTGACTGCACCAGGCTAGGAATGATGGCGTTGACCATCTTTGCCACTTCGTCAGCGACCATTACGGGCATGTCTGCTTTCACGTTGTCCAATTCCTCCCTGACATCCATCTTTTTGAGCGTCTTCCTCTCCTTTCGCGCCTCCTTGTTCTCAGGATAATAATCGGTATGTTTGTGACCCTTTCTGGCGCTGACCACACGGCCACGATGCAGCTCTTCTGACGCCGGCTTTTCCAGTGACTTGTTCAGCACCCTGACAAAAGGTTTGTTCCACGGGGCCTTCGTCGACCCCTGGGATGAGGAGGTTTGAGCAGATTCAGCTGTTTCTTCTTCCAGGAGAAGGAACGTGGACCATTTAGAAACGTTACTACCATAGAATTTAATTGACTTGATTAGACGCATATTAAGCTAGTAAATTCCTTACTAGATACTTCTTCTCAAGATCCTTCACCTTGTCTACCGTGACAAGATCCCCGGTTTGGGTCTTTCTTGTATCGGGCCCTAACAAATCTGTGTGCCAGCAGGTCCTTGAACTTGTCGTAGGGGTTCTCCTTCTGCTCAGCTCTCCAAAGAGCGTCCTCCTTCTCCCAAATGGGCTCCTTTCCGGCGTAACCACGGCTTCCGAGTGCGTGGTTAGCTAAGTTCTTCTCTCGCATATCCTTCCCCCACTTCCAAAGCACCTTCTTTGCAGTTAGTTCTTCATTTGCCTTGAAAGAGCCAAGTCTACTTCCGTAATCTGGGGATAGTGGTGGTGGATCTCATCGAAACCATCACCAGCAGCAAGCATGTTCCTCAACCTATTTTTCCAAGCGCTCAAGGCTTTGCTGAACTTGCCGAGGGCGCATGTGTTTACTATATTCTTCTTGAGATCTTGGTTATCGTACGGGTCCGGGAACTTGTATCGTGTGTGCAACCTCGCATTGAGGAGGACTTCCAAAGGCTTTTTGAGTTTGTGCCTTTGGTTCTCTTCGTTGATCGAGGTGATTTCTCGAAGGATGGCTCCGCAGTTGTTGCCGTACCCCCTCGCAAGGGCATCAGGCTGTAAAGGCAAACCACAGGCAGGGTCTACTTCTGTGAAATCTTCTCGGAGGTTGCCCACCTTGTTTGGGTACCTCTCCTTCCGTCGACGCTTGGCGGTGCTACCATCTGTACCATCTATGCCAGCGCCGCCCGCATCAGTGGTCTCGTTGCCATCCCCGGCGCCACCATCTGTGCCAGCGCCGCCCGCATCAGTGGGTCTCGTCACCAGTGCCCTCTTGTTCGGCATCCTCCATCTCCTCGTCGCCCTCATACTCACCATCCTCCATCTCCTCGTCGCCCTCATGGGGCCTCGACACTCCATCACCGCCCTCCGGCACCATACTTCCTCTTCATGCACAGCCAGGGGGGAGGTTGTATATTCATACAAACACGGGCTAGGTGTTATGTGTGCTGCTCTGGTTGCCAAACGGATTGAGTCCGTCGGTGCTCACACCCAACCTGATGTTCCTTAGCTATGTCCCGAAACTTCTGTATTCAGCATCTAATGCTTTCCACTGGCTTGCATCCGAAGGGTGTGTCAGCAGTACGTTTTGATTCCGCTTTGGATCTTTAAGCACTGACTTCTTTCTTTCCGCGTGCCAGCGCATGAGCTTTGCTTCCTTGCGGTCCGTGAAATACCACTGCAGACGGGGAATGAGCGGAAAGTACCACACAACTTTTCGAGGAGCTTTCTTCCCTTTCTTGTATCGAGCAGCGTTGCACACTGGACATGTGGTCTTGTCCGCGTCCTCTTTCCGATAAATGTAGCAATCATTGATGCATACGTGGTATTTTTCGTGCGGTAAATCAAGAGGGCACACGACTTTCTTGCCCTCGTCTAGACCACTAGGACACGTGTTCTCCTCGGGAAGGACATTGTGCCAGTATTGCAGAAAAGCGTCGACGCTTACGTCGCTCCATTTGTATTTTGCCTTCATCTGTAGAACATCGAGCGCTACTTTCAAGCGGGACTCCTCCGGCCCGCAACCTGCATACAACGGAGTATTCGAGTCGATCTCCAGTTGCGCCAGCTTAGATTTCTCTCTAGCAATACCTCTGGCGTTAGTTGTCTTCTTGAGAAGCAGTTCTTGAACATGAGGGTCCCGCACGACCGAAGTTAGCAGCGTCTGCATGTCCGCGTCTTCTACATGTTTTTCAGCCTCTTCTCCATCATGTGCGGGAGACTTTTCGTCTTCTCGCCCCTCGTTATTGTCCTACTCGTCATTATTGTCCAGCTGCCCTTCCTCATTTCCTGCCGCTTTCTACTCAAAATTACTATATATCTTGATAATACCTTCCTCAATTTTTATGTGAGACGTGACTTCCATTAATGAGTTGCTTTGTTTTCTTACCTACCGCTTTCTACTCAAAATTACTTTATATCTTGATAATACCTTGCTCGCTCCTTTCATCGACCTGCCTTTGCCGCTACTAAATGTCAAGCTAGAAATGAGATCTTGGTCTTCTCGTCTCGTCCCGTCTATTGCCCGATCAATTTTGCCATATGTAGATATGAATGAGAGGTGTCAAGTATTATTTCAGCACAAGAATACCAGTATACGGGGCATTAGCTGAAAGACTAGCAACTAGTCTTTCCTGATGATCATGGTGACGAGCTCATGCTCGACCTATAGCTGAACATGAAGGTGAACTACTACTGGGTGTGCCCGTAGCCGCACCTGGACGTGGATGTGCAAGCCCATGCAGACGTCAGCACGCTCTTCTGCATCCTCACCCACGGCGAAGGATGGGTAAAGACGCGCGATGAACCAGGCACACTGGGGGTGCACGCCGCCAACGCACCTGAGGTCCTCGGCAACGGGCACTACACAACCACGACACAACTTTTTTTTCGAAATGGGTATGACCCCGGCCTCTACATCGGTCGATGCCCACAGCCTTTTATTGCAAAGTCTTAAAAAATATCAGGTTTACAAATCATGGATGGCATAAGGTTGAGACATGTATCAACCACCAAAAAATTACACCATAAAGCAACTAGGCATCCCTTAGTCGACTAATATGCTGCCACGAAGCCCGGCTGAAAATATCCCGAGCGACCGCCAGGAGCCGTGTACACCCAGAGTCCATGAGATCCCGCTGGTCCTGGGGTAGAAGGAACGCTGATACGTGCATTTTATATCATCATTTTTATACCTTATATCATCATATGGGAATGTTATTTGCACTGTTATATCATGGTTTTGCATGTTTTAGATGATTTATGAGACTTTCATACAAAGTCCCTATTTTTGGTATTTAATATCTGGGCGGCAGGAAACCCCCTTTTTCTTGTTTTTATTGTTTCAGGAGCTACAAGGACCCAATTAATAAAAGGAAAAATACCACGTCAGTTTTTCATCAGGAGAAGGGCGGTGGGAAGAAGAACGAAGATAGGAGGGCCACGAGGCCCAAGTTAGGTGGGCCCACGCGGCCCATGTACCTGGCCGTGTGGGACCCATCAAACGGTGCCTCGGGCACTTCCTCGCCTGGGGCTTTTTACGTACGCCTTGGTCTTCTCCGAAATGGGACGCCCTAATTTTTCCCGAATTATCTGACGCCGTGGCGGCAGCAGAGCTCCTGATTCTCTCCGAAGGGGGTCAGGTCCTGCTGCTCTGGAGCTCCGGAGAGGGGGGAAATCACCGCCATCATCATCACCTCTCCTCCTTGGCGTAGGAGGAGGCCTCTACATCGACACCATCACCAAGACCAGCACCATCTCCATCACCATCTCCGTGATCCACTCCGTTCCCCTCATAATTTGAGAGTTGCTATACCCTAGATCATTGTCTTGTGCTCCTATTCATGTTTGTGATTGGGTACTTGTCATTATTTGGTGGTGAAGTATTTATTTCAGATTGTGATGTACCCTTTATGCCACTGAATTTGATCATATTTGCACGTTGTGAGTAGTTCCCATATATTCCTGAGGGCATAGGATGAATTGGCAATGATTTATATATAATATGTGTTGGTATTTTGTCAAGAGTTTATCTTTTATGTGATTCTATGATGGTGTTGTGCGAACGTCGACTGCACAACACTTCACCTTTAAGGGCTCATAGGAGAACAACGTAGTGTAATGAATTGAGAAAGACTTGGGAGGACAAGTAAGCCTAAGACGGAGTCATGCAGTTATGTTAGGTGGGTAGTAGTGTCGGGTACCTTAGAGTGTAATGCTATAGTGGGAGTTTGTGTCTTAATGATTCTTGTGCAGTCATTAAATTGGCCATATGATCTATCATAAGGGGTTGTAGTTTGTTTATTTAGCTATGCCTAGTTTTGGCTCCGCCCCAAGAAGATTAAAACTTGACAAGATATGCAACGTGTTGTTTAATAAATCTCTATGCCTAGTGATATCCATGCCGCCCTCGGGAACATTTTCCACTTATAAGTTACACACCATTTGAGCTTGTCCTCTTGCTGCATAGAGGATTGGGCTTTCAACTGTTACTATTTAACTTCAACATTTTTATTATCTTTGCAATCATACAACTGAAAATTCCAAAAACACCTGCATCTTCCATTGCTTTATTTATCATTCTTTCTAACCAATACCTTCAGCTCCTCGTGGGTTCGACAACCTTTTCTAATTGAAAGGTACTACAATTGATATCCTGCACTTGGGAGTCATCAAGATACTTTTCTGGCGCCGTTGCCGGGGAGCGTAGCGCTATTGGTAAGAAGTTTGGTAAGGAAACTTGAAAGCTGAATTATAGTTGCTGTTTTATCTCATTGATATTATGCCATTTAAGAATCGTCCCTCGCTGCACCTTGCTCTATATGAAAGTGCTTACAAAGATGCTAACAAAGATGTTGATAATACCACATCTGTTCATTGCATAAGTTGTTTCTGAAGAATCAAGTATGATTTAACAGCGAATAAGATAACACGTGAACAACTCAACCCAGATTGTGATTGATCCGCATATTTTTACAACAAAAGTACTGTACAAATGCACATTATCATGTTTCTGTATGACAGGGGTGAAGGAGAATTAATTCAAGCAAGATACCTATTCCAAAATCAGTAAAAAAAAACTTCAGCAATTCTGATAAAATAGACCAACCAATTTTTTTTCGGAGTAGCTATTTGTTACTTACTGGGTATATGTAAATCTCTTGTATCATAATTCTGGACCTTTAACATTGCTTCTAAGGATATGGCGTCAGATTTTATATATCATCTCCTTTTCAGTACATTTTAAATCTCCATCAATTACGTGTTTTGTTTACAATCAAAGGTAATAACCATCAATTACGTGTTTTGTTTACACATTACCTCAAACACATGGTAAGCAGGAGGCAACCATTTTCTATTGCAGCTCGGGATCGATTTCATCCTCGTGGAATTTCGTCGACGCCACGGTGCAGGCTTCTGCTGCTGCTGCTTGAAATGCAGCAAGGCACATGCGTGGTGGACATGTTGATCTTTCCTCGTAGCTCAGTCCCGTAGACAACCTTGCGCTGTATGACATTAACATGTCTCCAGAGACAACAGCTTTCATCTGCGTCCTATTTGATCGATGCGTGTAAGCTTTTCCTATAAAGAGGAACGTGAACAGTTTATTAAAACTATTTTAGGTTTAGATGAATAATTTATTTGAACTTAGATCCACCGCTATTGATACATTTCAAGAGAAACTCAGAATAGATCTGCAGAGAGGAATCAATTCCATACCCGTAGAAATTGGTTACTCGAGTCAGGCCTGCAACGTACGGCATAATCATATTTTTATTGTGGTTACTAATGGCAAAGGCCGTCGGCATGTTCCTATTTGCCGACGGTTTTCCTTTGGCCGTCGGCACAGCAGCACCGTCGGCAAAAAAAAGTGCCCCATTCCGTTCGGGACCGTCAGGGACTTTGCCGACGGCTTTAACCGTCGGCATAGCTTCCACGTGTCCCACGCTGGCGAGTTCTGGGGGCGCGTATGCCGACGGCTTTTGCCGTTGGCATAAACCTATTTTTGCCAGAATTTTTTTTCTTTTTCAGCGGCGTAGATGAAAGCTATTGGCATAGACGCCACGTGGCATTACCTAGTAGCTTCTGGGCACCTTATGCTAACGGCTATGCCGTCGGCATGCACCTTTCACAGATTTTTTTTTGGTTTGTTTTTGTGGCCATTCCTGCAATTGGAAATTGACAGAATTACTGATATTCAAAATTGACAGAAACTTAACCAGATCCATACATGCATCATCATTATCAACTAATCCATCGCATAGACACATTTCATCATAAAAATGTCTCATCCATCGCAAACACAAGCACCAATACTTCACAAAGCACAAGCAAAGGTACAAGTTCGATAATACATGTCACGACAAGTCACATGTCACAAAGCACAAGCATAGGTACAGTCAAATGATCACAAAACGACATTTATTCTACCGAACCAACAAAGGACTCCGAGCACCGCGACGACACGAAGTCCACCGCCGTGAGCATGCATAGGTTTATTAGCATGGGATTAGTCGAGTTCTAAGTTTTTACATGGCGAAGTGTCTAAGTCTAAGTTTGATGCAATAGTTGAAGGAACTAAATGGGTCGGCATCCTGACGATGGGATGAGGTAGGCGTAGAGCCAGCGTGGCTTTGATGAACCGGGGTCTCTACGGTGTCTAAACCGGGAGCACGACCAGAGTCGGGGCCACCATAGAAAGTATTGGATCCAGAGGTTCCCTACAAGTTGGAGCAAGATATTTTCAGATATAGTAAGTACCCTATGTGTCCAAAAAATAATAACTATGAAATTGAGTATAGTGTGGAGAAGCCAACTAACCGGAGTCCCAACTCCGCCACTGCCAAGAAATCTTGCAACGATGGTGGGTTCTGTGGGAAGGGTGGAACTCGTGGCGGTGCTCCGAAATCAGGCATCGGAGTCCCAGTAGCATATAAATTGGCAAGCGCCTGCACGCTAGTTTACAAACGGTGATGTCATGCGTCACGAAGACAGAGGCTAAAAGTGATGACAGTAAAAAATCTTCTCTTCGCTAAAATGGGCGAGAACTAACCTCGTTTATGGCATCCTGGCACTCCTGTCTCCGAGTGTTCGCCTTGTGGTATGCCCGGCAGTCAGCCACAAATTGAGCTTGAATCCTATCATAGGCATCAATTTGTTGGGGCTACAATATGACATAATTAATCTCATCAGCATAGCTATGCAGAAACGAAAGACGGAAAAGAGGATGAAAAGGAGAAAAACTTACAGTGGCGGACACCCGTGTGGCACGCCGTGGCATAGACCCACTCTGGCTCGAGACAGAAGATCGGACCTGTGGGTATGTGGCGCTAGTCTGGATAGTGCTATTTAGAATCCTGTAGCGGCCATGTTTCTTGCCCATGCCTAGAGCAGCACCGTCGGATCAATCGGCTCCTCAAAGGGATCAGAATCCGGCCCACTCCACCTACGGAACTCTTCACAATATGTCGTCATATCATCGGCGGTGGTGCCATAGTGTGTGGTCATGATTATGGGTGTGCCCTCGACCACCTTAGGCTCCTTCACCTTACGGCCAAGATGCCAAGCCGAAAGTTTTGAGACTGGCTCCCCCAGCACATCCTCCTGCAACGGCAAAATAAGGTTACGCATAAATAGGAACATGACAGGAAATGGAAGCAGGATGTTCCATATATATACCATGTGATCCTTGTAGCGACCATCGCTCCGATTTCCTTGCGACTGCCGCGATTGCTCGAGTTGGTACTGCTCGTGGTCGCGAAATCTCCATCGGCACGTACCCACCTATCCACCAACGCCGCCCATGCGTCCTCCTTCATGTAGCACCAACCAGGACACATTTGGATAATAAAAATATAGCATTTGAAGAACATATACCGAGATTTAGCATTTGAAGAACATGTAACGAGATTTAGCAATAAAAAAAGATTTTACTTACGCCGATGTACTGATCTCTCTCCAACTGAATCTTTTCCTCCCTTATTTGCTTCTTCAGTACACCATCAGGGTTCGAGTACATCAACGATAGCTACTACAAGACGGATAGGGTGGAGGCATGGAGTACATCAACGATAGCTACTACAAGACAGATAGGGTGAAGGCATCGACTACATCAATGATAGCTACTACAAGACGGATATATAGATAACCATCAGTACACATCACTCAGGACGGTACTGAGTAGAGTAACGGTGGTGAGTCCCACGGCGGTCGGGCTGGAACTGCTCCCACGGAAGAGGAACGCGGTCAGTGGGGAAGCAGCGCGCGTCGTGCTGGACTCCGTACTCCAGAGGTTCCATGCATGTGACCAGGGTTGACGGTGAGAAGTGCACCACGGACTGGGGTGTAGCCACCAACGTCCGGTAGCCGACGGCCGCGAGGTAACTCGAACCCTGAGTAGCGGTCGTCTCCAATGAACTCCGGACCTCAGGACGGTACAACACATGTGGGCTGCCTGCTGAACGGCCAGGTCCACGGAGCTAGCAACTGCAATCGCACTTGTGGGTTATCACTGAGCTACGGTTCGCCTTGATAAGGACAGTAGCTCGGTAAAGGGTCTGCCTGAACACCCTGGCGATCTCGACGACCCTATAATCCGGGTGCCACCTGAAACCAAGGTAAGAGGCCATCTCCCGAAGCAACGCCGGATAACCAGTAGTCGTCTCACAACGGGTCAAGCGCGCTACCTGGGAATGGCTCATCTGAAAGAGAGCAAGACACTTACAATTATTCTTTTATTCTTCTTTTATAATGCCATTTTCAATTATTCTTTTATAATGCCATTTTTATTTACAATGACATTTTTTCCTTCTTTTATTTACAGTGCCATTGTATTTTGTTGTTGTGTCCAACTTTAATTAAACAACATCTACACAAAAACTAACGGTGTCATTTCTTTAAGATCGTCATCGTTCTCCCCTCTTTTCTCAGATTGTCGGAAAAATATGTAAAATGGCATATCGGGTTATGCTCTTATTTGTTACGCATAATGAATTTCATCGGATTTCGGAGAAATATATTTCAGAGAATATTTTCAGTAGTGTTTATTGGTTTGTGAGGATTAGAAGGCACACGAATCTTCCTATGTGCTATTTTGCATGAAATTTTGTAGAAATTGGAAAATTTCCTTTGTTTTAATAACAAGCATGACATATCGTTTGGATAATTTTCCTTTGTTTTAATAACAAGCATGACAAATCTACACAACTTTATTTACAATCCCAACTTTAGTTGACCAACATCTACATCACCATTTGTCACCAATTTCATCATCAGAACACATTAAATAAATTGGACAGCACCCTATATCACCATACTACTAAGATTTTAATGGATTTAAGGCCAAAATTTGTTTTTTTCGGATCAACACATGAGTGGATAGGGCACTTACAAGAGAGGGAAGCAAGAAATTATACCTCCTGTAGGTCCGACGACGGTGGCCTGGGGGAGGGGGAGCAGCAAATCGTCGAGGTGGAGCTCGCGTCCTGGCGGAGCTCGTCTGGCTCCCCTCCTGTAGCTCCGACGATGGTGGCCCGGTGGAGCTCGTCTGCTCCCGGTTCCCCTCCTGCAGGTCCGACGACGGCGTCGAGGTGGGCCGTCTGCCCACTGTCCCTACCCACACGTCCCGGTCGGAGAGATGCTGCCGCCGCTGCGCGTGAGAGGAGGGAGAAGGCTGGCGGCGGAGGGAGAGGGCTACGACCGGGTAGGGATGGAGGCGGAGGGAGAGGGTTAGGGCTGGCGGCGGAAGGAGAGGGCTACGGCTACTGATGGAGGCGGAGGGAGAGGGGCTTGCGGTGTGATTGGACAGGCGGCGGATGGAGAGGGCAGGCCGTGCCGGCGGAGGGATTGGCGGCGGCGGATTGGAGGAGAAGAGCTAGCGCGCGGGATTCGATCGATTTTCGATCTGGATCCCGCCCAGGTGACCTAGGTAACGGGCACACTATGCCAACAGCCAAACCTATGCCGACGGCCAAAAATATGCCGTCGGCAAATAATTTTTTATAAACTAGAAGTCAACATTTTCGTCTACCCCCTTCCACGGGCGCCGGAAGGGGGTAGACCAATGGACTTTCTTTCTTGGTTGTGTTAGGGTAGGCCATAGGTACATGGAGAACCAAAATCCAGCCCAAGTTGTCAAAGGTTTCCCTCCGGTTGACCCGAAGGGGAGTTTCGAGCTCTATGTCCAGAACCTTCCTGCGTAGCAAGCGCCGTTCGTGAAGCCGGTCACACCTTGGAGTTGGATCTTGGCCCTCTCCACCTCCCACCACACTTGTATATATATGGTATGTCACCACCTAGGTTTAGGTAGGATTCCGACGCTCCGAAGCCCCCGCATCGGTGAAACCTGACCCGTTGACCAGAAGTCAACTTTTTGGTCCACCCCCTTCCACGACGTCGGAAGGGGGTAGACCAATGGACTTTCTTGCTTGGTTGTGTTAGGGTAGGCCATAGGTACATGGAGAACCAAAATCTAGCCCAAGTTGTCACAAGATTCCCTCCGGTTGACCCGAAGGGGGAGTTTCGAGCTCTAAGTCCAGAACCTTCCGGCGTAGCAAGCGCCGTCCGTGAAGTCGGTCACACCTCGGAGTTGGATCTTGTCCCTCTCCACCTCCCACCACACTTGTATACATATGGTATGTCACCACCTAGGTTTAGGTGGTATTCCGACGCTCTGGAGCCCCCGCATCGGCAAAACCCTGACCCGTTGACCAAAAGTCAACCTTTTCGTCTACTCCCTTCCATGAGCGTCGGAAGGGGGTATACCAATGGACTTTATTGCTTGGTTGTGTTCAGGTAGGACATAGGTACATGGAGAACCAAAATCTAGCCCAAGTTGTAACAAGATTCCCTTCGGTTGACCCGAAGGGGGAGTTTCGAGCTCTAAGTCCAGAACCTTCCTGCTTAGCAAGCGCCGTCCGTGAAGCCGGTCACACCTCGGAGTTGGATCTTGGCCCTCTCCACCTCCCACCACACTTTTATACATATGGTATGTCACCACCTAGGTTTAGGTGGGATTCCGATGCTCCGGAGCCCCCGCATCGCCGAAACCCTGACCCATTGACCAAAAGTCAACTTTTTCGTCTACCCCCTTCCACGGGCGTCGGAAGGGGGTAGACCAATGGCCTTTCTTTCTTGGTTGTGTTAGGGTAGGCCATAGGTACATGGAGGACCAAAATCTAGCCCAAGTCACAAGATTCCCTCCGGTTGACCCGAAGGGGGAGTTTCGAGCTGTAAGTCCAGAACCTTCCTGCATAGCAAGCGCCGTCCGTGAAGCCGGTCGCACCTCGGAGTTGGATCTTGGCCCTATCCACCTCCCACCACACTTGTATACATATGGTATGTCACCACCTAGGTTTAGGTGGGATTCCGACACTCCGGAGCCACCGCATTGGCGAAACCCTGACCCGTTCACCAAAAGTCAACTTTTTCGTCTACCCCCTTCCACGGGCATCGGAAGGGGGTAGACCAATGGACTTTCTTTCTTGGTCGTGTTAGGGTAGGCCATAGGTACATGGAGAACCAATATCTAGCCCAAGTTGTCACAAGATTCCCTCCGGTTGACCCGAAGGGGGAGTTTCGAGCTCTAAGTCGAGAACCTTCCTACGTAGCAAGCGCCGTCTGTGAAGCCGGTCAAACCTCAGAGTTGTATCTTGGCCCTCTCCACCTCCCACCACACTTGTATACACTAGATGATACCCCGCACGTTGTTGCGGGATATTATTACGCTGCACTGATTAAAAGAGACTCTTGTAAGTATGCAACACAAATAAAATGGAATGTAAAAGGAAAAAAGGTTTCCATAGAAAGTGGAAGGATGAATGATGCAATTAGAAAGTGAACAAACATTAATAGGTATGCATAATTGCATATAACTAAGAAAGTGAGCTCCCTATGGCTTCACTTTGGAAGTACAACCTTTTTTTTACCCGTCCAAGTTGACATAAGGAGTAGAAGAAATCTATACAAATAGTAGTGAATTATAAAAGTTTATGTAACTGTTTATATTCTGCGACCAAATACCTCATGGTAAAACATTTACCATGGAGAGACGCTCACCACTTAACAACTCATCCACGTACAGGAATAGTTTTCATGTTTGTGTATTCATATTTTTTACTCCTTTGTGACCGACACACTGGTTTGATCAATAGCTGATATAGGAATGAAACTTGTGAATAAGCAGCTAGATAACATGATCAACGATCTTGATTAAAGAGCATTGTATTTGTTGCTGAAAAAAGCAGGTGGATATATAAGATCATGCCAAATTAAATGATTTTAGCCTTATTGGTCTGCTTTCTTAATTAACATGTGGCAGTTAAGTCCGTAAACCACACACATATAGACATAAGAGTACAAAGCCTGATTCATCAAAAGAGATAAATAATTTGATATCCAGGAAATAAATCATATTCTATCTGATCTACCTATAACTTAAAAACATTCATGCCCAACCGGGAATGCAGAATGAACAAAGCTGGATATAACAAAAAAAAAAAGTTGAATGATGAGAGGAATCCCCTAAACATGCAACTGTAAGCAAGAGTGTTACATACCTAAAGGAACATGGCAAGACCAATTAGGCAGGAGGCAACGCGCATCTGTTTAAAGGGGCACGTCAACGACATACAGAGGCAGGGGCATGTTGCATATTAACGTAACCCATCACGACAAACATAAGAATTGTAATTCGATTGAAAGCTTCCATGAAATAAGATGGAGAGACAGATGTAGCTATAGCTTGCATCCTGCCAGTTACACGTAAGTGTAAAGGTACGTTGAAATTAATTAAAGTACATAAACAGTTTCGTATCGGGGAAATCTGGAAAAATAAAATCAAGCATGGAAACAACATAGAGGGAGGAGCGGGCATTCCAATGCGGACGGAACACATATTAAAAAACAGAGGGGGATGAATTATTGAGAAACATAAAAAGAAAAATCTCAAGCGGACGTGAGGGGCAGAACCTGATTTCAGATTTCTTGTGTGGCTATGGTAGATCAGTTGGTGTGGAGTCATGGAGATTGTCTGATTCAATCAGAGCTGCCAGGAGAAAGCGAGAAGAAGAGGAATATGATGGCAGAAATTCACCCGCCCGCACCACCGTCACTAATATCAAATCACACCACTTTGCACAGATTACGACCGCATTCACCCATGACACTGCCATCAAAGAATTTTTAGCCATGCGGCCGAGGCGGGAGGCCTTTGGGAGCTCAGGCCATGTCGATAGAATAAGAAGGCAGGGAAAACTGAGGAAGATCAAAAGTGGGAAGGGGAAGAGATGGATGCTCATCCGTTAATGACTAATTAGTATAACTGACACTAAAGAAAAATCAGCATAACTGAAGGTACCATAATTGTAGGCGACGTAGACTAACTACTGGAGATGAGTTGGTGAGGAGATGACGTGGATGCATGCAATATCTAAACAAACATTGTGGACCGGATGACAACCAATAGGAACAATTGAGGTGATGTGGCATGCTTGCATGTTGAGAGAAATACATATAGTGGGTTGCTCCTATTTATATACTATAGATATGGTATGTCACCACCTAGGTTTAGGTGGGATTCAGACGCTCCGAAGCCTCCTCATCGGTGAAACCCTGACCCATTGTCCAGAAGTCAACCTTTTCATCTACCCCTTTCCACGGGCGTCGGAAGGGGGTAGACCAATGGACTTTCTTACTTGGTTGTGTTAGGGTAGGCCATAGGTACATGGAGAACCAAAATCCAGCCCAAGTTGTCACAGGATTCCCTCCGGTTGACCCGAAGGGGAGTTTCGAGCTCTAAGTCCAGAACCTTCCTACATAGCAAGCGCCGTCCGTGAAGCCAGTCACACCACGGAGTTGGATCTTGGCCCTCTCCACCTCCCACCAAACTTGTATACATATGGTATGTCACCACCTAGGTTTAGGTGGGATTCCGACGCTCCGGAGCCCCCGCATCGGCAAAACCCTGACCCGTTGACCAGAAGTCAACTTTTTCGTCTACCCCCTTCCATAGGCGTCGGAAGAGGGTAGACCAATGGACTTTCTTTCTTAGTTGTATTAGGGTAGGCCATAGGTACATGGAGAACCAAAATCTAGCCCAAGTTGTCACAAGATTCCCTCCGGTTGACCCGAAGGGGGAGTTTGGAGCTCTAAGTCCAGAAGCTTCCTGCGTAGCAAGCGCCGTCCGTGAAGCCGGTCACACCTCGGAGTTGGATCTTGGCCCTCTCCACCTCCCACCACACTTGTATACATATGGTAGGTCACCACCTAGATTTAGGTGGGATTCCGACATTCCGGAGCCCCCGCATCGGCGAAACCCTGACCTGTTGACCAGAAGTCAACTTTTTCATCTACCCCCTTCCACGAGCGTCGGAAGGGGGTAGACCAATGGACTTTCTTGCTTGGTTGTGTTAGGGTAGGCCATAGGTACATGGAGAACGAAAATCTAGCCCAAGTTGTCACAAGATGGCCCTCCGAAGTAGTGCCCGCCTGACCTGATGACCGGACCGGGGTCGACGACTTGCTCACATGGATTAGGACAGTATGAACCAATGTCCTCTTCTTCGTGGGTGAGTAGGCGGCGTCGAACTCGGACGGCGGCAGATCGGGCTCTGGCACCTCCACATCATAGACATTTGGCAGCTCCGATGCCCGCCCTCCATGCCCGTGATGCCATGCTCATCGCGAGCGTCTCGTTGTTGACGACGAGGTTGCGGGAGGCATGAAGGACGCGAGTGCAGTACTCGATCGAGCGGAAACACACGAAGAAGTCGAATGGAGGCGTGCAAACCTCCACCTTCACGGCGCGGCGGTTTACACCGCAGTGCGCCACCACGGCCGCAACGATGTCCTCAGGCGACACCGGTGGCCGGCTACCTTCCACCGTCGCCATCAGTGCGTGCCCGCACCACTTCTCCTCCAGCCTGGCCATGCCGGTAGTGCGGGACAACACGCAGTGTCCGCACTCGGGACGAAGTTTAGGCTCACCGCACCTCCACATCTCCTCCGGGAACGCGATCCGACTATCCATACTGGCTAGAGAGGGTGTCAATGTGAAATGGTGAATTTGTGTGTAGAGGGCTGTGTAGCCGGTCGGGACCTTTTTATAACCATCTCCACCAGCTTTCCCGCCTAATTTCCCACCAATTTTTCCCTCCAAAATTTCCCGCCCAGAAATTTCCCGCCAAAATTTTCCCTCCAAAATTTTTCTCCCGCCACCCGTTTCCTGCCATTTCTTCTCTTCTTGTCCTACAAAACCCCATGCTCACTGAGGTGGGTAAGCAGTTCCGTGTATTCCCTCGAAGATGTCGGATTTTCCTATAGATCGTAGTTTTCTACAAGGTATGTCTGAACGTCTTTTGTGGTGTGCCGATGAGTTCAGGGTAGACAATAAGATAGTTCCATTCGAGGAACTCCTCAGTAGTGACACTCTCCTCACTGAGCCAGAGGCAAGAGAGATGCATCGTCGAAGGGCAAGAGTGCTGCATCGACGGAGGAAGATGGGAGATGAGTAGTCCTGATGTATCTTCATTTCAGTTGTATCTTGAGCTGAAGTTTTTAATTTCAGTTCTAGCGTTTTAATTTAAGTTTTATGTGAGTGTTGTCATTTTATGTGAGACCACATTTTAGTGTGAGTGCATCCTCGAACGGCAAGAGTGATGTCATTTTATGTGAGACCACATTTTAGTGTCATTTTATGTGATATAATCGTACGAAATAACAGTACCGTGCAACAAGAATTTAGCAAACATCGTTAAGTACTTAGGAAATAAAAGAAACAAAGAAAAACAAAAGCAAAAGAAAATAAAAATATGTATGCCGACGGCATAACATTAGTGGCCTTTGGCATATATGGTACCCCGTTACACTGGTGCACGGTGTCAGGCACATACGCCGACAGCGACATGTTTGCCGACGGCCCCCTCTACGTACAGATTATATGCTGAAGACATAATATTTGTCGACAACCTTCGGGTCCTAGCCGTCGGCGTAGGTCGCATATGCCGACGGCCATTATTTTGCCGACGGCCATGCGGACGGGGCCGTCAGAATAGGTATCATATGCCGACGGCCTTGCTAATACCCTCGGGGTACCTCTCTGTATGCTGACGGCCCCGATAAAAAGCCGTCGGCAAATAGGAGGCCGTCGGCAGCAATACGTTTTCCCGTAGTGAGTATGTTTTTCCGAACCTTGGTTGCTTGATTAGATTCTGTTCCAGTAAGTAGCAAGTGATACTACTTATGTCTTTGGCGTCCTTTAGATAGATCTACTGTTGACCACAAATTATGAAGGTAATCAATGGATCAGCGATAGAAAATGAGATCTTTGGACATCCAAAATCATAACTCCCAATGCAATATGCAAAGATTCTTTTCATTGTCGTACATCAATGATTGATCAAGAACACTGCACTGTTTTACTTAAGAAAAACCGATTGCTACTATCCATAACACCTCAGTACGTCTTCAGCCATTGATACTTAAAATCAAGCTATTCAATAGCCCCATCTGATGCACAGTTGTTTTTTTAGTCTCCCTTCTAGTATTCAAAGGAGGGGGATATAGAAAGGTCAAATGAAACATAGTAACTAATGAAGATAGTGTGACAATACACTAGTAGAAAACAGGTCTTTAGTCCCGGTTCGTAACTGCTTTTAGTTCCGGTTGCGCAACCGGGACTGCGCAATCGGGACTAAAGGCCCGCCCCCTTTAGTCCCGGTTGCGAACCGGGACTAAAGGGTCTCCGCGTGGCTGTGCTCGTGTGCTGGGGCTGGAGG
The DNA here is from genome assembly GCA_012064385.1 of Puccinellia tenuiflora. Taxonomy (NCBI): domain Eukaryota; kingdom Viridiplantae; phylum Streptophyta; class Magnoliopsida; order Poales; family Poaceae; genus Puccinellia; species Puccinellia tenuiflora. The sequence goes on along the minus strand of QRDG01000041.1, from coordinate 2,342,670 downwards.
ACCTTTAGTCCCGGTTGGTACCAACCGGGATTTAAGGACCTTTTTTCGAATTGAATTTTTTCAATTTTTTTCTTTAATCTTTGAATAATTTGTCATTTTAATTTCTAATCACCCCTAATCTCAAGTCAAAGTGCATACTCGTGGTCAAACTTCCCGGTCGGTCACCCATCTTCACACCGCTCCACCCAGCACGCTTAACTTTTGAGTTCCTTCCCAATTAGCTTCCAAGATTGCACTGATAATACTATGCTATCAATCATATTATCCCCTATACTTTGATGTCACATGATATTATTTTTTGAATTCCAAACCTATATTAACATAAACAACAATGATTAAGTAATAATAATCTTTATGCAGAATTCAATTATTAATTCCAAAAAGATTAAAAAATGAAAACAATTTGAATTTCCGGCAAAAACTTAAATCTTCCTGCTTTCATAGTTCCCTTTGGAATTTTGAAAATCTAAAAAAAGCCCAAACGGCCCTTGGCGTTGAAAGCGGATTTGGATTTTTGCGCTGAACATTTTTATATATGACACAATTTTTTTCGAGTTGCGTACGCAAAAGTTATTGCCATTTTACCGAGAAATCAACTTTTTTTGCAACAAAAATCAAAATTCAAAATTTTCAATTTTCCCTAAAAGTAGGGTGCGTGAGGTACATGCATGTCAAAGGATTTAAAAATTTCAACTTTTTATCATTTTCGTTTATTCGTTTTTATCATTTTTTCCAAAGTAAAAAAACCTTTAGTCCCAGTTGGTGTCACCAGCCGGGACTAAAGGTGTATCTTTAGTCCCGGTTGGTGACACCAACCGGGAATAAAGGTGGGCCCCGCGGCCGCAGCCTGCCGCGACACCTTTAATCCCGGTTGGTGTTACCAACCGGGACTAAAGGTCCCTTTTGAACCGGGAGTAAAGGTTCGTCGCGTCCTAGCCGTTAGAACCGGGACTAATGCTAGCTGGGCTCCCGAACGCGGCCGGGACTAAAGCTAGATGGGCTCCCGAACGAAAGCCCTGTTTTCTACTAGAGATACTGGAAAATATGAAGATCCTCTATCTAGAAGCAGAAGCGCAATAAGTATGGACAGATGCGACAGACGGCGACCACAACTAGTGACGGTTTGTACGGAAAAAAAGGTGTGTGATGTAAGGGGACATCACATACGGTTTTTCCAAAAAAATGTGTGCGATGTAGAAGACAATCACATACTGTTTAAAAAAAATGTGTGCTATGCACCATAAAAAATTTCATCATAATGGGTCCATGATAAATAGTACTATAGAAAAACGAAAAACGAAAAAAGAGTAAACCGGCCCATGAGCCCAACAACAAACCATAGCTATATATATTCACTTACCCTCAGTTCCCCACCGCCCCACCCCACTCCCCACGATCCCCACCACCGCCCTCTGCAAATCTCACTCCTTCTCCCGTTCTATCTTACTCTCTGTAGGTTAAGCCTATTTCCCTCGATTTATCTATTGCAATAGCTCTGTTGCCCAAGAATAGCTAAGTTGCTAAAGAAGATCAATCCCGTTCTGCCAAGCGATAAGCTGTATCATTCTTTGCTTCGGAAGAGTAAGGAGTTTTCATGCAAGAGTTCTCCCAAATACAGTAGTGGATAACAGCAATAAGTAGTTGATAGCAAAAAACAGTTCAAGGTAGAAGTCTCTTGAGAATGCAAACGGCCTGCAAACCTAGTTCACACGAGTGGATTCTTTCACAGCGTGCCTTTATTTACGCTAAAAGCAGTCTCATCAGCAGTGAAAGAACAACTTCCTAGCCGAATAAAAAGTCAAACCTAGCAGCCTTGCAATGATAAGTAGCCCAGTCTAAGAAGAAGTGTTGTGATAATAAAAAATACTAGCCGAAAAAGTGGTTCCATTCGAATACTCTGCTGGAAGAAAGAGGTAGATCTTATTAATCGACAATCTGAAAGTCTTTGTCATAAAGAAATAAAACAACAACAAATCTTTGCAATACATCAGTATTCTTCTACAACAAGAAGAAGAGGCAATACATAAGTATTATTCATAAAGGCAATACATGAGATATCTCTACACACCACACCTGAAAAGAAAATACTGAACAATACAATACTTATGCTCACTGCACTCTTGATCAGGAAGTACCAGCTCCTCATAAGTGAGACAACAGAACAGAAGTAGAAGCTACCGGATTCACGCCCGCTAAGAAAACCTCTTCTTCTTTAGATCCTGAAAAACAAAAATAAGTAAGAAGGAGAAGTAGTAGTAGGAAGACTTAAGTGACTTCGTTCATTTACGTTGAGATAGACGAGTAACTACCTTTTTCTATTTTTTTCACCGTGGTGGGCAGCCGCCACGATGAGCGATTGCTGTTCTTCCTGCAGCGCCTTCTTCCTGTTTTCAAGAACGCGGATTTTGTTCTGAAGATGAAGTATATGATTGTGTATATAACCTGGATCGACGGAAACTAGAAACATAGGCCACCAGATGCCTCCCAGGCTTTCCTATAGTTGGAGCCTATTGTTTTCTATATCTTGAATTTTGTAAGGAATGATAGAAAGTCTTGCAGCGATATCCATGGCTTTGACTCTTTCATTCTTGTCCGCAAAATAGAGAGTGCGCCGAAGCTTCTATTTATAGGCGAGCCTATTCTTTAGCAGAATAATTTCTTATTAGAAGTCCTTTTTTAATAGACTGCAACATAGATAATTTGCCCAGAATTCATGTCCTCCATTAGTGCGAAAAAGAATGAATCCCTTGAGTTCCCCCCCCCCCCCCCGGGTATCGACACGCGGCTTAATCCCGATCACATCCTGAGGCAATAATAGAGCGAATAATTCAGAGCCACCACGAGCAGCGAAAGCACGCTCAGCCAATCCTCACTCGACGTATCCTTCCTTGCTTAGGAAAAAGCTGAACCACTCGCAGATGGATCTTTTTTTAATACCTTTTTCATTACTGATGAACCGGTCGTTCGCATATGTCACTGATAGTTAAGCTATTCGGCTAGCTCTTGAATCAATAGACCACCGATTTCTTTCTCAGTCGATGGGAGTGAAATTCCTCTCATTTCTGAATGGTCTATGGGGCAGAAGCTAGAATCCTCACTTTTTCCTAGCGTCTAGACACCACCTATTAGTAAATCAAGAAAGCATTTCACATCATCTGCGTGCATCAATTATTGTTGCTTTCCGAAGATAGACTGAATGCTGAATGAAGAGAAGACTTATCTCCCGCCGTTGCTCGAGCCCGAGCTGCCGCTGTAGTGCAATGGGTCTTTCAAGGATCGAATTGGGCGTGATCTGGCCTTCATCCTCGAGGAGATCCTGAACCTTCACATGAACACATTCAACGGGTCGATACCAGCAGCTTTTGGTAACCAGTCTCGGCTCTAGCACCTTGATGCAAGCCAGAATAACCACACTGGATCAATATTCCCGGGAATAACAGCGTTGGTGAACCAATTGACACTTGTTCTCTCATCAAATAGTTTGGTGGGGCCAATACCTAGGGAGATTGGTCAACTGGAAAATCAGGAATTGCTAATTTAGAGACAGAATGGTCTTAGTGGAAGCATTCCAGAAGAGATTGGTAACCTGAAGCTGCTAAAAGTTCTTCAACTCCCCGGATGCAAGTTCACAGGCACCATCCCTTGGTCAATTGGTGGTCTCAAAAGTTTGAAGGAACTTGATATATCAGAGAACAACTTCAATGCTGAACTGCCAACATCTGTCGGTGAGCTGGGCAATCTAACTCGGCTGTTTGCAAAGGTGCTGGGCTCAGTGGGAGCATACCAAAAGAGCTTAGTAACTGCAAGAAGCTTACGCTCATAAATCTGTCCTTCAATGCCTTCACAGGCTCTATCCCTGAAGAACTTGCAGATTTAGAAGCTATTGCCACATTTTTCGTTGAAGGACTTTCGGGTCATATTCCAGATTGGATACGGAACAGGGCGAGTGTTCGATCCATATCTCTTGCAGAAAACATGTTCAGTGGGCCTCTGCCAGTGCTGCCATTGCAGCATCTTGTTAGTTTCTCTGCAGAAACCAGCCAGCTCTCAGGTTCTATCCCAGCCGAGATATGTCAAGCCAACTCTCTGCAGTCACTCATATTGCACAATAACAATCTGACTTGGAGTATTATAGAGACATTCATTTAAAGGATGCAAGAACCTCACAGAACTAAACTTGCTAGGTAACCGTCTTAATGGTGAGATACCAGATTACTTGGATGAGCTCCCGCTAGTAAAACTGGAATTGTCCCAAAACAATTTCACGGGAATGCTGCCTTGTGGGAGTCATCAACCATTTTGGAGATCCGTTGGTGTCCACAGGTTCGAACTCTCTTTACCCAAAGTAGTATATCGGAATGGCTTTTTTACTAAGCACTACCAGAAGCCATCCGCAGGCATCCCAGGTAGAAACGTGGCTGCATCCTCACACACACACAATAGCGCGTAGGTAGGTGGTCGAATGATCGATCGAACTGAGTGAGTGGTGTGCCTGACATTGGAATCCGTACGTTACCTTCCTCATTGTCTTAGCTTTCAAAAAGAATCTCAACAGAGGGCTTTAGAGTCTTCGACCGATGGATGCCTTGGCCCTCCTCGTTAAGATATGTTATCCGGACCAACTCCCACATAGAAAACCAAGAGCAGTGAGTTATAAAACCAAGAGCAGTTAGAATCGCGTAGCTGCGTGCCCCTTTTTCTGACTAGCTTCTTGTTCAAAGCATTTCAGGCACTAGCACACCTGATGAACTTAGAAACCTACTATGGAATCAATCAACCCATCGCACCCGAGTGCTCTGCTCTCCAAGCTCTGCGCAGGTATTTTTACATGGGCTGTCCCCGAACGAGGGCTTGCTATCAAAGTAGGTGGATTGGTCTGTGGTGCTCACCAAACCTGCTATTGGACGGGATCAGACATAGGTCTTAGATGATCTTGAAGAAAGCATAACTAATGTCATTTTAAGAGAAAGATGGCACTATGGATTGAAGGTAGTTTTTTCTCCATATGGGAAATCAAAACTTCATTTGATTAAGCGCTATAGGTTAAGTTGGTTGGTTAGTGTATCACGACCTGGGGACACCTGGCACTGACTCATTCCTGTCTTCTTCAAAACCGAAACGGATAGGTTGTCTTAAAGATCATTTCTATAGCGAGAAGGAGGAACTTTCTTACTAAGGCAACTCGTAGAAGGCCAGCATTCATCATTCCTTTTTCTTGAACAGCTCAGTCAAACCAATCAGTGAACAAAGTTAGTGCAAATGTGGCCATGTAGGTGCTGCAGGAAAGCAACTTGATATTGTGATCCAGCAAGAAGTAACGTTGCACTATGACTCAATCCAGTTGGAAGAAGAAGCTTATATATCCCAATCCATCGGGTCTAAGTCCCCTTCCAATCATATTCATAAACACCTAACATAATAGCAGCCCACAAGGCCTTGTTGAGGATGATCTCCTGTGTGAAATTCGAGAAATTCCATTCCATTTATACGAGAAGTGCCGATCCCGAAGTTTAGAATAAAAGGGGGTTTGAGGGCAGCCGGTTCCCATGGCCACAAAAAGCTAGCGGTTCGACTCTTGCTTGAGTTTGATAGGTGAGATATTTATTTAAAGACAGCTGGAGGTACGTTCTATTTCTATTCCTTTATTTTATTCTAGCTTTCTTGTGTACTAGCTTGGTTTGGCTGGCACTATTGGGTATCATGGGCGTCTCATCCCTTGGAGGTTAGGGTATTAAAACACATCGAATAGAGATCCGAATCAAATTCAAAAGATCGGAAATGTCCATTCGTTCTTCTCCACCTGATGACGAAGTGTCCCGGTCTCAAATGTAAGTGCTTTCTGGATAAGGCTTGATAGCCACCTAAAAAGAAGGAAAATCAAAGAAATGGATAGGCACGAGCCACTTTAGAGCTCTGGCACCACTCCGTTCGACCTATCAGCTCCCCAATGCTTAACCGGACGGACTGATTCTATAGTTCTCTTCTAGTAGAAACTTGATTGATTTGTTCCTGTACAAACAGCTAAAGGAAAGGCTTCTGATCACACACTTGTCGTCTGGGGACCGCCCAAATTCATTCATTTCATTCATTCATTGTTCTATTGTGGATTCGAACCACTAGCACAAATTGGATTTCAAGTCCAGGGCGCTAAACAAGGCTTTCTAGTCCTTTTACCTTTCAGAACCGCTCTTTCTAAGTTATGTTTTTTTATTGTTCTCAATTTCCATTCGTTTAGTACGAGATCGCTTCACACCTCGCGGTGCTTACACCTCTCGCCTATCGAAGTTCTGTTCAAAAACCTCGTACGAGAACTTGTATAGAGAAGGATTTCCCGCGGCGCAGCAGTTCTTCCATACCAACTTAGCTGCCCGGCGCTGCAATTGGCATAACAACCGGTACACCATAGGTTGACCCAACCCAGTCCTCTCGTACTAGGGTTGGCTCCTCGCAGTTTCCCTTTAACATCAACGGTAGATAGGAACCGAACTGTCTCACGACGTTCTAAACCCAACTCGCGTACCACTTTAATCAGCGAACAGCTGAACCCTTGGGACCTTCTTCAGCCCCAGGATGTGATGAGTCGACATCGAGGTGCCAAACGCCTCCGTCGATAAGAGCTCTTGGGAGTCATCAGCCTGTTATCCCCGGAGTACCTTTTATCCGTTGAGCGATGGCCCTTCCACACGGGACTTCCGGATCACTATGGCCGACTTTCGTCTCTGTTCTACCAGTCGGTCTCACAGTCAGGCAGTCTTATACCATTACGCTCACGAGCAGAATCAACGCTTGAGCCTACCTTCGCACACCTCCGTTACTCTTTAGGATGCATCCGCCCCAGATAAACTAACCACCTTGCAGTGTCCTGCCCCCGAATGATCAGTGCGGCAGTTAGGCATCCTTAGATGAAAGAGTGGTCTTTCAGGATTGGTCATTGTGTGTCA
>QRDG01000041.1:1978229-2333229 GCA_012064385.1 Puccinellia tenuiflora | reverse complement strand
CGCTCTCGCTCGCCGCTACTAACGGGGTCTCGGTTGATTTTCCTTCCTTTAGCTACTCAGATGTTTCAGTTCGCTAAGTTTGAAAACTCCAAAGAGCGTAGACTAGCCACGGAGCTTCTATATGGTTTCCCGATCAGAGATCCATGGATCACAGACGCTCTCTCTCCCCATGGCATTTCGCCTCTGAAAGCGTCCTTCCTTCTCAATGCCCGGGCATCCATCCAATGCATGATTTTCGATAGCGTCGAACATGAGCGGTAGACTGAACACCCACACAATCTCGATTTGACACAGCAACACTTTCCACCTCTCTTCCTTCCCGATAGGAAATCCTCACTTTTCCAAGATAGAAGAGAAGCAAGCAACTAGCGCGAAAGCCGTTGCACGTTAACGCATCCGTTTTCTTGCTTTATTTTTATACGATTTTCTGAAGACGGATTGAGCAACTAGCGCGAAAACCGTTGCGCGTTAGCGCATCTATTTTCTTGCTTTATTTTTATATGATTTTCTGAAGTGATCTGTCCAACTAGGACAGACGAGTGATGTTTGGTATAGGGCTGCTCGTCCCGCCTAGTGTTGAGGGAGCTGAAGTGGAACTCTCACATACATGTTCCTTAAGGAGGCTAGCTCGCTAAATGATACAGTCCTCGCTGATGGATCGGCAAGTACTCCACGGTCAGCGGCTATCAGCTAACGTTATGGGCCGTTAGTGGTGGTTCATTGCCTATAGTGTTGTAATCCGGAATCCAAGTTTTGTGATAACCGTGTTGTTTACTTTCAGTGTTGTTTATTGTTCACAGCTGGATTGAGCTCAGTTGAGATAGCTCAGTTGAGAGTGTCATGCTCTGTCAATATCTGTTGCAGGAGTTGTCATTCTCTGTTACTAGAGTTGTCAATCTCAGATGCAGGAGTTGTCAATTGCAGCCATTCTCATTGTGTCAAGCTTGTGACTTGCGTTGTATCAGGTTGGTAACAGCTTGTATCTCGATAGGACTGAATGTAGCCAGGAGTTGTCTTAGGTTAGTCTAATGTGCCAAAACGTTAGTCAAACCACCTAGGTTGTGTTTGTTCTGGAGAGTTGAGCTAGTCCGAGTGATCTAGGTTATCCTACGTTTTATCCCTGTTTCGATCTTTTTTCGACTATAGGGGTTTTGTAGCAGCCCAGCAGCATCCATGTGACAGAGAGTCATATTAAGGATAGGGCTAATGCTTTCCCCTTGCAGAAAAAGTAGGAAAATGGACTGAAATTATTGGATAAGTGGATTTACATTATCTCAACAATAAGAACATTGGATATTCCATCATCCAAACTAAGCTTCACTCGGATCCTAACCTATTGGTCATTATCAAGCCTCGTGACTCCGGCTGTGTTGATATCTTCGTATTACCAGTTATCATTCTATCTATCTGGTTATTGCTTGATGTGTTGGTTGTGAACTATTTAAGTAGAAGTGATTTCTTCCTCATTAGCTCCATTTTGATTATCATTTGCATCTTGTGATGAATGAAGTGAACTTGAGCTCTCTAGTGCTTCCATTTTCTCTTAGAAAGTATTTACTAGTATTCGATGAGATTCTGAAAGACCAGAAAGACAAGTGATATGAACTGGTTTTGTATCCACCCTTCGTTATCTTCAACTCTTTCTCTTTTGGTAGAGGAAGGCATTCCCAGTATAAATTATGATTCTTGCTTGAGTATTCATTCGCCTAAGGATCGATGGAAAGATCAAGGTCCCCGTTCAAAGTAGATACTAGATCGATATGATACTCTCATCTCAGGAGTCACTTCTTCCATTATGCTGATCTCTAGGTCCCATCGCATACGTTCCAGCATCATCGTAATACTATGCTCCCAGGTGTCCGAGTTTTTTTTTTTTTGGATAAAGGGATTTTATTTCTTAAATTTAAGTATTACACCCGGCCTCTGCATAGCTACGATGCACACAGCCCTGACAAGTCCACAAGTTCAGAGAACAAATAAAATAAAAGGCGAATTACATATCAAAGTGAGAAATTGTAAAGACGCCTAAGACGGTGGAGGCCCAATCCTGAGATTATGCTGCCATCCACGTTGGGTAAAAATATCCCTCGCCAAAGCCTCCAACCGCGTAGATACCTCCATGAATAGGTCTCGGTGCCCTACACGCTGTAGAGGCGACCATGAACGGATCAACGCTGTGCACCGGTAGATGACCTGCAAAAGGGAACAATTTTTATCATTAAAAACTTTGTCATTTCTACATAACCATAGCTACCATATAACGGCAATCGCTCCCACCATAATAATTAGCTTAAACCTAGAATCTACCCCGTTCAGCCAGTTGCCAAAAATATTAGCAACGCTTCTTGGGGGATATAAGTTAGATGCTATCTAGATGGTTGACCATATAGAACGAGCAAAACTGCATTGAAAGAAAAGGTGTTTAATACTCTCATCATGATGACAAAATACACACTTTTTACTTCCCTGCCAATTCCGTTTTGCCAGGTTATCTCTAGTAAGAATTACCTCACGACGAAGATACCAAGTAAAAACTTTGGTTTTTAGAGGTATCTTCATTTTCAATCTTTTGTTACTATCAACTGGAAAATCAGGTTGGATTAAGGCTTTGTACATAGAATCCACTAAGAATTTACCATTCTCTTTGAGGTTCCATCGAAATATATCAGGTCCCTACGTCAACTGCACGGAGGCTAGACGCTGAAGCAATGCATTCAACAATGCTTGTCTAGGACTAAAAATACTTCTCCTGAACGACACGTTAGGCGGGTCAGACTCCATCACCTTAACTGGAGTATCACCTTTGTGACGCACAATGTTGTACAACGCCGGGTATTGTTCACAGAGTGTGATATTACCCAGCCATTTATCCTCCGAGAATCGAATTTGGGATCCGTCCTTAATAGAGAAAGACCCGTATGGAAAGAAATATTTCTTCGTGGCCATCGGACCTGCCCAGAAGTGGGAATCACCAGGTTTCCAATAAATCTGGGATAGAGCCTGGTGAAAGAACAAATGATGCCCGAGATGTCGCCTAGAGGGGGGGTGAATAGGCGATTAAAACTTTTTCTAATTAGGAGCTTGATAATTGCAGAATAAAACTATGTGTTTAAATTAACAAGCCAACAACCTAATTGCTAGGCTCACCTATGTGCACCAACAACTTATGCTAAGCAATTCAAGCAACAAGGTGATAGCTATAGAAAAGAACTTCAAGCACGAAGGCTATCACAATGTAAATTGCATAAGTAAAGCTCGGGTATAGAAATAACCGAGGCACGCGGAGACGAGGATGTATTCCCGAGTTCCTCCTTGTTAAGGGAGTACGTCTCGTTGGAGGGGTGTGAGCTCGCCACAAGAGGCCTACTCAAGATGCCACAAAGGCCTCACCCTATTCTCCGATGAACCTCACCCAAGGGATTGGTTCACCTTCCACTATCGGAATCCTTTGGGGCGGATTCCGGAGCCCTTTACAACTTCTCTTTGGGGCACACACCCACAACTCAATTGGGGGCTCCCAAACTCGTGCCGAAGCTTCACAACTCAAAGTCTTCACGGCACCTCCAACTGTCTAGGGTACACAATGCACCCAAGAGGCAACAAGCTCTTGGGAACACAATGCACCCAAGAGTAACAAGCTCTTCAACCTTCAACTTCACGTATCACCGTGGAGAGAGCAACCCGATGCAACAAATGCAAAAAGGCAAGAGCACACAAAGTGCTCAAATCCTTCACTCCCAAATTCCAACCAAAGCAACTAATGCTATGGAGGGAATAAGAGAGGAAGAACAAAGGGGATGAGCACAAAGCAACCCAAATCTAGATCCACAAGGTTCCCCTCACTTAGAGGAGAATTTGATTGGTGGAATGATAGATCTAGATCTTCTCTCTTGAAACCCTAAATTTGGGCAAGAATCATTGGAGGGGAAGAGAGGAATCAAGCTCACAAGGATTAGAGCAAAGGGGAATAGCAAGAACAGGTGAGCAAAGTCAGCAGCCAGGTTTTGGGGGGGAAGGAGGCTTTTTATAGCCTCCCCCAAAAACTAGCCGTCGGAGCCTGTACAGGCCGGAGACTCCGGAGTAAGTGGCCGGAGACTCCGGCCTGCTGGGTCATCGGGGAGGCCGGAGATTCTGGTCCTTGGGGCCGGAGACTCCGGCCAGGCCGGAGACTCCGGGCACCCTCTGGGGTAGCTCCGGACCCCTATCCAGAGGCGCACCACACAGATGCAAAGAGCGGAGAGAAAACTTGGGGCCGGAGATTCCGGGTCCCTTGGGCCGGAGACTCCGGTCCATCTCCGGGGGAACTCCGGACCCCTATACAGTGGCGCACCACAGCAAACACAAAACAGCAGCGAAAACAGGGGGGCCGGAGATTCCGGGTCACAGGGCCGGAGATTCCGGTAGGGCGGAGATTCCGGGCCCTCTCCGGGGTAGATCAAAACAGGGAAAACCAGAACTGCCATAACTTTTGCAAATGAAGTCCGAATCGAGTGAATCCAATTTTGTTGGAAAGAGGACGACAAGAGCTTACCCTACAAAAACTGAAAATATGAAAACAAGCAAAGGAGATTGTGCGGAGGGATGGAATGGTGAGACCTTTCCAAGCGGATGAACCGGCAAAATCTCCAACACCGAAAACGCACAAGCTTTTCATCAAGACTCCGTTTTCTATGATCTTGGGCTTGTTTCGAAGATAATCACAAGCCCTACAAGATCATGCATATACACATCATAGTCTATCATGTGAGGAGGAAATCATAAGGAGAGAGTTTGACCTATCGTAGAAGAGACAAACCGGTAAAACCTCCGATATCAAAAACGCAAGAAGATATTCATGAGATCCGTTTTTTGATGAACTAGAGCTTGGTATGGAGATGAACACAAGCTCTGAATTCTCACATGGATAAAAGCCAAATAAGAACCAATAAAGATGATTGCATGGATGCAAAGGTTTGAGCTCTCCACGAACGATACGATCACGATACTCGGTCGAGAGCCCCTCTTGATAGTACGGCTATCTATCCTATAATCCGGTCTCTCACTAAACAACATGAGACCGGTAAAATAAAAGCCCTACCAAGATCATACCTTTGCCTTGCGCATTAATCCACTTGAGGTCGATGGAGACGATCTTCATCTCCTCAAGGCGAACCATCTTCTTGATTGCGCTTCGCTTGGTGGAGAAACACATGACGCTCCCCCATACACCAAGATGGGGAGAGCAATCTTTGGCATGTCTTCACTTGAACTTGAGAGTTGATCAACCCGCACGAAGCCTTGATCAACCCAACACTTTTCTTCCCTTGAGCTTGACTCCAACACATGGAGATCAAGCAAAGCACCTTGACTCCAACACATGGAGACAAGCTTGGCCTTGATCAACAAATGATCTTCTACCTTGACCTTGACTCCAACCAATGGAGACAAGCAAGCTTGGCCTTGATCAACAAATGATCTTGACACAAGCTAAAGGACAACCTACACATAGAGCTCAAAGCAAATATTAGTCCATAGAGATTGTCATTAATTACCAAAACCATGCATGGGATCAACCATGCACTTTCACCTGGGAACCAACATACTTCCTCCTCAGGAGGGTTTGCCACACACCTTCTTCAGTCAAGAGCTTGAAGATCCATTTTCCAAGGAGTGCTTTATTCTTGACATCCAAGTCATGAACACCAAGACCTCCTTGGTCTTTGGGGCTGCAAACCACACTCCATTTAGCCAAGCGGTACTTTCTCTTTTCACTATCCCCTTGCCAAAAGAATCTTGAACGGAAATAATCCATTTGTTTCAAGACTCCTTTAGGGAGTTGAAAGAAAGATATCATGTACAGTACCATATTAGTTAGGACTGAATTAATGAGTACCAATCTTCCCCCTAGTGATAGCAATTTGCCCTTCCAGCTGTTTAATCTAGCTTGAAGCCTTTCCTCCACCGGCTTCCATTCAGCATTTGTGAGTCTCCGATAGTGGATCGGAATACCCAAATACCTAATTGGAAACTGGCCCTGGGTACACCCAAACAGCTCCGCATACAAGGAAACATCATCTTGTGCCTCGCCAAAACAAAACAACTCACTCTTATGGAAATTAATCTTGAGACCGGATAGCTGCTCAAACGCTGATAGTATTAACTTCAGGTTTTTAGCTTTTTCGATGTCATGTTCCATAAATAGAATTGTGTCGTCCGCGTATTGTAAGATGGATAGGCCCCCATCCACTAGATGAGGAATCACCCCTAGAATTTGGCTATCAGACTTTGCACGTTCAATCAAGATGGCCAACATGTCAGCCACTATATTAAATAGTATCGGCGACAATGGATCACCCTGTCGAAGTCCTTTTTTGGTTTGAAAGTATTTGCCAGTATCGTCATTAACTTTAATGGCTACACTTCCACCCGAAACGAAGCTATGGATTAGAGCGCACCACTCATCAGAGAAACCTTTCATTCTGAGAGTTTGCTGGAGAAAAGACCATTTGACCTTATCGTAGACTTTTTCAAAATCGAGCTTTAGAATGACCCCATTCAGCTTTCTCCTATGTAGTTCGTGAACCGTCTCATGAAGGGTAACAACTCCATCAAGGATATTGCGCCCTTGCATAAATGCCGTTTGAGATGGAAGAACCACATGATCTGCCACAGTGTTCAACTATAACGTGGCCACTTTAGTGAAAATTTTGAAACTAACATTAAGAAGGCAGATTGGTCTATATTGTTGAATCCTTTCTGCTTCATTAATCTTAGGTAACAAAATTATTTCACCAAAGTTTAACCGGAACAACTCCAGTTGACCATCATGAAGGCAACTGAATAACTGTAACAGATCATCCTTAATGACATCCCAGAAGTTCTGGTAGAACTCTGCCGGGAAGCCGTCAGGTCCAGGGGCTTTATTGTGTTCCATTTGGAAAACCGCCTTTTTTACTTCCTCCTTTGAATAAGGGGCGGTAAGATGGCTATTTTCCTCGACAGACACCTGAGGAATATCATCTGTTCGGGACTCATCCAACATGAAGTTCCCTTCATCAGGAGCCCCAAACAGACCTTTGTAATATTTAGTTATATACGACTTAAGCTGTTCATGGCCCTCAATCATCCCTTCATCCTGTACAAGAGAGTAAATATGCTTTTTCCTATGTCGGCCATTGGCAACACTGTGGAAATATCTCGTATTCGAGTCCCCTTCCAGAATAAATTTGGCTTTAGAACGTTGATACCATTTGAGCTCTTCCTCACGCAGCATACGTGCTATCTAAGCATTTGACTGGCTTTTTAGCTCAATTTCTTGCAACGATAGCGGACGAATTTCTGCCAGCGCCTCGAGGTCATCAATAATAGATGATAGTTGTTGTTTTTCTGTTTTAAGTATACCCGTTGTATGTCGTGCCCATCCAATAAGGTAGGTGTGCAAGGCACGTATTTTATTATTCCACCTTTGAATTGGAGTTGCTCCAACAACGGGTCTCTCCGATATCTTTTAACCATTTCTAGAAAGCCTTCACGATGTAACCATCCAAGTTCGAACTTGAACCGAGGAGTACATGGTGGTCTAGGCAAACCGGTAGTTAATAAGATAGGTGCATGGTCTGATAGATCCACAATACGCTCCAGAGCCCATACTGATACTAACAGGAATTTAGATTCCCAGTCTGTGTCCATCAGTACACGATCTAGTTTCTCATATGTAGGTTCTGGCAGACTATTTTCCCAAGTAAATTGTCTTCCAATCATGGACACCTCTCGCAAATCCAAGCTATCAATGACTGCATTGAATAGGAAGGGCCAATGATTATCAAACCGGCCTTTGCTTTTCTCAAAAGGGAATCTCAGCAAATTAAAATCACCCCCAATGATCATTGGATATGGGTTATCCTTTGCTAGATTAACTACCTCTCTAAGAAAAGCCGCCTTTGGTTCCTCTTGACCAGGTCCATACACGGTGACCAGACTCCATGTGAAGTTATCGGCTTTGTTCCGAATGTGAAGTTTAATATGAAACTCCCCATCCGAAGCATCCAACACTTCCATAGTATCAGTCCTTACACCGAGTAAAATACCCCCAGAGCGACCCCTAGGCGGACGAGAGTGCCAAGCAAAATCACAACCACCGGACAACCGGTTTAGTAAATTTTGCGAGAACTCACGTTTACCTGTCTCAGAAATAGCCAAGAAATCCAAATTGTGATCCCGAACAGCATCAGCAAAATGCAAGTGTTTAGCCAAGTCACCAAGACCTCTGCTATTTGCGAAAATGCCATTCATCGGGAAACTTTGGATAATTTTGACCGCTTCTTAGACCGCTTGTTGGATGAAGATTTGGACTTACGGGCAGATTCTTTAAGCTCATATAATGGGCTGTCCACGTCCAAACCAACCTCCGACA
This sequence comes from Puccinellia tenuiflora, assembly GCA_012064385.1. Lineage (NCBI taxonomy): Eukaryota > Viridiplantae > Streptophyta > Magnoliopsida > Poales > Poaceae > Puccinellia > Puccinellia tenuiflora. Next base: position 2,324,837 of record QRDG01000041.1, on the reverse strand, counting down.
CTTCACCCACTAGATGAGAGAGAAGCTGACCATCTGTTGTGGCATTCGCTTCCTCTTCGTCCAGATAGATGGTGTTCAACACGGTCGAAGCTTTAGGAATAACCGTTAGACGGTCAAATTCCATATGCGTCAAGACTCTAGTCGAAACAGAAATTTGCTTACTATCACTACCAAATTTAATACCAACTCTACTAAGCTTGGAAGAAATAGAAGAAGGTGAAAACGAAAGAAAAGACTTTGAAGCCGTGTCCATACCATGCGAGTCCAAGTTAAGTTCCGCTTTGCGGCGCATTGCTCTCAACATGGAGTCCTCATCCGTCGCAGAAGCCCCATCTGCCGCCACACCAAACCTCTCACTACAGCGTACGGGAGTAACTGTTGCAGTGAGAGGTGGTGTGCGTGGCGAGACCGAATCCACGTCGGAGGGCATAGCGGTCCAAGTAGCAGCAGCATGGGTCGACAGAGGTGATGTAGGAGTCGACCCAGCCGCCACAGCAGTACCCTGACCACGCGCTTGGCTCGGGGAGGTCGCAGTCAGTGTCGAGACCCCCCACGACCCAGCGATGGTCTGCTGCAAAGGATCCAGGGGCGGTAGTGTCGAAGTAGCAGCCTCCCCTAGGTCCAGCCCGGCGTCCATGTCCACCAGGCGTGCCTCCTCCACGTCTACAACCGGCCAGCTGGTAGACCCGTGCTGGTGGGCCGGCGAGGCGCCTCCAGCGTGGCCCCCGGCCAGTCCAGCACTCACAGCCGCGAGCGGCCCAGTAGGCGCAGCCACTGCCTCCCCCGCGCGTGAGGCCGGCCCAGTGCCAGTGATCGACGCCAGTCCAGACCCAGCGCTGCAGCATCAGCTGTCTGAGGGACCTCGGTCTGCAGGTCCAGCTGAGGAGCAACCTGCATGTCAGCGTCGTGTCCCGCCGGAACCGGGGAAGCCGAATGCAAAAGACCCGGAGACATCCTACGAATCCGCGACATAATCTCTATACCCCGCGGTGTTTGCGGATTAGGATTATATGGCATAATCGCCACAGTTTTCTGTGGCCCGGGTAGTACAGTCACCATCGCAACCTGTGGAGGAACTGAAGAAGCCACAGACTTACCATGGTAAGATGATCTAGCGGATTGATTGGCATCGACTTCCATGTTGGTAACCTGAGAACCGGCAAGCCCAGTCGTACCCATAGAACTGTCCACTCCCTTGTCCTTTCCAGACCCCCCACCATATGAATCATCACCCTTACGGCGCCAAAAGAATGGGACAAAATCCGGATGAGGAACAAAGTCTGCCGGCTCACAACGGAAGAAGAAATCATATTCCTTGAGCTAAAGAACACAACCCACACCAATGTATGGTCCATGTGCATCAGAACGCTTATCAAGAGCCTTGGAATGATCATCCCAACCAGAATCCACACCATACCGTATCTCCGAAGCGTGACAAGATCAACATCCAGAGTCATCCCAACGAGGGAGCCAACGGCCCAAAGGCCCAGAAAATGTCTCACTGTATACGGAACTCCCTGAACATGTACCCAAACCTGATCAAGCTCCTTAGGAGGGATATCCTGAATAGTCCAAATAGAAACTATCGCCTAGGCCCTGAACGAGGGGACACCCATCTGAAAGCCATCCACCCTCTTCAGGTCCTCCAAAGAAGGGAAGCCAATCAAGAACTCATCGGTGCCATGAGGAATGGCCTCCCAAGTCCACTGTGAACTCGTAGGGCACATTCTAGACATAAGACTCGGAATGGCCGCAGCAGGAAGCGTCTCCCCGACAATTTTCACCAAAGTTGTGGGCACACTCGTCGGAGCAAGATGTGCCTTATACACACTATCAGGAAGCTGCAAGAACAACGTATCATCAGTGCCATAGCCAGAGGTGAAAGCTGAAGGCTTGGGCAGATGAAGGGTCGGGCATCTCATTGTTGGGTGTTCCGTATTGTGACACACGAGACAGTAATGCATCGCTGTACAGTCCTTTGTTGCATGCGTATTAACAGAACACTTCCAACATACGGTAGATTTCTTCACCTTAGGCTTACCTCCTGTCGTGACCCCAACATGCGAACCACCAACCTCGGGAACCACGGAAGGCGTGTTACCTGCTGGTGCCACCGCGGGAGGACAAACCGCGGTCATCATAAAGGGGGCCTGCGACATCTGACCGGCCTGGAAAGCGGACACAGGAGGTAAATACTGCTGCTGCACCATCTGTTGCTGCCCCACAGTTCCCTGCAGCATCAGCGGCTGCATCAAAGGCGCACCAAGATGCTGCATGGGGAGTTGCTGCATCTGTGTGCCCTGCTGATTACCTTTCTTCTTCTTCCTCTTAACTCTCGTCACCCCCTGACCTTGAGCTGGCTGTTGCCCTAACTGTTGCGCTGGCTGCTGCACTTGCTGTTGCGCGGACTGCTGCAAAAGCTGCGGCTGGAAAGGCGGGTAACCCGGGAATGACAACGGCATGGGCGGCGGCGGCTGCAACCGGACCGGCTGCTGCATGGGCATGTAAGCCGGCGGTCCAAACTGCCGCGAGGGTTGTTGCAGGGGACGGAAGCCGGCGGAGCTTGCTGGAGGCGCAAACTGCCCCGTTCCCGCCGGTGAGGGCACCCTTTCGTTGAGCGGCACAGATTGACCTGGCGCCAGCCCCGGTCCGGCCATCGGAGTTTCGCCGAACATGGCCAGCTAAAGGAGACCTGTAGCGGGAGGGCGAGTAGGACCTCCGCCACCCCCTCCGGCCGACGACGGGCGATGCGGCGCCCCAGCCATCCTGCTGGCCGAATGCGCGGCGACCACGGCGGCGAAGGACCGAGTCCACCGAGGTGGCCGAGGCGGCGAAGCAGGCGAGCGCGAGGGAGAGGGTGTCGAGGAAGGCGTGGACGAAGACGATGGCGGCGCAGCGGGACGGTGGAGCGGCGACGTATGTGATGGTGACGGCGGAGGCAGATCGATCGAAGACGAGGCCGGCTTGGAACGCGACCAGAAAACCTTGAAGCAACGATGCAGATGCTCCCAGGGCCCCGGACGGACACGATTGACTGGTTCTGTGTGGGCCCGTCCAGGTGTAGCAGCCGGAGTTTGAAAACCATCCACACCCGCGTCGCACGTCGCCGGAAAAACCGGATCGCCGTCACCAGTGGAAGCGACCACAGGTGCCGCCGGAATCGCCGTAAACCAATAGGATTGCAGCATTGGAATTAGAGTTGGCCAGGTCCTCTAAAAAGAAAAGAAGAAACTACTTAGAATAGATAAATGACATTGGTTCTCTCGTACTACGATCTTTTTTGTTTTGTTTTTGGTCATGATTGTGCTGCTCCTGTGAAGGCTAGTGGGAAAGCTCACCATTCGTTGTGATGAGTGGGGGCCTTGTATCTGTATTCGGATCAGCTCCTTTAACATAGTTTCCTACTTGAACCCTGGCTGGGAGCTGGGAGAGGTGTCCCACTATAGGTGCAAATAAACCATTTGACCTTTCAGGGGAAAGGAAACAAACCACTCAATAATCGGTAGAAATTCCTCCTACTGAACTGAGCCAATCTCTCTCCTTTTGTCTAGTTAGCCGGTTCAGATTGCAGCTTCCTATTTTCCTATTATTGTTTCTCTTCCATCGAGAAGCCATTCTTCATAAGTCAATAACTGGGAGCCAGTGTCATTAAGTGGCCTATCAGAATACAGGTAGCAACCATACGCATTTGGCTGAAAAATCCTGCTCATAAGCCAGGTCTGTGTGCCGAGTACAGCCGTTGCCTCAGGGGAAGTGAACAAAGTCATTGGAATAGTTTATTTATAGGGGTGGGTCCTTCTCTTATCATTTCAAGATCGATCATCTCAAGTCTCGGGCTGAATAACCTACTCTTCCTCCGATCTGTAAAGATGAATTTCCATACCTTGTTCTTATATGAGTTTCATGAGTACGATCTAGACTATACTTATTTTATCTGGTTTTTTTCGCATAGCGAGTAGAGGAATAGTTTCTAGTTTTGGAACCACCTGAACAGGAATCGCTGATCCACCTTCACTTGTTTCCTCTGTCTTCGATTCTTTTATTGTATAGTGGACGACTTAGGAGCTTTAAAGCCGCACTGACCCTCGTGAAGAGCTGGGACCCACCTACTATAGATGGGCCTCGTTCCTTTATAATATGATCTAGCTTATGAATAATAAATCCATCATCCTCAAATTATGATAACTGCCTTCTAGCCGCAGTCGGAGCTACTTCTAATCCGGAATCCAAAGGAGTCGAGCTTTTCGTACTACCATCGCCCGGGCATCGCTTTCTTCCTACTGCTTTCGTCCAGTTTTATTGCTCCTCCTCTCAACTTATTGTTCTTGTGAATACCGTACGTAGTAGTTCTTGTGAATATCAATCTAGGCGTAGGGCTAGGCTGGCTTGCAAGATTCGCTTCGTGCCGTTGGCAAAACACTGGTATATGCTTCGCCCTTCTCTTCCTTTAAGTTTAAGGGGCAGTTGAGCAACCAATCATACTACGTAGTACGGGAATTGTAGTTCACAAGTGAAGCCTCCCATGAGTGACTAGTTGGGTGGTATATTATAAATGGGTCAGTTATAAACAAATCCGTCTTTTACGGCCGATTGATACTGTCTTCCCTAGAAATAGAACGCTCTTTGACGAGAAAGCCGTCTAGCACCTGTAGCTGGCTTGCTTCACGTCCCGCTGTTTGCTTACGAGTTTGGTAGCGAGCCGAGGCAGACGTTTGTAGATCTTGCCTCGAAGCCTCTTCACAGTTGATAGCATCACCTGCGAGGTATCAGCCTTGCCCCTCATCATTCTTTGAGAATCATAAGGACCCATTCTGGTAGTGCGAAAATCTGCTGCACTGTCTTCACTGCCAAGCTCTAGTAATAGAAAATCAAATCAACTATCTAATCGAGCATCAATCCTAGGAATTTTCTCCTCACGGAGAGAGATCAGAAAGCTTGGCACCGGATTCCGAAGTACCAGTACCGAAGAAAGCAAAAGCTTTCGAGAAAACCCGAGCAGCGACTCCAATGTTTGGTAAAGGGAATGAGCCTAGATACTCAGTGGCTGGAAAAACACATCCATTTGCTCGATTTAACGAAAAAGCGCACAAGTCACGCTCGCCTGTTAGAAGTGATTTTAGGAGGAAGTTGGATTGGTATTTTCTACTGGATTTGTGCCTATAGACCAAAGATAAAGTCTCTCTCTCGCATAGCCGGAAAAGTCAGTACATAGTGTAGAGAGAAAGAAATAGAATCTCGTGTCGACTTGGAAGTCAATAGTAAATCACAGGCAGTATGCCCTATTTTAAAACATGCAATGAGGGTACGAGCAACACTCCCCAAACTTGGCATGACTCATCGCCATCTTGTATTCATGATCTTACCTCGCCTTGGTCACAAATGCATAGCATAGGATCGAGTGGATCGGCACCCAATAGGCCAGATTTTCCTATCTTTGATGGGGACAATTCAAATCTATTAAAGTATAGTGATAGTTCACACATTAGCAATTAGCACTGCCTCAAAGCAAACATAGGAACTAGGGAGTTCATCGATAGACTTTCCCTTTAGTTTCGTACTTCCCTGTTTCGGATTTGCATATGTCTTGTTTCGCAATAGTTGTAGAGAAAGTCCATCCCTCAATCACGGGACAATCCTCCAGGGCAAAGGTACTTCCAAAGCGGACAAGGTTCATCTGTGCATGAAAGGAATGAAACAAATTCAATAGATTCAATAGGGTCATCCCCACCGAGATCGGTACCTATCTAGATCCCCAGCTTCGACAAGGCGTCCTCCTTCGCATTTTGCGACCATTCCCGCGAGGACTACGATTCGGATTATCTAATGTCATCCCCAAACATAATTACACCTCTTAAGAGGAAGGGACGGCCCTCTATCCGGTGTGGGTTCCTACGAATTATTGTATGGTTCCGGATCCAGGTCCCTCTGCCCTTGCTTTTTGTTATTCCATAGGGGTATGGATTGAAGTAATCACTAATCCAGGAAAGATGGATCTTTAGCTAGCTCTACGGCAAAGCCAATACGCCATGTATCAAAACAATAGGGATAGGGGTAGTTGTATACCACCTACGAATAGGAAGATCCTGGGTTTTGTAATAAATCTAATTTCATCAATTCTAAGCACGGTAACGGCAGTGCTCCTATCCAACGGCCGGGGATCCGGGTTTTTTCCTTCCTACGATGAAGGTGCCTTAAACCGAATGAATATCGAGTATATATCCAGGTATGCTTCTAACTTCACCTCACGCCATAAACGGAATCCCTATCATGAGCGCAACTGTATTTACAAGTTAAGTAGCCTGAGTGAGCTTTCTCCTCAATATGGATGTGGTGATTGTTCATAAACTCCTTTAAAATCAGACAGACTTATTATCAGTGCTCCAAGCTCCATGTGTTCTAGGGCTAAGACTACGTTGGTGTAGGCTCCCCTTATCCTTCCTCTGGCATTCGCTGATCTATTTCTAAATGAGTGGAATTTAGATTCTCTAACTGCTCAAATAGCAATGGTTTCCTGTTCCGCATTGACCCTAGGATTGGCGGCTTGGCTTAAAGAATATGGGATTCTCTTTCCGGTGGAAAATGGCATCTGAAAATGAGACTGAGACCTACTTTTCGAATTGTCTGAGGCTATGAGATCCACTTGCTTTTGGAAAGGAGAAGGGAGAAGCTGCATTTCAACTGTGTGAGGATGGACTCTAGACCCACTCGTTCTGATTCTGTGATTGCAATTTCTAAAAATGGATCATAAAGTTTATCCTGTTTACTAACTCACTCTCGAAGTAGAAGTACCGGACCAGGTAACCAGAAGATAAGGCCACTCGGCAAGACTGGACTAGTTTAACACGGCTATCTAGTGGAACACTATATATATAGGACTTGTAGAGCTTGAAAAAGCTTGTTTTGGTCTTTTTTTCTCTTTTCTGGGCACTGAACTTCATAGACAGACTTACCAACTGATGAGCCAAAGTAGCAAATTTATTCTTCCTGGGAGGGGCGGACTCTACGTTGGTAGATCGAACTTTCATTTCTTCCTTCCATTTCATCTGTTCAAGTAGTCTCCTTCTCAAGTAGATACGCTTTGATACCAGACTGGTGTGCATTCTACGCTTACCCAGCGAGCGAAGGAGCGAGCCAATTCCTCTGTTCCGGTAGAGCCAATTCCTTTGAAGAATTGTTGACTTTCTTGTCTTTCCTCCAGTGAACAGAGTGGAAGACCAGGTATCTTCGTAGTTGGCTCTGGAATGATTGCTTGCAGGATTTCATATTTTCCAGTGATCAGCTTAGTTGGAAGAGATAGATAGGAGAAGCGAATGCCAGATGCGCGGTGTGCCAGTCAATCCAATTTCGTGAGATCGAGTCAAGATAAGAAGGAAAAATTCTGTGGAGTAAAGTCGCCTGGAAGAAAGAATAGGAATTGATCTAGCTATAGTATAGATAGAGTGTCAGATGAAATGCTTGACAAGGCAAGGAAACAGAACTTCCACATCCTCAGGAGCGAGCTTGTTGTAGTTGGTCTAAAGGGGGAAATAAAGGACTGTCCCGCTACTACTTCCTTGATTCCCGGGAAAGAAGGAAGACCGAGGGTAACTAACTCTTCCTTCTGAAAAATCTATATCCCAGCTCGTTTTCTTCGAGCCTTCCCCCCGTTTGGAGTATAGCCAAGTGGTAAGGCATCGGTTTTTGGTACCGGCATGCAAAGGTTCGAATCCTTTTACTCCAGAGCATACTTATTCTATAAAATCGAAAAAGAAAAAGAAAGTATCATCCCTAATAAAATAAATAAATGAAAGTAGATTTACATTCTTTTTTTATTTCTAGGGGGAATGTTGAGGCAAACTTACGATGCTGACAAGCTGGTTAGGTGCCGAGTTGGATTAGACATCGCAGGTTTCAGTTTAAGAATTGGGAAGAGGTTAAGAACCTAGTGGAATCCACTGCGAGGGGAAGTGCTGAAGTGAAGAAAAGCCCCAATTTTGGAGAGGATTGCATAATTGGAGAGACTGCTAGAATTGGAGCAAAGCCGTGATCTGGTAGGCGACTGGTACAAGTGCTAGACTGGAGCTAGACAAGAAGCGTTGAGCAGGAACTTGAGCAATTCAAGAAACCTTAGAATAAACTGGATATGTGGCAACAAGAAGGGCTTAGCAAGAATCTTGAAACAGGTATGATACCGGCACATATCAGCCTGATGTGATGTACCTGAATTCATTCATGTTCTGTGGAGTCTTTCGTTTTTTTAATATTCTGATTTAGTCTCAGTTTAATTAGGAAGCAAATGCGGTTTCAAGATGAACTCAACCTCGAAAAGGAATTCAATTAGCTGTGCAGTTAGCCCTTTTCTCTTTCATAATTGGTTGAAATGGATATTGCCTGTCACTTGAAAATAAGGTTGTTTCATTTAGAATTCAGCAAGTTTCTTATAAAATTGTTGTTAAACAGGTTGACGTTCCACTGGGAATGGAATAACAAAGGCTTTTGGCAGTTTGTGGATCGAGATGTGATTCGCTTTTTGAGTAATAGTTTCTTTCATTTGGTGTGCTCTTCCTGGAACCGGTAATAGGCTCAATTTGGTGCATTCTACTTTGCTGTTATGGTATTTACAATCCTGGAATTGTTTGAACCTGACTCTCATTAATGGTCACTATATTTGCTCCCAAATGCGCTTATTTTGATTGTCTTTCTGGTATTTTTATTCTATTTATTTCAACCACCAACACTCATATTCTTAGCTCTTTTTTCTTCTTGGGATTTGGCTGGAAATACTGTAACAACACACACTCATACACACAAAGTCACATAGAGGCCAGGACTAATCTGTCTTCATGGTGTGGAGGGTATTTGGATATCGTGGAGGTAACTGGCGATGAACCAGGACTAATCTGTCTTCATGGTGTGGAGGGTATTTTGGATATCGTGGAGGTAACTGACGATGAATTCGTCTCTTGCCTCACCGATCTGAACATGGAGTTTCCAAAGCAACAAGAGTGCTTGGTTAAACGGTGCCATTAAGTTTCAACTGTCTTTAAACTTACTACTTCAAGTGCAATTATCAACTCCTTGCAAAATTGTTGGCTTTCTCATCTACAAAAGGCAACTCTGGTATTCAAGGAAACAGATAATTAGGTTCCACTCACTACGTCAACTAAAGCAACTGCATCTGGAGCACTTACCAGGGAAAATAGAATAAATAATGACGTAGTACGAGGGGATTTTTTGATCACTATTGCCATCCTGTGTTCAGTTCCAATTTCGTAGTAGGAGACAGACTCAAAGTCAATAGATTCCTGTCCTTTTCTATAGAAATAGGCTTGGTCAAGTGCTTAAAAAAGAGGTGACCCGAATGATTTCAATGAATTGCTATTTGGTCAGATTGGAACAATTGGATTCGAAAGGAAAGAAAGACTGTGAACGAAGAGGGCCGCCCATGATCGATTGGATTCGGCAAATAAAGTAGAGGGCCCGCCCGTGTCACCACCAGTCCACCGAACCAGCTGTAGATCGCTAACTCTCTTGTCGACGCCCGGAACTTATGTACGAGTTAATAATGAATTGTTCCCGAGTAGAGAGGGCAGGATAAGGATTCAGTAAGAAGGATAGTCTACTTATGGAAATGCCATCCTCTCTTTCCTCAGTAACGGAGTTACTAGCTACCCCGACTTTTTATTCCAGTTCAATTCTTACTGGTGCAGGAGTCCAAAGTGCATCTTCCAACTCCCTAACTGCGTCTTCCATGAAGTTCGGGAGACCCCTCACGTGCCGCTGCCCGTGAGACTCGCCTTTGTACACTTTGCGCACCGCTTCGACTAGACCCCGCTACTACCTCGTATCCAAATACCTGCGATCTAGCTCATTCTTTTTTAAGCCCTGCAAGCCTAATAGAACCTTGTTTCCTGGGCCAAGTCAGCCTATAAGTAAGTAGGGCTGAAGACAATTTGTTTGTTAGTTTTGAAATCTTCTTCCTTCTATGCTTAGAGTAAGTTGAAATGACCTCCTTGATCAGCAAGTAAGCGAGCGGTAGTTCAGTCTCCGACAAGTTAGGCCGAATAGCCCCTGCCCCTGGTGTCCTTTTCCTTCTAAACTAGCTGCTCTCGCTTGACTCTTCTAGTGAGCAAGCAAACTGGTCGGGGAACAGGGTCGGATCAAAGTAAGGAATGGGAATAGCACTCACTCGTTGAAGGTAAGCCAGAAACAGGGGTTGTCCTCTCCCTTACTTAAGTCCTAGTCCATCTTTTCGTGCCCCAAAGGGGAAGTCAAGCAATAATGAGGGAACTTGACCCACACCTGACGAAAGAGTTTGGTAGCTCGAAGGAAGCAGAAGCAAAACCAGCTTTCTTTCTGTCCCAACCTCCAAGGGTTCCTCCCTGTATGACATAGTCCATTGGATTGGGGCAATGGTACGCACCTATGTTTGGTGTCCCCTCTATCACTTCCTCGTCAGATCCTGGTCCCAAAGGGCAATACATTGAGTCGGAAAGACGGGCTTTCATAAATTCCATTCTGTAGCCGAACTAGCCCCTGGATCAGCTCTCATAGTGGGGGAATCAGAGTCAAGTTAGGCGCAGGGGGTTGACATCATTCGTCGTGATTGGATCAATCAGACTCCCCCACAGGAAATGCCAAGGGGCGCCCTTTCTCATTATCATCTACCGCCCATTTCTTCATCATCTGCTGCTGCCTTAAGTGCGTAAAGTAGGCTCAGCTTCTTATCTTAGGTTTATAAATATCTTGTAGTAGCCGAAGGTAGTCCAGTCCGCTTGTTAGATTGAATTGAATCTTATATAACCTACGTAGCTAAAGAGAAAATAATAATAGTCTAAGTGGACCTCTCAAAGGTATAAATAAGTAGACATTAGTCTTACTAGTTCGGTCTTTTTCTTTTTTTGTTATGATGCCCACATTTCATACTTCTCAATTCTTATTTATTCAAGGGTTCGTATGTACTGAGTGACTCTAGGTCTATTCAGATGCTGCTTCAAGAGAGCTTTATTCGGCCTTTGTATGACCGTCTTCCCTTCCTGTCTATCTCCTTCGGTCAGGTAGTTCTGCTTCCGATGCCGGAGGAGCAGGGTGGGATAGAAGGGTAGTTTCTTAGTTCGAGATGTCTGAGCTTGGAGGTTCCGCTTCTCTAATGTGATAATAAAGCAACAAGCAACGCCGCTCCCGTGCGCTCATCCCTTGCTTGTTCTTGAGCGCTAGTCATTCATCCCGCCGCTGGGTTCTTGGGATATCTTGATTCTCTTTATGATGATGTAAGGGTCGGCAACAATGAATAAGGAATCGATCGGAAGTTCGCGCCAATCGATCTTCTGTAGGAGTAGGAGGTAGCGCGAATCCCCTCTTTCTTCGTTTAGAAGAGTGCTGGACCTCCACAACGTCAAACCATAGAACACAGCTCCTTTCGGTCGAACCCTAGGAAAGACGACTTTCCCTTTTTCGTAGATAGTCTGAGTTCGAGCTACTGTAGTCTCCCCCGTTGACCTTCTTTTTTAGATAGAATCCTCAATGAGTGGAAAGGACTCCCATCCCAGACTTGCTCCACAGTACGAGCCCCATACAGAGCCGCGCCCTTGTGATATGATAAGAAGAAAAGGGGCCAGGCCGCCCTCTTTTCTTTTCCGCACCAAGCCTTCTTGTAAAATCGGGTGTATAGCTCAGTTGGTAGAGCATTGGGCTTTTAACCTAATGGTCGCAGGTTCAAGTCCTGCTATACCCAAAACAAAAAAAACCACTCTTGTATTCGTAAGGATGCATAGTAGCCTTCAAAGAGCACTCTTTGGCCTTGAGACTCGCCCCTTTCTCATCAACATCTCGACTTCGCTCGTTGTTTGAGGTAAGTATAAAGGAGATCAGACTGGCTCGGTCATTGATAGGCCGGCCTTCTCCTTATTCATTGGATAGGGCGCGGGGGAAAGTCAAGTCAAGCACTAGTTAGTTGGGGTGGGACGCACCAAAGCAGCGTTCGTTGCACTAGCGCCTTATCTTTTTAAGCTAAACAGAGGCTCGAAAGACGGAGTACGTCCGAAGTCGTTGGCTGCCTTTTTGTAGTGCGCAAGTCAGAGTGAACTTCTTCTTCTGTTCTGCGAATCTACTAACGAGAACTGCCGTACAGTCCTATCTTTTCTTAATTAAGAAAGATCGTAGATGAACGTTTCGTTACCTAAGTAGTTGAGCAATTCATTCCAAGGTAAACAAAGAGTTCCTTTTCTCGTTCAGTCCTTCTCTCCTTCCATCCCAGTAGGCCTATTCATGCTTTTTTGCTATCCATCTTGATCAAATAGAAGAAGGGGAAATTCAGACTAGGCAAAACACCTCAAAAAGTTCAAAAAAGATAAAACAACTTTCTTATTGTCAAGTAGTAAACCATAGTTCTCATCCTAGGAAACCATATCGATCATCGGTTCGTAGCTCCCAACTACGAAGCTCTTTTCTAGAGCGAGTCAACAATTCGTGGATCCATGGTTTGGATGAAGCTATGTACCCGGGTAGAGATGATTTGTCTCAAAGATGTTCCGCTCATCCAAGAATCTTAAACTTCATCTACATAAACTCATAAATAGCCCTTTCCTTTCTTTTCTTGACTTAAAAAGGTAATCAATCCTTTCTTTTCATCTTTTATCAAGTCTTCCTCTTCCTGATTGACTCAATCAGGGATAGAAATTCGGATCAACTATGAGGAGTAGGGCTGCTGGGCAAGTGAATGAACTCTGTCCTAGGCATTTCAAATAAGTTCAGTGAAGTGAGGGCGAAGCTTTTTTTTAGAGGGAAAATACACTCCAAATGATATTCCATAATGGAAGGAATGAGTTGCAGATTTACTGGAAAAAAAAAATACGATACTTTTATAGTCGTAGGTAGGGCTACCTATCTAGTTTCGTGCTTCGGGCGTACCAGATTCAATAGGCTAGTTTATAGCGGAAAGATTTCTTTAAGAACTAGCCGCCTATAAGCCTCGCTAGTAGTATTCCTGCCCAGTGCCGGAGTAGTGACTCACAAGGTAAGTTCTCCTCGATGCATTTCCAACACTCTCTTTTTCTACGTACACTTTTTATTCCTCAGTAGGTAGGGACAACGTTCGAGATCTCATCCGACCGTCTATTTATCACTGATTGGGAGATTGGATTGGAATCCGAGGAGAACTGATTGGATGTCATGGAACGAATGGGGCACTACGTTGGTTACCCACTGCTAGCCTAGCGGAGATTTCTCTATTTGTTGAAAGTGGAAAGGAGTCATATTTGAATCGGAAAGTTGGGCTCGTTCACTCACACCTTTCTTTGATTATCGATGACTTGGCTTCTTGCTCAAGTAAGCACCCGGCATACCAATTCATTATCCTTGGGGCTCGCTCCTTCCTATCTACGTTATTCTTTCTTTGTTACTCTCGTAATGACGTTCCGAAAGAAATAAAGGTTACCAGGTCACAGCTCTGATTCTTCTTCCCTTATAGAACCTTCCCGCAAGAAATCAGTGGAAGTGGGTCCGCCCCTACAACTCATAAAATCTGCCTTCTTTTCTGTTCTGCGCTGTACATATTCTCAAGTTATGATAAAGAATGGATTTGAATGCCATTTTTCATTTCAAAAAATAAACGAATGAAGAATATTTTCACCTATTATCTTATAAGCAATCAAAGCATTTGAAAGAGCTAAGGTAAAAAAGTATATGTGTTACTAATAGTAAACCTATTTTATTTTTAGTTTGCTTTCAGCTGAACATGTTATAACTACAAATGAGGTGAGGCTTGATTAGGTGGCTTTGCAAGAACTAGGGAGGAACACAAGTTATGTACTTTAGGCTAAACATATGAATTTTGAAGATCCACTTTTCCAATTGGACATAAACAAAAGCAACCAATAATATATATATATATATATGCAAAATAGTGGGATGCCCAGGTGGGTAGCTATGCATACCCAGAACACAAAGTAGTACAGCGGGAGCATGCAGTTAACTGAACGGCGTCGAAACAAGAGCACGCTGTTCAAACCACGCTGCGATATCGCGTGGACGGTGGTACGACGACCCCACCCGTCCCCGTAGATATTCTCTACAGCCTGGCCACTATCCCACACGCCTCTCTCTCGTTCCCACTTCCCACCAGATCCCCACCACCACCACCACGACCCCATCTCGGGGTGGGGGAGAGCAGACCGTCCCGGAGAAATTGCGGATGGCGTTGGTCGTGGAGCTCAGTGGCGAGCACCCGCGGTGCAGGAGCCCGGTGGTTCTTCTCGGCGGACGGGGAACCGCGCCGCGCGGTCTGGCCCGGCCATCGGGATCTCACGGCCGTCGGGATCCGATGCTCCGTGGCAGAGGCGCTCGCCCCGCGGGTGTGGCTTCTACGGCGTGGCGGAGGTGCTTGCGCCCGCGGGTGTGGCTGTCCGAGCTGGAGCTCCACCACGCGTGGCTCGTCGACCTCAGCCCGTCCGACCACCACGAGCTCCGCCACGCGCGACCATGGATCCACGCCTGAGATGCGCGCGGCCCCTCCCATGCACAACCCCACGAAATAGAGCAGGAGCAGCTCCCACCTCTGCCCGTCGGCGGACCGTGTTTTGCCCAAGATGTGTTTGTATTAATGCCCTCCCAGAGTCCAGTATATCCACGGAGCCATGGGATGCGGATGAGCATCTTCATCAAGCTTTGAGATACCTTTTCTCAATCCAGTATTTCTTTTTCTTTGTAGGTCTTCTGTTTCCTACAGTTGTAGCTAGCCTTTGGCAGCACAGCAAGGGCAGGGAGACGATTTATCTGGCCATGAAAATTTCTTTCTCTGGCCTAATGTACATTTGTTTCTCTGGTTCGTTTGTCAGTTGGTGTTTATTGCCCATAAACTGGTTTTGTTCTTCTCTTGTTTGTGTTTGATTTTTTTTTTTTTTTTGTATCTGTTCATGTTATAACGAAGACTTGTTTGGGGCATCAGATTGAGCATTTTGTCGGCCAAGCCAACGTGAGCAGAACGGAGCCGATCACGAGTACCAGAGGGACGGCTGCCAGTGCCATATTATGCAGTTGACAAGCATCAATCATGCCGCCATGCTTCTACGACCGGATTGGAACTGTGGTTTTTTTCCTTGTTCAGTGTGTGTGTCTCGGCATCTACAGTCCTACAGATGGTCTATAGTTTAGGTTTCTTGATAATAATAGTGTGCCGAGGCATGCGCGTATTGACTATTGAAGTCACGGTTGGATAGTGTTTTCTTCTATGTTAGCAGTCACGGTTTATTTATCAAAAGAAAAGCAGTCAAGGGTATTTCTTCTCTGTTAGCTTTCACATCTTTACTTTATCACCGCCGCTACTAGGCTCGATTTGCAAACGGTACATGAAGTATTAAAAGTTATCTGACGACACTGGCAGTGGACTAACAACGGGTCAACGGCTACCAAGCCTACAAAATGGGTCCGACGGTTTCCAAAACATAAAAAGCCCTCGCGTTCGCTCTGCTGTCCAAAGAAATTGCCCACGCGGGCGGATTTTCCCTGCTTTTTAGGAGAGAAAAAAAAAATGAAACACATGTAAGCAGGTTAACCCGATTGGCCGGTGGTGAGAAGAAAAAGAATGTATGCATGGCGAAATGTTCAACGGTCGCGGTGCAGGTGCTAGGGACCACACTGCGCACCGCTGCCGTTCAGGTTTTCGTTCGAAATGCTAAACGGTGCGGACGTGGCCTCACGGACAGTACCGGCTGTCAAACGCACGGACGGCTGTTTTGCTACCGAGCTTATCAAAAGAGATCGTGTGGACTATATCGGACGGACGGCAGCCTATGCACATATATATATACTAGCAAAATGCCCGTGCGTTGCAACGGGAGATAATGTTCTTTTTTTATCGTCATGTGTTGCAAATTTTCTTCATTCATCAATTCCGAAACCGGAGATAATGTTGACATGGGTTGTCGCAGTTTATCAACTTTGATCTGATTCTGAGCCAATTTATTTGAAACATTTAGAAATAATAGATGATGTCGAGATGATGGCGGCAATGAATCATCCAAAACAATTGATTCATAACATTTTGTTTTTTTTAAGGCTGGTTAGCAAAATCCTAAACGGTGGTTATGTCACCGTTGTGATCCATGTTCTGCAATCACAAGTAAAAATAAAAGTTATGTACATATCTTTCAGTTATCTTACTGGTAGAGAGAACTGGACTTCAGTTCGTGTACACAGCTCGCTTAAGGCATTTGCTAGGACTATTAGAAAAAGAAAATAGCATCCCTAATATACTACTGGAATTAAGCTAGACAGAGAGAAAACAACGTTTTCTAGTTAGCTCCTAATTCCTGCTACTACTTCTAATCTCCTTCTAATTATTCCACCACTTCCGATTAAACAGCATTAGTATAATATACACCTATTTTAGTACTACACCACATATATGACAGCCCAGCAGTACCGAAATCTTGATGTTTAAAATTAAATTGCTTCAAACTGACATCATGTACAATATTACCCAAGGTCCCAAGCAGTGTAGCTAGCTAACTAATCCACTCTGAACAAAATCAACACATGACGTATTAGGTCCCAAGCAGTTTGGAAAAATATACTATCCAGCAGCTGATCGGTACTTAAGCTGGTTGGCCGCCTCACCAGCTGCGTCGCTGTGTCCGCCGTTGCTACGAACCAAACGATTAAATTGAATGGAGAACAGGAAAAGGTAGGGGCAATGGGATGTCGATGGCGCAGACCAACGCCATAACAGCCTCCTCTTCTCACCCATCCTTGCTCTACTAATTACTTTCGTCAGAGGCGGAAGAGGCGAGGAGGTTGCGGCCGGGCGCCGGCGGCCGAGGCATGGATTCCGGCATAGCGGCCGCCCCACCACGCACAGACCTACAGACGGCACCTCGTGGGCGGTTGCCACAAGGCTTCTCGCCGGCGGCAGAAATCCTCCATCCGTTCCATGGGACGACCCTCCCTCGCCGGTATAGCAGCTAGGACTGAGGAGGTGAGGCTACAATGGAGCAACCGGCGGCGGGGGAGGGACACACTGATTCACGATTCACAAACCGATCGACGACTGTTTTGACTTGGACGCGGAGTTTGTTTCCAGTTTTCGCCCGTTTACGATTCCTCGCGGGATCAGAATCTGACTTGGCGGTGGCAGCGGCCGTAAATTCTTCCAAAACCCAGGGGTAAAACCGGAAAAGTGAAAAACGCACCATCACCACCTATTGCAATATTATAGTATATATATATATATATATATATATATATATATATATATATATATATCAATGCGGATTTGCTACCCAGGAGGGTAGCTGCGCATAGGCTCCCTGCCGTCCGATATAGTCCGCATGATCCTCACACTACAGGAAAGCCACGAAGCCGTCGGCGTAAGACCAGAAACCGTCGGCGTATAGGTACGCCGACGGCCGCCGTCGGCGTATGGCCGTCGGCTTATCCTTCCGTCGGCGTACGATACAAGCCGTCGGCGTATAAGACAGCCGTCGGTGTATGGTAGGTGGGGCCCACAAGACGCCGTCCGTCTCCGTTTCCGTCAACATATCATACGCCGACGGCAATGCCGTCGGCGTACTTGTCGACGTGGCTTGCTCCTGTGCGTCCGGCAGGCACACTACGCCGACGGCCTTTGCCGTCGGCGTATAAGCCAGCTCCTGACAGCCTGGCCCCACCCCTGCGCGTCTGGTAGGTTCCTACGCCGACGGCAATGCCGTCGGCGTATGTGTCACCATAAGGCGACGTGGCCGTTTCCTGTGTGCCTGGCAGGCATGCGTATGGGTGACCATACTGCAGGTTTTTCTGGATGCTGATTTACAGCACATTTTAAATACAAATAAAATTGCAAAAATACAAAACATCACAGAACTCACATAATATCATACATATATATACCATACCATCATAGAAACTTCAAATGACAAATATAAACCAAAATTACACTCATACAAAGTCGAAATGGCACAAACATAGTTCAAACTCATCCAAACACACCCGGAGAGCCCGAGGTACCCATCTTCGACCGCGTGAGAGCCCGATGACTCTTTGCCGCTGCTCATCTTGCTCAATCACCTGCATTGAGAAAGGGTAAACAATTAATAAGCATGATAAAAACATAATAAAATGTAGAAGGGCAATTAATAAGCATAATAAGCATGTACAAGGGCAATTAATAAGCATGTTGAAAAATAAATATTAAGCATAATAAAGACATAATAAAATGTAGAAGACATAATAAAAGACATAATAAAGACATAAAAGACCCTCACCATCACTCTCATAGTTATGTCTTGGGTTCTCATCATCACTATCAACATCACTATCACGTGCGTAAATTGGAACCTCATCGCACGGTGGAGGCTCATCATCGTCATCACGATCAAACTTGTTGAGAACATCTATGTCCTTTACATCCACCACTAAGTCACCACCTGTCTGTGCATTGTCCTCGTGGTCCTCAAGATCTTGTATGTCAAACTCCCAAAGGTTTGTTCCTCTTGATAGAAAATCCCCTCGTATGTTTTAGGGTCAATGTTGTTGTAATCGTCTTCGGAGGGCATGGGTAGCTTACCATGTGGCGATACATGGAACACGACTTCCCACCCAATGAGTCCCTCTTTCTTGCATGGGTAGGGCAAATAATAAACTTGCCTCGCTTGATGAGCCACAACAAAGACATCGGAACCCTCGTAGGTGGTTGAAGGCTTAACTTCAACTAACCCAATGGAAGGGGTACTTCTATGTCCATTAACATGGTCGAACCAGTGGGATTTGAACACAACAAGTTTGAGTTCTATGTTCGTGTTATTGAACGTCAGCTCGTATACGTTCTGTAACTTTCCGTAGTAATCAAATTCACCGGCTCCTTTGGTGAAGACCCCGGTATTTATAGTCTTTGCATTTGGCCGACTATTCTGGTGAAACTCTGTATGGAAGCGGTACCCATTCACATCATACTTCTCATACATCTCGACTCTACGGTTACAACCTTGGGAGACACATCTCAACTCATCCGACATCACAATGTTGGGATCAGCTCCCTACAAGTACAAATTGTTTGTGCATTAGTAGGAGGTACAAGACACGGATTGCAAGGTAGAAGGGACAGGTTAGAAATTACCTTTTCCCTGAACCAAGCCGTGAATTTCTTCTTTCCGGGGGCACCCTCTTTCAAAAGAGTGTCCAGCTCGGCTTCATCGGGTCCCTCTGATGTTCCCGACCACATTTCATCCGTGAATTGGCTAAAAGGAGAAAATACGTATTAGACCAAAACCGAGTTAGTAATTGCAAACTAATTTGTTCACCATTTTACCTAAGGAAACTGCCGTCTTCCTCCTTCCCGTCGCGGACCACTTCATTCATGTTCATAAGCACATAGAGCATTATGCACTCCAGCTCTTCATTGCTCAAGGTATACCTTTTTGCGCCACCGGCCTTGCCACCGGGAAACTGGAAGAGGGCGAGCTTGGGGTCTAGCTTCGGCTCGTCGATGTTGTACCGAGAGGCCTGGTTATGCATTGTGGGAACATCATCGGGATAGTACGTTAGCCTGGCATCTGTCATCTCCTGGAGGATAGTTGCCTCAGCTATGCATGCTTAAATCTTATTTTTGTTTCCACATTTGGTTCGAATATACTTGAACTCTCTCTCAATACAAAACTGCCAACGAAACTGCACCGGTCCACCCATGAGTGCCTCGTTCGCTAGATGCACAACAAGATGTGCCATCGGAGTAAAGAAGCCTGGCGGAAATATCATCTCTAAGTTACATAGCAACTCCGGCACAAGGTCATGCAGCTTCTGAATAATCAGTGGACATATCTGCTTAGCACAGAGCGTGCGGAAGAAATGGCTCAACTCCGCGAGCACTCGCCAGATACGGTCGGGGAGATACCCTCGAACCATCACCGGTAGCAGCCGCTCAATCCATATATGATAGTCGTGACTCTTGAGCCCGGTGACTTTCCCCATTTTTATATTGACTCCCTTACTTATATTCGAACAATAGCCATCCGGGAACATCACGACGAATTTGAGCCAAGAGAATGCCTCAGACTTTTGCATACTATTAAGGCAGAAGTCGGCATGCGGCTTGAACCAGTTCTTTCGACGGCCTTCAGGTGGCTTCATGTGTAATCTCTTCCTATCACATATCTTCTTGATATCGACTCTAGCCTTAACATTATCCTTCGACTTCTCCGGAATGTTCAGGATTGTGTGAAAGAGGGACTCTGCGACATTCTTTTCGGTGTGCATCACATCGATGCTATGGGGAAGTTCGAGGTCCTTGTAATATTCGAGCTGCGTCAAGCCTGCCACGTGAGTCCAGTTGTGCGTCTCACCATATCCCACATACCGTGGGCCTTTTCCCTTAGCAGGCACAAGAGCACGTAGCTCGGCATCAACAGCTGCACCATCAAAAGTTGGTATGTCTTTTACTTCATGCTCAACTCTACCCTTCTTGAAGTTCTTTTTGTCTTCTCTATACCGATGCCCTCTTTTGAGAAACTGTCTATGTGTGTCAAACGCGGAAAACTTCATACCCGCGCTTAGCCACATGAACTCAAGTCGATTCCTGCACACTGGGCATGGCCACTTACCAGCTGTACACCATCCGCAGAATAGGGCATACCCGGGCATGTCGTGCATGGAATTGTGGAACCAAACCTTCATCAAGAAGTTGGTCTTCGATGCACGATCATATGTCAACGTCCCGTGGTGCCAAGAGTGGTTCAGATCATCCACAATCGGCTGCATGTACACACTTAAATTTTTCCCCGGGTATTCAGGACCTGGAATGATCAGCGACAGGAATATGGTCTTCCTTTGCATTAGGGCTCCGGGAGGGAGATTGAGCGGAATAACAAACACAGGCCAGCAGCTGTACGAGGCAGTCGACATACCATATGGATTGAATCCATCGGTGGCTATCGCGATTCTGACGTTTCGAGCCTCTGCAGCCTTATCGGGGTGCTTCATATCAAAGTTAGCCCATGCCGTACCATCAGATGGATGTCCCATCTTTACCCGTCCGTGCTCATCCTTGTACCTCTTCCCCGTCTTGTGCCACTGCATCTGTGTAGCGGTCTCTTTGTTCATGTAAAGCCGCTTGATTCTGTCTATGAATGGGAGGTAACGAAGAATCTTAATGGCGACTTTTGTCTGCGTTACCTGACCATCGGCTCCGTTTACCTCATGATACCTAGAGGCCCCACACAGGCTACAGTACTTGTCCTCCGCAAACTGTTTCCAAAACAAAAGGCATCCTTTTGGACAACAATCTATCTTTTCATAATCCATGCTGAGATCTCGCAGGATTTTCTTCGTTTCGTACATGTTTTTAGGAAGACAATGCCCATCGGGCAACATGTTACCAAATGTTTCCAGATGCCCTTCAAAGCATGAACGGGTGTTGCCGTGCTCGAGCTTTCTGGCTAGTGCTTGTGAGATGGCATCGAGCTGAGAAATTTTTGCACCCTCGTACAGAGGCCTCTGAGCCGAAGCCATCATATCAATGAAGGCCTTCGCGGTTGGCTCCGGGTCCTCTGGTTCGCGAGGCTCCTCCGGTTCTGGCGGTTCCTCCTGTGAGGGTGGCGAATCTGGCACGTCGCCATCACGGAGATCTTCTAGCCAGTTTCTAATCCCATCATCTTCATTGCCATTGATCCGCTGCCGCATCACCCTACCATTCTCGCGTTCGTACTCATCAAAGTCGACTGTCGTGACGAAGTTCGGCATATACCCATACGACCATAGGTGTTTAGTCATCTCATCCTTTCCCTGACGTTTACGCAACTTGCAACGAGCGCAAGGGCAGTTTGGACGAATGCCTGACTTTGAACCACGCGCTAACTCCTTCACTAACAAATTGGTCTTCCCTACCCACTCGTCTGTTCTGTCAAGCGCACTAGTTCGGCCACTGTACATCCACCCATTATCAGTCATCCTCTGCTTTACTATGAGCCAAACCTCTGCTTTATTATGAGCCAAATAATAATAACATGAAATTAAATGCATGCAATGTCACCGTAAATTTATTCAATGTCACCAATTTATAACGGCCAAATTTTATCTTTTAGAACATGCGACGGTTCACCTAAGCTTCTAATAGGAAGGCCTATCCCACCCGAGTATGTGTAGATCGAGTCGTGTTCCATGTTCTACCCCGACCCGAGACGGAATTTCGGCAGCACCTCCCCGCTGTTCTTCAGAATACACGTCTCGAGCTTGTCAAGCCGAGAGGGTGTGCATCCGAAGAACAACGGGGAGGTGATGCCGAAATCCGTCTCAGGAAGGGGTAGAACACGGAACACGACTCGATCTACACATACTCGGGTTGTCCAAAACGTGGACAATCCGGAAGAGGTACGATTATAAATATGCAAAGATGGACAATCATGCATATTTATAAATTTGTATCTCTTCCGGATGGGATCTGACTCGGGTTACGCGACTAACTTGGTGATCTAGACAAAAATAAACCTATACAACAAGTGAGGCGAAAGATTTATACCCTCGATGCGTGATCGGTGGCCGGAGAAGGTCTAGGACGTGCTTCGGAAGCGGGGCGACGGTGCTAGCTGGCGGGAAGCTACGTCCTCTGAAAAAGCACAAACAATAAACATTAGCACACAAAATTAAAATGAGCTAAAATGAACTAAATGAGCTAAAATGAACTAAAATCATGAAATAAATTAAAATGAAAAACACATATGTCAAAAAAATATGTCTGTTTAATTTTGACTAAGGCGCCGACGCCGGTCCAACCACCGTCGTGCTCAAGGACGGCACCACATGCACGCTCTGCGCCTCCTGCGACAACCCCTGCAACCCGTCCTACTACCCTTCATCCCCTCCTTAGGTGGTGACCCCCACACCGCCTGGAGGAGGAGGTGGAGGCGGTGTCTACCCGACGCCGCCGCTGCCCAACCCGTTCCTCCCCTACTTCCCCTTCTACTACTACAGTCCGCCACCGCACTACGTTGACAAAGGTATGCATATTTCGACGAAACTCATCGAAACCTTGCGACAACGGAACCAAAGTCAGCCGCTCTAATAGGACATTCTACGAAACTCATCGAAACCTTGCGACAACGGAACCAAAGTCAGCCGCTCTAATAGGACATTCTACATCACAAGGCACGGTACATAAATAATCTCTAGGAACTCGGTCCTATAAAAATTCTATGAATCAAAGGATCCCCAAATCTGGTTACCGGAAAACCCGGCCGTTTCGACGTACGAATATTATCTAAAATCTAATATATAAATATTGTCTAAAATCTAATATACAAATATGTCTAAAATCTAAAAGAAATCAAAAATTACCTACTGTCGGCCGTGGAGGTGCCGGAGAGCAGGGGCGGCTGGGTAGGGAGGGCGGGTGGAGCTAGGCGTCGGCCGCGGGGCGGTGGAGGTGGAGCTGGGCGTCGGGGCGGTGGAGGTGGAGCTGGGTCGGGCTGCTGGGTGGCGGGGCGGTGGAGCTGGGTGGCGGCGCGATGGATCTCGGTGGTGGGGCGGTGGAGCGCGAAGGAAAGGACGGCGCGGGGTGGTCGGCGGAGAGGGGCGGGCGGAGGCAGGGCGGCGATGCGCGCGAGCGGCGACGCCGGAGGCAGGGGTGGCTGGGCGCGGAGGAGAGGACGTCCAGGGGTGACCGGCGGCGAGGGGCTGGCAGCGGGATGCGACGATGTGGGGAGAGGAGGTGGCGGCGGATCGGCGACGGCGTGGGAGGAGACGGCGCGCGCGGAGGGAAGTGGGGTTTTTTTCCCTTTGCGTCTCCCGACCAGGTAAATGCTCTCATTAATTAGGGTGAACTATACGCCGACGGCATTGCCGTCGGCGTACACCCCCCATTTTTTTGAAACACATACGCCGACGGCATTGCCGTCGGCGTACACCCTTTTTTTTCCCTCTTTAGTTGTACTACACAACAATATAATTAATCACAATTTTAGTTGTAGTACACAAGTATACTATTAAATATTTAAAAAAACCAACAAAAAATATTCTATAAATTTGGTGGGGTTCCGACGCTCTCGAGCCCCTCTCTGGCGAAACCCTAGATCCGGTGAAGAAAACCATAGCTTTTCCGTCTACAACCTCTAGCACAATTTTCCACATGTTATATGGCACCCCCTAGCTTTTGATGGGGTTCCAACGCTCCGGAGCCCCTCTCCGGCGAAACCGTAGACCCGCTGGAGAAAACCCTAGCTTTTCCGTCTACGGCCGGCACGGGCGTCGAAAGTGGGTAGCTAAGTGGATCTTTTTGCTTGGTTGGATTATGTTAGTCACTAGGTACAATGAAAACACACATATAGCCCAACTCTTTCAACTCTTGAGAAAACCCTAGCTTTTCAAACGTTATTTCATGCGGGTTCCGGAAGAATCAAACCGTTATTTTATGCGGGTGGGATGCAGAAATAAATAAATCTACAACCCAAAACACACTTGTACACATGTGATATGACACCCCCTAGCTTTTGGTGGGGTTCCGACGCTCCGGAGCCCCTCTCCGGCGAAACCCTAGACCCGCTGGAGAAAACCCTAGCTTTTCCGTCTACGGCCGGTACGGGCGTCGAAAGGGGGTAGCTCAGTGGATCTTTTTGCTTGGTTGGGTTAGGTTAGTCACTAGGTACAATAAAAACACACATATAGCCCAACTCTTGCAACTCTCGAGAAAACCCTAGCTTTTCCTAGTTTATCTGATTCATTCTCTTGACTTGAGTTGTGGCAAGTGTCTTCATTTCAGAAGTGGATACCGAAATTGGGAACGTTATTTTATGTTGTTTCCTCATTTCAGCTTCTTCCTTTTCATTTGTAGTCATTTTATTTGCCTGGTATTGAAGATGTGAATGACCAATCAGTTGAAGGGTGGAATAAATCTGCACCGCCCCTCTATTTGTAGAGCCGTCCTGATTGGACAAAGAAGCATAAGAAAGTAGCTGAAGAGCATAATCACACCCCTACATTCAAGAGTAATAACACATATCAGGGAAGTTATCTGGCACGCAGTGATCGGCTCTCGAGTACAACTGCATCACAAAGCTCAGTCATGGACAAGTATGCTTCGGGGTTCGGTGCAATTGGGAATGTTATTTTATGTTGTTTCCTCGTTTCAGCTTCTTCCTTTTCGCGGCGCTTCTGTTCTTTTAGTGTTTCTTCTTCCTGCCTTTTATGTCGTTTCTTCGCTTCAGCATCTTCCTTTTCACATCTTTTCTGTTCTCTCAGTGCCTCTTCTTGCATTTTCTTCTGTTGTTTCATCAGATGTTGTTCCTCTTTCTCCTGGCGTTTTGTTTCCTTCTCGAGTTGTTTTTTCTAGTTCCTGAACCACCTTCTCCTATAATTCACTAGGGTGATTAGTGGACTGTTCTACAACATTGTTCTCGCTAAACAACAGATAACCTAATTTATGTAGGACTGTTATACAAAAACAATATATCTTCCGAACCATTATAGTTAGTTCAAACGTTATTTCATGCGGGTTCCGGAAGAATCAAACCGTTATTTTATGCGGGTGGGATGCAGAAATAAATAAATCTACAACCCAAAACACACTTGTACACATGTGATATGACACCCCCTAGCTTTTGGTGGGGTTCCGACGCTCCGGAGCCCCTCTCCGGCGAAACCCTAGACCCGCTGGAGAAAACCCTAGCTTTTCCGTCTACGGCCGGTACGGGCGTCGAAAGGGGGTAGCTCAGTGGATCTTTTTGCTTGGTTGGGTTAGGTTAGTCACTAGGTACAATAAAAACACACATATAGCCCAACTCTTGCAACTCTCGAGAAAACCCTAGCTTTTCCAAGTTTATCTGATTCATTCTCTTGACTTGAGTTGTGGCAAGTGTCTTCATTTCAGAAGTGGATACCGAAATTGGGAACGTTATTTTATGTTGTTTCCTCATTTCAGCTTCTTCCTTTTCATTTGTAGTCATTTTATTTGCCTGGTATTGAAGATGTGAATGACCAATCAGTTGAAGGGTGGAATAAATATGCACCGCCCCTCTGTTTGTAGAGCCGTCCTGATTGGACAAAGAAGCATAAGAAAGTAGCTGAAGAGCATAATCACACCCCTACATTCAAGAGTAATAACACATATCAGGGAAGTTATCTGGCACGCAGTGATCGGCTCTCGAGTACAACTGCATCACAAAGCTCAGTCATGGACAAGTATGCTTCGGGGTTCGGTGCAATTGGGAACGTTATTTTATGTTGTTTCCTTGTTTCAGCTTCTTCCTTTTCACGGCGCTTCTGTTCTTTTAGTGTTTCTTCTTCCTGCCTTTTATGTCGTTTCTTCGCTTCAGCATCTTCCTTTTCACATCTTTTCTGTTCTCTCAGTGCCTCTTCTTGCATTTTCTTCTGTTGTTTCATCAGATGTTGTTCCTCTTTCTCCTGGCGTTTTGTTTCCTTCTCGAGTTGTTTTTTCTAGTTCCTGAACCACCTTCTCCTATAATTCACTAGGGTGATTAGTGGACTGTTCTACAACATTGTTCTCGCTAAACAATATATAACCTAATTTATGTAGGACTGTTATACAAAAACAATATATCTTCCGAACCATTATAGTTAGTTCAAACGTTATTTCATGCGGGTTCCGGAAGAATCAAACCGTTATTTTATGCGGGTGGGATGCAGAAATAAATAAATCTACAACCCAAAACACACTTGTACACATGTGATATGACACCCCCTAGCTTTTGGTGTGGTTCCGACGTTCCGGAGCCCCTCTCCGGCGAAACCCTAGACCCGCTGGAGAAAACCCTAGCTTTTCCGTCTATGGCCGGTACGGGCGTCGAATGGGGGTAGCTAAGTGGATCTTTTTGCTTCTTCCTTTTATGTTGTAGCTCAGCCTGCCTCCAGAAAATCAAGTCCAAGTTTCCTATATGAGGAGACAGGAGTTGTTCCTCCAAGTAAAAGGAGTATTCACCAAGATCGAAGAGATGTTTTATGTGATGATGGAATAAATGCTCATGTAAAGGAGTATTCTCCTGGCGTTTTGTTTCCTTCTCAAGTTGTTTCCTTCGAGCGCTTGTGAGCCGTTAGATCAGAGTTGTGTTTCTTTCGAGTGCTTGTGAGCTGTTCGATTGTGCGCACACGGATCGTGTGTTTCCTTCGAGCGCTTGTGAGCCGTTGGATCAGAGTTGTGTTTCGTTCGACCTCTTGTGAGCCGTTTGATCGGAAGCACACGGATCGTGTGTTTCTTTAGAGCGCTTGTGAGCCGTTGGATCAGGGGTGTCTTCCTTTTGAGGGCTTGTGAGCTGTCGGATCCAAGCTGCTGCAAGGCTCTCTAATGATCTACAACATTCCCAGCACTTTTTGCTGCTGATTGGACATACTACATGCCCGCTGATCGATCGGCTCACAAGCGCCAGAAAGAAACACACCGCTGATCCAACGGCTCACAAACGCTCGAAGGAAACACACGATCCGTGTGCTTGTTCCTAATTGGGCATAAATACCCACGACCTCGTCCGCGGTTCGAGCCAACCCGTCGCCCTCCTCCACGCGCCGCCGTCTCTCCTCCACGCGCTGCTTCTCCTCCGCGCCGGCCTTTCCGATGCCCCTTTTGATCAACCCGGATGGCGATGTCCGGGACTGGCATCCGCCGGGCTGGCACTGGGAGAGGCTACCTTCCGGGGCGGGGACCTTGGTGAGGGATCCAGGTCACATCGTCGATCCGGATCTTCTTTGGTGGTATTGGCCACGGAATGTGTTCAGAGCGCCGGCCCCCGAGGAGGTGGTACGTCGCCGTATTAGGGAGGAGGACGAGCACATCCTTCGCTACATGTATTTGTTCAATAATACAAATAACAGGCGTTGGTCGCTACTTCAGAATCCTTATGACGCGAGCGAGTCTCTCATGGTTCCGGCTCTTTGGAAGCAGAGCGTCCGCGGCTCAGCACCGCGCGGCTTAGGACCTGGTCGTAGTTAGTTTGAGTACCTATGTTGAGTACTGTCTGTGTTCTCATCCTATGTTTGAGTACCTATGTTGAGTGTTGTGTGTGTGTGCCCACCTATGTTTTCTTCATATGTTGTTCCTCTTTCTCCAGGCGTTTTGTTTCGTTCCGAAGATATTTTTGTATGATATGTGTGGAAGTGTGTTGGAATGTGTGATTCACCAAATGGTGCAAGACATAGATCACGGAGGGTTAGATCGCCGTTGCCCACAGACCGCCGTTTTCGGGGGGTGGGGGGGTGCGGGGAATGACCTCCGGAGCATCGGAATCCCACCAACACTTGCATGTGGACCTATGATATGTGTGGAAGTGTGGTGTAAGGTTTAATGGTGCAATACATAGCTCCCCGATGTGACTTTCTTCATGTTCGGGCGATAACACGTGCCAGAATTCCACGAAACCCTAGACGTTATTTCTCTTTCTCCAGAATAGTTCAAACGTTATTTCATGTGTGTGTTCTCATCTATGTTGAGTGATGTGTGTATGCCCACCTATGTTTTCTTCATATGTTGTTCCTTTTTCTCCAGAATAGTTCAAACGCCTATTTTATGCGGGTTCCGGAAGAATCAAACCGTTATTTTATGTGGGTGGGATACAGAAATAGGGACGGGAATTATAGACCCAATTTATACATAAATATTATATACAGAAATAAATAAAACTAAACACAGAAATAAGTAAAACTTTATAAAAAAAAACACATACGCCGACGGCATAACCGTCGGCGTCTATATTACCCATACGCCGACGGCAGTGCCGTCGGCGTATCTTCGTAGGAAGACGGCCGTTCCGGCGCCGTCGGGGCGTCCGTTAGTGTGGGGTTATACGCCGACGGGGTTTATTACGCCGACGGCGGCCGTCGGTGTATTATAGTCTACGCCGACGGGGTTTGTTACGCCGACGGGCCGTCCGTCGGCTTTCTCAGATCCCATTGTACGCCGACGGGCCCGACATTTGGCCGTCGGCGTCTTTTTGTGTTTCCCGTAGTGTCATTGATAAACCTGGTAGCAAAACAGACGTTTGTGCGTGTGACGGCTCCTAGTGTCCGTGAGGCCAAGCATGACCAGCTGACACACCGTATAGCATTTCGAGCGCAAACATGAACGGCATCGGTGCGCGGCGTGGTCTCTAGCACCACGACCGTTAAATATTTCACCATGCATGCCAGCTACCGGGGCTATCCTCTGCCGTTGTCAGTCCGCTGCCAGTGTCCGATAACTTTTGATACTTCAAGTACCTTTGCAAATCAAGACTGGTAGCGGCGGTGATAAAGTAAATATATGACGGTGAAAGCTTTGTTAGTCATTATCTCATTTCACGATAGGTACCCCAAGCAAGAAATTGTTTGTCTCGGATGGCTCGGAGAAGGCCTAATTACATTTGTACTCTTGTTGGTTGATGTGATGCAGGCATGTTAGAGCGTTTCACGCGCTGACAAATTCTCTGTAATGCGTTAGGGGCAAGTCGTGGTGCTTTGTCTAGGTTTTCTGTGCGGGGAGGGATTAGTTTTTCCTTTTTTTTTCTACGATCCAAGGTGCTGCTTCCTTCCTACTTAAGCAGGGAACAGAACGTTCGTCGTTTGTCTGTGGATCGGCCAAACAAATTCCTTTATCGTCGTGTGTCTCTGGAATCGCTACTGGGTAAATACGGTAGCCTTTATGAGTGAGTAAATAAAGATTAGGCAGGGTTAAATGGTACTGGTCGGTGCAGAAATATCCTTGACCGCTTTTCTTTTAACTAAACTGTGACTGCTAACAGAGAAGAAGAAAACACTTATATCACGCGCCCTGACAAGAGTGGCTTCAATAGTCAGTACAATCTTGCTGCAATTACCTCTGAGTAAGCAAACACAAGTACATGGCTAGAGCATGTACCTAATTACCAAGACCTTTCTGGCAAACAGAAAAGATTAAGAAGGCATTTTGCAACCTGAGAAATTGGGACATCGAAATTAGAACGATTTCTTGCAGAATGATTTCCCATTCGTAACGAATTAGAAAGAATAAAACAAAGATCAAAATATCTTGATAAGCATAAAACACACGCTTGGTTGGATACTGCAGACCATCTGTAGATGCGGAGGGGGACACACTGAACAAGGAAAAAAACCACAACCACAGCCCCAATCCGGTCACAGAAGCATGGCGGCATGCTTGTCAATTGCAGATTTGCAGAACATGGCGCTGGCAGCTGTCCCTCTGGTCGATGCTCGCGCTTGGCTCCGTTCTGGTCTCTCTTAAACATCGAACACAAACAAGAGACGAACAAAACCAGTTTGTGGGCAATAAACACCAAGCTGACAAATGAGTCAAGAGAAACAAAAGTACATTAGGCCAGAGAAATAAACTCCCATGGCCGGATAAATCATCTCCCTGCCATTTGTGTGCTGTCAAAGAGCTACCACTGTAGGAAACAGAAGTCCAACAAAGAAAAAAAAAGATCTTGGTAATTAGGTACATGCGCATACGCATCTCATGGCTCCGTTGAAATACTGGGACTCTGGGAGGGCATTAACACAAACACATCTTGGGCAAAAGAATGCCATGAAAATTTCAGATAAACAACTGCAGAGAAGGCGACGTGATGACAATTAAATCAAGCAATAACATGCTCCATTAAATGCTTATCTCTTGTCACGAACTAGACAGAAGAAAGCATTCCGTGCCTACTCGAAAATGCAAGTGCAAATCAGAAACAAGCAACAAAGGAAGAGAAAAAGAACAACAAGCTCCTTCCTGACAGACATGGCCATCGCCGTGCGCAGCAGACGCCATACCATCCGCCACGCTTACCACTTCCCGTGCCATACCATCCCGGCCGCCGCTGCATATCCGCAGCAACACCACTGGCGGAACCGGCCGCGGGTCCCAGATATGGCGAGGAGAGCCCCACGAGCAATATCATCTCGCCTGCCGCCACCGCACCTCCATACCGCCGGCATGGAAGTTGACTGGATGGGGGACACGGCGAGATCGATCTCGTGCACCACGTGCGCTGGCCACTATGCAGCTCTGCCGCACCACTGAGCCATGGCCGAGCCGTCCTCCTATAAATTATCACCGCATCCAGTCCGTCTCCGCCCCGAAATCCATGTCGGCACCCCGCCCCAAGATACCCCTCCTCCTTCGTTGGGGAAGGCCCTGTATTTTTGCGCGGCGGGCATGGCCAATGGCGACGATGGCCGGAGCAAGTTTAGGAACGGGCGGTGGTGGGATCGCCGGATTGGTTGTGTTGAGAAAGGAGCAAGAGAGAGCGTGCGAGGTTGGAGGTGGGGGAGAAAAAACTGTGGTGTACGCACTGTGACGGCCGGCAGTGTCCCGTTACGGCAACCGCGCGGGCCTGAGACACGCCACCGTGGACATGGAAGATTTCGCTCGCGAGAAGGATGGGACGGCGTGCCGTACATGCATGTCCCAATGCTTGTACGGCCGTGACCGTCTGAGTTTTTACCGGCACGGTATGAGGTTTCGCCATGCCCACGGTGGTTCCAAGTCGTCAGCGGGGGGTGTGTTTGCATGTGCATCGTCCGTTTTCATTCCACTCGTATAAAAGGTAACGGAAAGATCTAACGCGTGTGGGAAATATATGTAGACAGTAGGGAGAAGAAATCGCGGGAAACTTTTTGCGTACTTAACCAGTACCAGGCCTCTCCCGGCGGAAAATCCATTCTCCATACAACTTCGTCCTTCTCATCTTTTTCTTCTTGTACACACAGCTGTTTCATCTCGTAATGACGGGAAATGACGAGACCTATGGGTTAGACTCCAGTAGTTGCGATGCTAGTTTTTTATTTTCTTTGTTGCACAACCAATCAATTTTTTAATTAACTGTGGGAATGACAATGACGTGACCTCCATACGAGATGACAATGACGTGACCTCCATCCTTTTCTCTCTATCCGTGGCGGTCTGAGATTTCACTGCACCGTCCTCATGCGATAACCGACGCGGTGCCGGCTACTGGCGCGTGGTGGGGGCTCACGGAGGTTGAGGAGTCGGGCCGTGCTCTCGTTTTGACGACGTGGTGGGTTCGCCGTTTGCTTTAGAAGCCCAGGTGATGCAACTTTGTGCTCCCTATAGACGATCAGACGGCAGACACCCTATGCACAACTACCCACCATGACATCCCACTATTTTCCATATATATATACTATTCTGCACAACCCCTTAAGTGTTTGTAGAATAGTTATTCAGCACAACTATCCCATCTTAATCACCTTCTTATCCGTGTTGGAAAAACCGTACCGAATTTCGAAAAAATTCTTTACGAAAAAGTTGTCCCTAGTGAATATCTTTCCAACGCCATATCATTTGTTACGTTTCGATAAGCGGTTTGAAAGTAATTGCTAAAAAACTGTCCGCCGGACTTAAAACAGAATGGTCTATTTTTAAAACTGCTCTTAAACCGTAATGAATTTCGAAAATTAGCTAGAGATAGAGAAGTTGCGCATTTTCCATAGCTTTCCAACGGTGTATTACTTGCATCAATCCGACATACGGTTTGAAAATGGCGTCCAAAATACTATAAAAACGGACAAAATCCACGAAAAACAGTGTTTAGTATATTCAAAATTACTTTAAAACCATAACGAATTTGAAAAACCCGTAAAAGTAAAAAAGTTGCGCAATTTTCGTAGCTATCTAACGGTATATCATATGTATCATTCCGATTAACGGTTTGAAAATGACGATTAAAAAACGGTCCGCAAAAACAGAAAATCTGGGCGTTCCGCTGAGAGGTTACTGGTTTTTGTTAGGAAGTTCACTTACGTGTGCAGCGAAGTTCATCAACTTTGTGAGTAAAAATTCAGAAGTGGTTCGAGAAATAGGAAGTTCGTGAATCGTGAGAAGTTCAGAAAGAAGATGGTCCAGCGAGATGTTCACTTGTGAAAAAAAATAGGAAGTTCACTTACATATTTCGGGGGGTTCATCAATTTTCTGAGTAAGTTCAGAACTATTCCAGAATAGGAAGTTAACCTGTGTACCACGAGAAGTTCAGAAAAAGATGGTACAACACATATTATCGTGTTTCTCTGTTTTCGTATTTTTAAAATTAATCAAAAACTGTACCGAATTTTAAAAATATTTCTTCACAAAAAAGTTGCCCCTAGTGAATATCTTTACAACGCCGTATCATTTGTTACGTTTCGATGAGCCGTTTGAAAGTAATTTCCAAAAAACTATCCGCTGGATATAAAACAGAATTATTATTTTTAAAACTGCTTTTAAACCGTAATGAATTTCGAAAATTAGCTAGAGATAGAGAAGTTGCGCATTTTCCATAGCTTTCCAACGGCATATCACTTGCATCAATCCGACATACGGTTTGGAAATGGCGTCCAAAATACATTATGGAAACGGACAAATTCGCGAAAACATTGTATAGTTTATTTGAAATTGTTTTCAAACCGTGCATAATTTC
This sequence comes from Puccinellia tenuiflora, assembly GCA_012064385.1. NCBI lineage: Eukaryota > Viridiplantae > Streptophyta > Magnoliopsida > Poales > Poaceae > Puccinellia > Puccinellia tenuiflora. Next base: position 2,291,496 of record QRDG01000041.1, on the reverse strand, counting down.
GAAACCTGACAGAAGAGTAAACGTTGCGCAATTTCCATACCTATCCAACGGCATATTATATGCATTCATCCGATGAGCGGTCTGAAAATGGCGCCCCAAATACTGTACGGAAACGGACAAAATCGTAAAATCCGTGTTTAATATATTTGAAATTGTTCAAAATCCGTACAGAATTTGGAAACCGTGCAGAAGAGTAAAAGTTGCGAAATTTCCGTAGCTATCCAACGGTGTATTGCATGCGTCATTCCGATAAACGGTTCGAAAATGGCAGTCAAAATACTATCCGCAAAAACAAAAAACTGGGCGTTCCGCCGAGAGGTTCACCGATTATTGTCTAGGAAGTTCAGAAAGTTGTGCAGAATAGTTATTCTGTACGGGAGTGCAGAATAGCTGGAATATATATATATATATATATATATATATATATATATATATATATATATATATATATATATATATATATACTTCCATAATATTTTATCTATGGTGAAGTAATTTCATCGATAACCACTAAATGATTAAGTAGCGATGTATGCAAAGCTAGACAACGAACATTTCATAATACACTTGTTCTGCAGGATAAAAGAAAAAAACAGCGAAAAACGAAGTTTTCCGAAATCAAAAGATCAATAAATCTATTTTGTATGGTTCTTATTTCGTTGAAAACGTTTCCATGAGACATTCTTTCATTGAAGAAGTCCATGACTTGTTCTAGGTGATATGAGGTTGAACAGGCTTTACAAAAAATGCAAAGAAGGGTACATGAGGGTGGAATAAAAAAAAGATGACCCCTTCTTTCTTCCTGAGCATTACCGATAAATATTCATTCTTTATACGTTAGGTTGGGTTTCAGATGTATATCATTTATTATATGAAACCAAAAAGAAGAAATGACAAGAAAGTTGTATATAGATGGACGAAAAAATTACGATGTGGAAAACAAGGCAGGGGTTTTGTACAATGATACTGTACAACAATTTGGAAAAGGGATGTAGCGCAGCTTGGTAGCGTGTTTGTTTTGGGTACAAAATGTCACGGGTTCCAATCCTGTCATCCCTACCTATTACTTCTCCTATGGGCAGTAACGAGGGATCAATTGAGATCGATTCAAATTGGACAAAATTCAGAGTTTCATTTTGCTATATGCATGCGGTACAAAAATCATCCTTTTCTTTACTGCTTTATCTCCCGTCGTAAGAAAGCGCTCTTAGTTCAGTTCGGTAGAACGTGTGTCTCCAAAACCCAATGTCGTAGGTTCAAATCCTATAGAGCATGATTCTGTTCTTGTTATGTCGAATCATAAAAAAGAACTTAACAAAGTGGAATGTCCGACTACTGTTCTTAACCCAAATCAAAGAAAACAACAGAAATACTCGGCCTGGAGAGGAGACCACTAACCAATCTCCGTCCATTTTCCCTTGCCTTTCCTTCACGGGTATGCCTGTTTTAGGGGACCTTATAGTAATAATAGTCTAATAGACCAACTAGAAGAGGAGAGGAATCCTTCATGAATCGCCTTGCCTTGCTTAAAGAGGGGTTTCTTAAAAACCGCCCGTGGAACTCTTGTTTTGAGGAAGCAATGAACATTGTATTTTTCCATTATCAATAAATGAGGAAGGAGGGGTGAGGTCCTCACTTGCGAGTGAGGCAAGGCTTTCTTTTATAATACATCCTACCCGATTTTGGTTGACGATTGCGTTCTATTCCAATTATTTACTAGTTTTTCTTGTCACTGTGGTGAGACCAGATGAGAGAGAGAACTATTTTCCATTTCCAGACAGACCCTGAGCCGAGGTTGGAACAATTCTTGATTTTATTGTTGGTTCCTTCTTTATTATTTATTCCAAGTGAGTCTCTTCCATTCGGTTCATTAGCTTTAGGAAAAATAGAAGCTGCGGAAATGCTCGCTTCTAAAAGGCTTAAAGGCTCTGATCAAGGCAATGAACATTTTTCACTTGGAAACTAATAAGAAAGGAATTCAAATCATAGTTCAATACATACCTTTTCTCTTTCAGAAGGGTGAAACTTTCCTTCCAATACTTGTGCGCTCTACCCATCTCTAATGAACAAACCCACTACACATCGCTGGCAAAACCTACATCGAGTGGTAGGATATGTGTGTAGGCCTTTTCAAGGACATTCGAAACAACATGTCGATAAATTGCTATAGAAAGTGGGGCTAGATCGAGAGTTCTGACCTTTTCGTGGGTGATCTTCAAACTCTTGTTTTTCTAGCGAAAGAACGCCCTTCTGAGCGATGATCTCCTACAAGCGAGCATAGTAAGGTTGACTTCAATTGAGACAGAAATGTCACTGGTCAGCTCCTTAGCATGACAATTAACACCATTTTACTATTACCTAAGAGATTAGATAAGGGAAGAAGGCAGGCCAAAGCTTATAGATTCCGAGATCGTACTTCTAACGCTTTGTCTGAGTCAGTCCTACGACCCCTTCTAGCTGAGACACGAATCCTAGCCTATCTGAGTCGCAGAATGAAGGGCTCTTCAGAAGGCGCCACCCACCTTTGATACTTCGGAGTCAGGAATTCGTTTTCCAAGGAAGGCGGATTTTCTTCGTTCCGCAGCACAAACAGGGTGTACAGAAGATCGATGTGCCATCTTTCTAACCACCTTCATTTGTTGTATGATCAGTAGGGAAGGGAGCCTTTGATAAAGGGACCCCAACCAAGAAATCTACTGTCTCAAAGCGACAGTCAAGCTCGTATCGCGGAACTCGAACATTTCTTTGATTTATAGGTCAGATAGGAAGCAGGCAAGCAAACCAAGTTATAGGTTTGGAAGTTAGAACACGGAAAGGTTGTCCTGTGACTACCTTTGAAGTCTTTGGGTAGGAAATCAGGCTAAGGTCTTACGATGAGCCACGCGCATATGAGGTTTACTGCAGCCCTAAAGCTCTATCCCCTATCCTACCACTAGATCTCCTATGCAAGAACATGAATAGAGAAAGCTGTGAGTGTAGTCTTAGGAACGAACCCGGGGTTGCTCTCGCAAAAAGATTGTACTAAAGAAAGCTAGAAAGCTCAATTCCAAGCAAGCAACCTCTGGTCCACGGGTCGATGAATGAATGGGAAATAGAGAACATGGACTCGATTGACAAAGGTGGCACCGGAATGAGTAGCCCACTTGTTTCGGGCAAGAATGAATGGGACTGATCGACTCGAGTTACCGAGCGACCTCCACTCTTCGACTCGAGCTTTCGCTTCTGCTTTTCTCTTGTTTTGATTTATTAGCTTTTTAGGGAAAGAAGAGGGTCTGAAATACAACTATGTCTACGAGTGCCGCGAATGAACCTTCGGTTCTTCCCAAGAACAAGGAGACACGAACTAAATAACTCATATCAGGCTACGGGAATAGTGAACGGGAAGAAGGAACTAGTGAGGCTTTCGTTGGTCAAACAATATGCCCTCCTCACTTGAGGAGAGTGAAGGTCATGACTTATTGAAGCAGAACGTCAATTGGCCAAGAGAAGGGGAACTCCTTTCGTCGGTAACTATTGAATTGCCTATCTAACAGTGGAGCGAAGCGGAACATTGAACGGGAAACTCGTGCCGTCGGTTATCCAATTTCCCTCCTTTCTGTTTCGACAAAGAAAACGTTTAGGTATCGGTAATAGGATTCCCACTATGATTTGAAGAAAAATATAGATTCTATAATAATCCATAAATAATATATAGAATCAGGCTCCGTAATCAAGTGCTCACTGTGAGAATAAGATCTACAGGCATGTACCCATTTGTCCCTGCAAAAAAGTGTGAACCCGAGTGAGTATGGACCATACGCTCATCTTTCTTCTCAATCTACACCTCGTTCCACGAGAGACCTATCCTCGTTTCTAAATAAAGGACCGGAATCGATCCTGGATAAGCGAGTCAGTGTAGGGACAGAGGCTGATGATTCTAAAGGTGATTTCTAACTACAAGATGACTTTATTTGCAAACGGAATCCAAATATCAACAAAAAGATGAATGGAAAGTCTTGTCGATATGAATTGATCTTCAACCCAATGACAATGCTTCGATTTCGATCTTGACTTCTTTCTTGCGAGCCTATTTTTCTTCAGCTAGCTCTTTCTTTGTTTTTCTTCTCTTTGTTGGCTGTTCATCTTCCTCATCACTGTCTTTATCAGTAGGGCCTGCTAGCCTCTTTCTTTTCTCCACCTTTTCTCCTATCTGAAGAGGGGCAGCGGTGCCTCCAATCATCTGAACTAGGCCTTTCAGCTTCTCGGCTTGAGCGGATTTATCACCCTCAGCTGTGCGATCTAGAAACTGTGGCATTTCAGTACAAATTTCCTTTAGAATTTATTTGTCCTGCTGCTTGAGCATTGCTTCTGGATCAACAACTTGCTTGGCCTTTGACAAGTATTCTGCATAGGCAGTCTCCTCGATCTAATGCTTGGCAGCTTGAGCCTCTATCAGTTTCTACTTCTTTGCAATAGCAGCTTTACTAACAACCAGTTTTCTTTTGGGCGCTGCTTGCCCACTGGATCTTGTAACTCGCTGAGCCCTGCCTCTGCCTGATGTAGGAATAGTGGATTTAGACTTACCGCCTCTGCCCCTGCCTCTGCCAGCAGCCTTTTTCTGCTCAGAGTCCTCGGAACTGTCAACAAAGTCCTTTGGTGAAGGCGGTGGACTTTCATCATCACCACCAAGACCTGCTGGGCCTTCACTGAACTCATCTGAATCACGGTCTGACATCTGCAAGGGTAAGATGGACAGAAGCATAGGGGTAAGTGTTATCCTGCTGCAGACGAATGGAATTAGATGTTTCTTTGGATTTTGGATAGCCACCGGTGGGACTGCTGAGTCGCACCGATGAGAACTTAAGAATAATTTCATAGAATGTCGACCAGCAAGAGTCTACCTGTGCTACTGGTGAAGCACAACCACCTAAGTAGTGACTGGTCCGACCAGTGGTGCTTTACCGGTACACAGGTGACTGCTCGAGGCGCCCAATACGACTGACCTTCGCGTGAGCAAGAGTCAATTAATGTCGCAATCGGAGAAAAGGGGAAGGGTTTTGGACCCGAGACAATATGCTTGCCTAGCGGAAAAGAAAACAAACTCTTTTTCTTTGGCAATTGGGTGCCAAAGATTGAATAGATCATCAGAACAGGAAGGATTGAGTAGATTGACGGACTCTAGAGATGGGATAATAACCTCCCTCCGGGGGCTTCTGTAACAGCCCCAGTTTGGTACCCTAAAATATGGGCCAAATTTTCACTTTTTGCTTTGCAACATTGCATCATGGCATCCATTTAAATTGCTAATTTTAAATAAAGCAACAATTGGAAAACAATAAAAAAGGAAGCATAACCTTCCCAAAATTTCAAACCAAATATATTAATCAAATTGGCAAAACCAATTGTTCTTGAGTCTCCAATTTTTCCAGGAAGCTCAAGGATATATTTTATAAATAATTGCCAAAGGCTAAATTCTTAACAAGCAGATAAATAATTTTGAGAATTCAATTTGGTTCAATTCAAATTATATTTTTGAAACCAAGTTAAACTCTCCAAAAATTCAAAATAAAAATATGGGGAGCTTCCTTAATATATTGGGAGCCTCCATGAATATTTTCATAATTTATTAAATTGCTTAAGTACTCCAATTAAATACATTTTGGAATTTATCGAAAATGACCTTAATTACACCCTGTGAACAATTGTTGCACAAAACTTTTTATTTTGGAGCACCAATTTTTGTGGAGCCTCTACCTGAGATGGGGAGCCTACTTGAATTTTTCTAAAATTTTCGAAAAGGTTCTATTGCCCCATTTTAATTCCAAAAGGTACTGTTGGACCCTTTTGCAATTATGTTTTTAGAGCTAGGGGTTATGAGCAAATTTTCCTTCTCTTCTTCCTGGCGCCACAGTGATGGCACTGTGCCGCCGGCGCCATGCCGCCCAGTCGCCCGCCTCCTGCCCCATGCCGTGCGCTGCCCTGAGGTGGTCAAGAGGACCCCACCTGCCCCTTGCCTGCCCCCTTGCTCTCCTCTCTCTCTCTCGGCTCTCTCTCTCCTTACCTCTCCACTCGTGCCCGTGCCACGGCCGAGCTCTAGCTCGAGCTCGTCGATGCATCGCCGCCGCTACGCGCCACCCCGGACGAATCTGGGCGCGCCACCTTCTCCCCCGCGTCGCCCTCTCCCTCCCCAGCTGCCCGGAGCTTGCGGGGAGGCTCGGGGTCGAGCTAATCACGCGCTCCTTCTCCGTCGGGTGCCGCCGCTCGCCGCGCTCTTCCTCGGCAAAATATGGCCGTTGTAGTCGTCCTCCTCCGCTCCGAGCCACCACATGCGTCAAGGGTGAGCTCCGCTCTTCCCCGGACCTTCTCCCACTCCCCCTCTCTCTCCCGCCGGCGCGCTCTATCGCCGTCAGTCGCCTCCGTCGTCGTCCCCGTGCGCCCAGCCTGGCACCTGTCTGGGCCGGCCGGAGGCCGGCACCTTCGGGCTGGTGCCCGACCCGTTTGCCCAGCCTGGGCCGGCCAAAGGCTGGCCGCCTCAGGTGCCTACCCGGCCCATGTCCCGGCCTGGCCGCCGTGAGGCCGGCCTGTCTGTAATGTTTTTCCCTTTTTTGTAAATAAAAACAAATTTAAATAATTAATAACTATTTGTATATTGCTTCAATTTTAGCAAATTAAATATCAAAATGTTCAGAAAAACGAACTCTACAAGATAGAATCATTGTAATAGTCCTTAGAATTTATATTCTTGCTGTTTATTTTAAGAATTCATAAAATGGTATAAATAATACCTAAATTGGGAAAAATCATATTTCGATAAATAACAAACCAAAATTTGTGAATAAAATATCAAATTGATCAACATATCAAATGCTATTAAATCATGCTAATATCTTATCATGATCACCAATTTTCCTTTGATGTTTTTCTTAAATTGATTAATTGAATTAAATTCAAATAATTATTTAATTCGCTATTTATTCATCGGTACTCGGAAAATTACAAATAAGGTACCAAAATGATCGGAAGAAAAAAACCTACTTAATCATGTCATGTTCATGCATATTTAAGCCACTTCTTTTGTTATGTAATAATTTATAATTAATGTGGTCACTAAGATAAATATGGGGTTGTTTCCAAATAATTGCATTAATTATTTAGAACTCCCTTTAATTTTGGTAGATAAATTAAATGATGATATCTTTGCATAAACTTGGCATGTCATCATGTGATTGTGCATTGCACCTTTTCTCCGTGTTATTTATTTGTTCTTTTGTATTATTTTTGGGTATCGATAGATTCCGGAGTGGAGTTAACCCTACCTACCCGACGAGCCGTACTACACGCCCCGGCAGCAAGGAAAGAGATAACCTAACCTTCTTGGCATCTAGCAACCTACTGTTTTATAAACTTATTTATCCACCATAATATTGCATGCGATTCCAATGACAATTTTTGGTCAATACTAGAGTATCTTATGAATGCATGTTTTCCCCCGAACCAATCACATGCTCCCCTCCTATGAACCATAGGTTTGATGTGTTGGCCGGTATCAAAGATATATTTGTTGTAATAAAATGCTTAGCTATGCTTAGCAAAGCTTATTATAATGCTTAGCTGTCCGTTATTTATTTCCATGATTACGAAATTGATGGAATGTTCGGATAAGATGGAGGATGCTTGTCGTACTTAATTAAATTGTTTAAAGGCTTGGATGGGTTGCCATCTGGGGATGGTGTTTTGCCTCATTCTTGCCGCCTAGGCTGAGAGTGCTTTTAGCTAGAACGAAGAACCGAGCGTGCTTCCAAAGGTGGGGACATATGGAATCCCCTGTGACCGAATAAGTTGCGAGGGGCTTGTCAAGGGTCCTCTAGTTTGCTATTTCCATTTGCGTATGAGTGTGTGGGTGGAAAAGAAACGATGAGGACGGTGGTGTTTAGGATGTGGCCGCGGGGCAGGGCGTTGGAGGCGCTGAACCTGTCCTTCCGCACACTAATGGTCCTTGACTAAGCCTCATGCAATGTAAAGGTCTAACCACGCCCACTCGCCGGCCTTCCCCGGAAGAGGGCCAATCAGGTGAGCCGGACGGTACCAATGGGTAAATTAGTACACCCCTGCAGGGTTAAATCTTTTCGAAAAGTTGTGTCCGCGGTTATGGACAAATCTTGGGAAAGGCGGATTAGCTCATAGAAAAGTATAACCTAATTAATTAAAATTTGGCAGCTAAAGGTTGCAATTCAACGTGTGATAAAAGGTTCGTTTCCTCGAGGGTGATTCGAGGGAGTGCCTTGGTGGAGATGAGAGATGTTTCTGGTTACTAATGGTTCGTTGAGGACCGAAGATGAAAAGTTTACTCTCTTATCCCTTTTTCAGAAAATATTCTGAGTAGTCGATGCCATGGGTCTTTTATATCTTTTAAAAAGAAAATCTATCTTTATGCAAAATAGCTACTATACAGCTTTAGAGCCTCCGTCATCATTGGGCCTATATCGCCCTACTAAACTTGGGAGTACGTCGTGCTCAGTCTCTCTTTGCTGCTTTATAATTTGTTTCAGAGGAGGACGACACCGAGCAGCTAGGTGGTTTCTTCCTGGACATCGACGAGTAGTTCGGGGTTCCCAGGTGGCAGCTTGGGACGTCTCGGAACAAGCTGGCAGGGTTATGTTTATTTGTAGGCCTCTTAGGCCATATGTTGGATCTTGTTGTTAGATAACGCTACCCTCGCTTCCGCATGATGTACTGATAGGTCTGTGATCCCTTTTGTGTGTAATTTGTATCTTTCTCATATATAAGTTGCTATATGATTTTTGTGTCGTAGAGTCTGTGATGTGCCAGTTGTTCCGCAGTCTTGATCTCTCTACTATACATGATAGCTATGTCTGAGCTTATGGCATGATCTAAGTGTTGCGTGCCGATGATCCATTCCGAGCACGCCTGCCAAAGGTTTTGGCCTGGGATTGGTAACCCCAGTAACCTTCGATTGTGTAGCATGACCGGTTGCACAAAGCTTCATTGTATAGTTCTGAGGTCGGGGCGTTACACTTCCCCAGTGGCACTTATTTTACCGGGGAGAGGTGATAATGCCATTTTAGCGCGGGAGAGATCTCTATCTTTACTAAGACCCGTTTGCTTGAGTGAGCGGGTTGAAACTCCTTCAGATACCGGATTCACGGTAGCCACCAATCCGGTTCTCCACTCCAAATAGTCTAGTATGGAATGGCTAGAACGCACAAGGAGAGTAGAAAGTAGCGCAACGAACCACCGATCTAGAGTTGGAAAATAGAGACGGGGTGCCACTTTTAAATAGGGGCAATCCCGAATAGGAACTGAAGGAAAAACAGCCAAGCAGGACACAGAAATCCATCTCAGCTTATAAAGTGATGCCTCTTTGACTGGCAAAGTACTAACACAGGGTGATCCAGCGGCGCGGATACAACGATCAAAACACTTCTTCTTGTGCCTTAATTAAATAGGGCGAGCTCTAAAAACATACTGAGATTGTACAAGCGATAGGGGCTTTATCGACCCAGGTACATTCTCATTTTGCCTTTAACTCTCAAATTATCATAGAGAAAGAGTTTAAGCAATTGCCAGTTTATCTGCAAAAGTAGAAGGACCTTATAGGACCGCAATCGTCCCTGCCCACTGTGCGGAAGGGCGCGGGACTGGTAACCTCATCTGCTGTAGTACGGGAAACTGGTATGTAACATCAGCCAGTTATCAATTGAGTCAGTTATAAAAGTGCGAAATAGCTCAGTCTTTAACTCGAAAGCCGTTCGCGCCTTCTGTACTCTAAAGCCGTTTGCACTGAAGTGCAAGCCATTTTCTTCGCTCTTTAAACTCTAAAGTACTTACTAAATAGGGGCTGCGCATACGTTTTATCGCTTGGAGCACAAGGGGAAATACCGATTGCGATTGAACTCCCTTCGGGGTACGCCCGGATTGCACTGATCCGGTTTAAAACAACCGGAATGTGAGGATAGCTCAGTCTTTAACTGGAAAGCCAGTCCAATCTACAAATAAAGGGACAAACAAAGTGCCAAGTAAGAGAAAGGATTTCTTGCGCGATTAGGTCGTGTAATACGAAATACAGGCTGTGCTGCATCCGAATATCAATCTCTCCATCCGCGTGTCTCCTTCTAGTGCGGAGGCTGAGCTTCGAGCTCTTGCTACTACTGCTACTCCCTATTCTTCTAGACAGTCACTAACAATAATTCTATCCCATCCTCCCTCATCGAAGCCAGTAAATGAAAAACCAGTAGTAGTGGATCAAGACGAAAGGAAAACGCCTTAACATAGCTGGCCCGCCCGCAGAGGTACGTACGGCCTATCGCTGCTTTCAAACGAGCGGGTTTTCTCGAAAGCTTTTCCTGGACCAAGCCCGGATCAACAAGGGAATAGTCATTCCCAAAAGCAAGCGAAATCACTATTGAAGAGATTTCTAATTCGACTAAATAGTTCTTTACTTCCAATCCCACCGGATTCATTCAACTTATCTTGCCTGGTGCCTCATACGATCGATGTTATAACCGCTACCCGACCCTATCTTTTCTTTTGTTCCGTGCTTCCTCCTCCGGGTCAGCTGTGATTCGAGTCACAAGAAATAACATAGTTGAGGAAGTGAGTAAAGTATCCGGTGACAGTGAAAGCGTATAAAAAACGATCTACGGCTCCGCCGTTTACCAATAAATAAGGTGGCTGATACAATTCAAAGATGTCCTCAAGTCCTTGTTTCGGGTGAGCGGCCCTGGCCAGGTACACAAATAATGGAATCGTTCTCATTTCAAATTCAATCAATTTCTCCTATAAGAGAATATCACCTAGAACTCGCTAGTGAAGGATACCAATTCTTCCACGGGGGAATAAGGATAAGGATTTTTGGATCATCCTTTGACGGGCATCGAGTCCAATCTCGCAGCTCATACCTTCTAAAGACACCCGACGAAGGAATAAAAACTCCATTAGCCAGGAATGAAAATCAATTCCATATGCCATTTGTAAGTCTCCTATCCGAACTAACCTGCAGGCGTGACCTTTGGTCTCTTTCGCCGGGCGAACTAAAGCAAGAGAAGCACCGGGCCCTTCATCTGGCAGATAAGCTTTGGGATCTGCTGATGATGACCATGGAAATATAGCAGCTTCTCCATCTTAGGCGAACGATTAATCGGTCTATGACCTTGCAAGGCACTCACTTTAGTACTATTAGCAATATAAGTGATTTAGGTAAGTTATTGTGTTAGAAGGAGCTGCAAGGCACAAGATAAACACCGACCTTAGACCCCCATCTCACTTTAATATTTTAGGAATTCTAATCCGAGAAATGAATGATTAAGCCAACATGGCAGTTAATACTTCAGCTTTCTGGAAGGACCCAACGCCCTAAATCCTATCTATGCTTCCAGCTTCCTCCGAGGCTACAACTCATTTCATCTAAGGGTGCAGGGAAGGGAAGCTGCAAGCTAAGCAAGTAAATCCTCAGTAAGCGGAAGCTTAAGTTAATAGCACGTAGTAAACCTCTGCTTATAAACAAAAGTGATCACACCTATCCAAAAACTCATAGGATTCCTATTCCTTTCTTTGATTTCATTTATTTTGGGACAAGAAGATAAGACTAGAAGGCTCAGCAGAAGCTAAACCAGCTAACTAGAACTATGCTTCCCACACCCGCACTGTCACCTGGAGCAGTACGAAAGCAGGAAACATATGTTGATGAAGTCTACAGTAGTAGTGCCTTTTTCTTGGATCTGTTTCTATTTGTCTCATCCGAAATCGAGTCTCTTTGGATATAGAAAAAAAAACGGTAAAGAACGAATCGGGGGTAGAAGTTACGGCACCCTACCTTTCTTTACGCTGCCTTCTATCGTTGGCCCTGAAGAGGAGAGCCAGCCCTTACTGGCATCCATCCACTTAAATAAGTCTGGTGGGTTCGCTTGAACCGATACAAGAGGAACTCAGGAATTGAAGAAAAACATGATTGCTGGATTTGATCCATTAACACAGGGGCAAGCGTTGGCATACCGAGCTCCTCCAACCATAGATAGGGATTTGATCTTGGACTGAGAACATAGCGGTAACGGCTGTTTTAGAAAGCACCTCTGCCTTTCCTGAAACTCAAACAACCTACTAGGCTAGGCTGGCTAATCCAGACGAAGAAGATAGCGAGAAAACGACTCCTCAAGCCGAAGTAAGGGCGGGACCATCTTCTTTTCTGACCGTTTGGAGCTGCTCACAAGGCCTAAACCTTCCTGTAATCCCTGGAGCTTCGTCAGAGCCTTTTCCTTCCCCACAGGCCAGAGCTCAATTTACCTTCGCCACAGCTCTAAAATAAGGAGAATCAGCTCAAGATAAAAGGGCTCGCACTCAATTGATCCGGGTCAACACTTCCTGTATCTGGTTTCGGCTTTATTTTTACTCCTTGTAGGGGCTCATGACAGTCCTGTAGGGGATCCAACCAAAGGCTTTCGAGTAACAAAGAACGGCCTTTACCCGCCTCTTGTGTACAATCTATCGCATGCTCCATGCCTTAAAATCGATATGAGATACCTTTACCACTTCTGTCACCTATAAGGGTATCTGATCCTTCTTCTATGGCTGAATTCGGAGCTTCTAACCAACTTTACTACCTTGTAGATCGATCAATTAATTTCTAGGTCGATTAATTTGACTGATTTTTAGCATCGTCCACGTACATCTCACGTATCAGTAGCTCATCGCTGCCCTACTCTGTTCTCCTGTAAATGAAGGTGCCGAGTTCCATCTTTCAGCCGACAGCACGCACAAGATTGAACAGCTGCTGTATGTATATAGACAAGTAAAGCTTCCTCTGTTACGCATGACATCCTCTAGTAAAATTGGTTTTGCTTTGGCTGACTCTCTTGAACGTCCAGGCAGCATCTATATTTAAGTCCTTGGGTTTGCCCACTCTGGAGTATGTCGGCAGATAAGAGTTGTACCGGCCGAGTCTGCATTACGATTCCATGGCTATGCTCGCTTGTTCTTGACTCTGTTGTATGCCTGCCTGACTCTTTTTGGGCTGAGTTAGGCCACCTTATAAGCTGGTGCCACCCACCCTCGACTAGCGAGGTGGGACTAAACCCAACATTCTCCCCCTAGTCCCAGCTCGCGCAGTCAGCCCGGGAACCGCTGCAAGGCCTCGCGGAACGGATCCAGCCCGAGCACACACTGCCAGCCGGCCCACAGCCAGCCCGACTACCGAAACCGGGCTCTGATACCAGATGTTAAAGGGGCGAGACATGCCGGGTCCGGCTGCCAGAAGCAGGAACGGATCCCTTTGGCCCAACACTACAAGGTGGCCTAACTCAGCCCAAAACACATGTGCAGTGGGTGAGGTTTGCTCCCCCTTATAAGCTGGTGCCACCCACCCTCGACTAGCGAGGTGGGACTAAACCCAACATTCTCCCCCTAGTCCCAGCTCGCGCAGTCAGCCCGGGAACCGCTGCAAGGCCTCGCGGAACGGATCCAGCCCGAGCACACACTGCCAGCCGGCCCACAGCCAGCCCGACTACCGAACCCTCGACTAGCGAGGTGGGACTAAACCCAACATTCTCCCCCTAGTCCCAGCTCGCGCAGTCAGCCCGGGAACCGCTGCAACAGCCCGAGCACACACTACCAGCCGGCCCACAGCCAGTCCGACTACCGAAACCGGGCTCTGATACCAGATGTTAAAGGGGCGAGACATGCCGGGTCCGGCTGCCAGAAGCAGGAACAGATCCCTTTTGCCCAACACTACAAGGTGGCCTAACTCAGCCCAAAACACATGTGCAGTGGGTGAGGTTTGCTCCCCCTTATAAGCTGGTGCCACCCACCCTCGACTAGCGAGGTGGGACTAAACCCAACACCCTGGGCCCCCAAAATCTAGGGGCCCCTCCCTACGAATATTGTGTACACTGTATAGCTACGTATTGTCAAGGTCAGCCGAAAAAAAAGGCCTATGGGCTGTAGTGGACGTGGCCCAGGGAGGCAAGCAGTCAACAAGATCGGATATTTGCATGGGAAGCAGAACGCGCGATCGACTCGGCTTCTTCCTTTTCGTCTGACGGCTGTTCGGAAGTTCCCTCGACCGCGCGTCACGCAGAGCATCGAGTGATCCCCATCCTCTGGCCGCCGCCGTAACATAGGGTAACAGTTCCGAAGTTCTCAACATACCACTCTTATTTTCTCCTAAATTCCTCCTAATTCCGAAATTCTCGTTGTCTTTTTGTGGTCTGGACGATTTCAATTCCCCGGCAGGGCCCCAGTCACAAGAATAAGATGTATCGGTTGGGCTCTTTTCTTTCCTGTCTCCATGCGCGGCGGCGCAGTACACGCACACACACATCGTCGATTTGACCAATCCGAGGTATATTGTGAAGTTGATTGTTATTCTAACTAGTTTAATGCCCGTGCGTTGCTACGGGCCCCCAAGTTTTTCTTCACACATATAAACATAATCCGCATAAAAAATTACAATGCGTATAAATAGAGATACCACATAACATTTAAAAAGCCATGATATTCTTTGCTAAATATGTACTTCCATAAAATATATTGGCTGACATAAAGGAACAATCTGACAACCATCTCTTATAGCTAAATACCCTTGCACAACCACGTAACAGGAAAGGTACACATAAATATCAACTGAAAGATCATTTTATTTTGCGATGACACACTCTAGCTCCAAGGACATTGCGACAAACTTGTGTTTTCTTTCTCTGATCGCCCTAATGCACAAGGGGCTTTCCTTACTCCAAACAATGTATCTCTTATGGCTCTCACATCTATACTGTCCCTCTGGCTCTACCCGCTGGTACATCAGCTCAGTGTTGTTCAAACTTCCTGAAAATTACAAAGGATATAAAAATGGCATTCAAGTTCTACGGCAATTAATTATCATGAGCCTAGTATGCACCAATTATCATTAAAAAATGTACCAAAAACTAAGATTGGAATATTATTACCTCTTAACCTATGGAGGCCCACCAAGCCAATATTATATTCATGTTCTCCACACAGATCTAATTGCATAGATGGATCCTATTAGCAGTGAACACAAATTAAGCGATCCATAGGAGGTACATCATTGTCATTCTATCTAAATGTTACAGTAGTACTAATGAAAATAACAATTTAAGAGTTTATAATCAAATTATTATTATAGCGGTCCTTTGAAAAATGGAACACTAATGGAGTAATTTCCAATGCAATTTTGCAAAAAAAAAAAAATATATGTGTTAAATTCATTGTCATAAAATGCATTGTAATTTCCTGTTGAAAATTTCTGAATAAACCTGTACCAGGGTCAGATATTCAGCCGTGTGGATTTGTTTAGGCTGCGCGTATGGGTTTGTCAGGGCATAGACAGGGTAGCATATCAAGAAATCCAGTTTGTGAGCATCAGCCCATTAGAACGCTCATCCGTACGTGCTGGTGTCACCCTGTAGCCTGTAGGCGTGGTGTTCTAGGAGGTCACTAAAATGACTGCATTGCGGTACTTCCATCCGATGAGCTTCATTTAAGTGATTGAAACCTCATGACCACCTATTACAGACCGCATTGACACTATGGAATATGCGAACTGTTTATTTCTTGGATTTTCCATCCTCCTGACTACTAACTTTGTGTACCAATTAGCAGTTTAAAAATCAACTTAACTCGCTACATCTATGTGTTGACAATGATGTACAGTACTAACGTACTATGATCTGATGAAATTGGTTAAGGTGCCACTTTCGTAATCAGACTCCCTACGGAAAGGAAACAAAACACAGTATGTTCTTTTAGTGGCGAACCTTCTGATAGCATCAAACTACATCGGAAGTATTCCTAGTTCTTACCTATATAGTTCTCGTGCAAAATATAATAAAGGCATGAAGCTGTTTCCAGACACAGCTTCCCTCCGAAAAGTTTAGTGTCAAGGATTAAGTGTTGGCATTTAATTGTTTGTGCCAAGAAGATTACATGAATAAGGTGGAAGGAATATACCTTTTAAATCATTTGAATTTAATTCCTCCATATCTCTGTTGACAGTGCAAATTCTCATACTTTTGGATCTTGTGTATGAACATAGCATCAGAAGTCTTTTCTCTGCTAGTGTCCAAGTTCTCATCCTTCAACACTTAGTTTTTATAACCTGAACATCCTCACCTTTAGCTTTGAACCCTGAAATTGTTATTTACTGTACGACATGAACATCACGTTTTTTTGGATTCCGATATTGCTGACCAATAGTGATATCCTAAATAAACAGTGATATCCTAAATTTGCAGCATTCATTTGCCTTCAGCTTTGCCGATAGTGATATCCTAAATAAACACGATGAATATATGGGTCAGCAATCAGCGAACAGAAAAGTAACTGAGCACTTTTGAATTTATAAAACCAAACATGATCATTGATAAATTATTGAGATGTTAACACAAACACATGCTTGCAGTCATCTCATCCTTTTTTCTGAGTATTCAGCTACCAGAATAGAGAACCCACTTAAGATGGTGATTTATGCGCGGGAGAGATAACTGATGTAGACATTACGAAACTCAATGCTGGTTTGTACTGAACATAAGGTACAACCATCAGGGTATACAGTACATGATGAACGGATTTCAATTCAGCTATACGTCATTGCTCTATGGAGTATGACTTTGTTGGTGCGTGATCAAGTCCACTGCAAACAATTAAGAGCAGGGTGTAAGATGATTATCAGTGTAAAAGTAGAGATCTGAGGAAATCTTTTTAAAATTAACATGCTTACAGTTCACTCGGAATAATAGCAAACAGTGCAACTACAATTTCGCCACCATTGGCTCTTCCATTAGAGAAAAAGAATCTCCTGACCCAAAGTTGTAAGGCACAAGAGCAGATGGACAGCCCATACATAAATCCGATACAATTATATCAAGACCTTGCACCAGGCTTATCGTAATCCCATGACGCAGAGTTGCTTGAGGTGAAGAAGCATAATAATATTTTGCCAGCGCGTTTGTGAAGGAGTACAAAGTCCTATTGTACAATATTGCCTGCAAAATAAGAAGTTCTCAAGTGGACACATGACTTCACTTAACAGTTACCATATGGCTGAAACTCTAACAACCAAGCATGCTTTATTTTGCAATTGAAGTGCCCCATGCCAACATGACAATATGACATGTTTAATTTTCTTATTGGTTCACAAATCACAATGAAAACAAACATACCTGGTCAGCAATGCTTGCTACCTCACCATACGCATCCTGCATATTTTTTGCCACTCAATGGAGAAATATGTTTGATATTTACTGAAAATTGGTGCAGTTCAACAGACAGGAACGCCAAATTGTAACTTCACAATCTGGATTCTGGATTGCTCCTCTTGCCGCTTATGCGATGTTCATCTCGTCCCATGCTAGTCGGCTCCTCTCTGTCGGCAATCACCGTATCCTCCGCGTCGCGTGCTGCAGAGATATGCACATGTGAGATTGAGAGAGAGGAGTAAGGGGAGGGAGAGGACGGGGAGATATGGAGCCAGTTTCCTTCCAAAGAGTGAGATCAGATCCTCCGTTATGGCCTGAGAGCAAATAAAGAGAGAGGACAGAGAGAGGGGATGGCTGCTCAAGGACAGAGGGAAGGGGGACGAGATGTGAGGGGAGGCCGAGGACAACGGCGAGCGAGGGAGAGAGGTAGCGCTTGGCGGACGACGTACCGCGGCTGACCATCACCACTGGCGCAGATAAGAGGAGGAGGTGCTCCGGCCGCTCCTCCTACATGGGACCCACGATGAGTTTGCGCCGATCGCATGCTAGGGCATCAGCACAGGAGAGACCGAGGGAGAAGTGACGAGCAGACCGAGAGACGAATGGTGGCGGCGGCGGCTCTCCTAGGGCATCACCACGGGAGAGACCGACAGAGAAGAGGCGAGCAGCGTGGGCGTAGGTTGGAGGAGGAAGGCGTTATGGACTTATGGTTTGGGGTAGTTTTCTTGCTGGGCCGGGCCAGCAGAAATGGTAACGGGCTAAGCGTCGGAGACACAGAGCGAGGAGGCATCCGAGCGAGCGGACGATGGGAGTAGGACGTACGGTTGAACCACCAACTGCAATATTATAGTATATACTAGTTGAATGCCCGTGCGTTGCTACGGTCTTCGATTTATGTAAAAATATGATATAAAATATACACAAATAGTAATGGTCCCTAATTTTCGAACTCTTTCACCAATGCCTTGATAATGATCTACAAAAGCGACATACATCAAAATTAAAACTCGGCGAGTTTTTTTTCCCTTCTGACACTCGTCATAAGCATATACGATCTTAAAATATTTATATTCTTTTTACTGCTTTAAATATTTTTATACATATATTAAACTGGAAATTAAGAATAGTAGCAAAATACATACTTCTCACAAAAGTGCACTCAAAGTCCCCTACAAAAATATACAACGAATGCTAACACAGTAACACGTTGCACACAGTATAGACCATCTAAAAAAAAGCTAGCCACACTCCTCTTATCACCGGTAAACTTACTTCCCCAGACACCTTCCCCAAATCTATCTTCTTCTCCACGAGCTTGCAGCTGCTCCCAACGGCGCGACGTCGGCCCCCGTCGCCCACTCTCCCCATGTCCACTCCCCGCTCTCCCCACGTCCTGTCCCCGCTCCTCACCCGCCCGTCTAACTCTCGGAACCGTAAATCATGGCGAGCGTGGAGGGAGGTATGGAGAGGAGATGTGAAGTTAATGGAACACCGGCAGCACCTTGGTCGACACCACGCCGGAGGCGTGCTTCACATTTCTGACTCGTTCCCTTCCGTTCAGAAGTGAGCTGAACCCGCCCACTCCTCCAGCCGCCCGGCGCCGAGCCGCCCGGCCCTCCATCAACTCCACGCGCCTCCGTCGCCTACACGCCCGAGCCGGTGCTGAACCCGGGTCCGTCGGTCCAACAGGCGCTCATCAAGCACATCTCGCTCTTGCAGTTAACCTTAAGAACAAGCACAAGTTCAGACATATACTACATACCATGTCAGTTAGTAATTGTAAGTTGAACCTTTTCTTTTCCATTCCTTTGGATGATGTTATTTGGTCTTTATCCTTGCTTTCTCATCTGAAAGCTTACTGTAGGAGCATGAAGCGTTATGTGAGAAGTTAGGTTTTTAAAGCTCTAATGCATGGAAGACAAGGAAAAACACAAGACAGTTGCTCCTTTTCTCCGGTTCTTTTCTTCTCAAAGAAATGAGGAATTAATTAGCTTGGATGAATATGTGGAAAGCATGAAACCTGAGCAGAAGTCCATTTACTACATTGCTGGAGATATTTTGAACAGCAAAAAAATGCTACTTTCTTGGAGAAAAGCTTAATGAAAAGGGTTATGAGGTATGTACTGATCATAGCTTACTGTATGTACAAATACAGTGCACAACAGCCATGGTCAAACCCTCTTCCGCAAGAGGCTTAATGCTCTGATGTGAATGGAGAGCTCATAAAAGGCTTGCAGCTTGCTGCCACATAGTATTTTTGCTGACTACTGTTCAAATAGTTCGGAAAAGTAAACTATAAAGCCTTTAGCTGCTTGATGATATTTATACCCGCAGTCACAGAATATAGTGATTATAAAGATTAATATTGGCGTATCTTGTATTACTTATATTGTGACATAGGACGTGCTGAAGGAACATGCTTGAAGAATTATGATTTACATGGGTTATTGAGATGGCTATGGTAAATCAGGGGAAAATGTAGCAACGGTCAGCCAACCGACTCACAGAAGCAGCCTCAGTTCTCTTCAGGTGATTCGTATTTTAATATTTTCTAACAACCAATTAGTGCAGCATAAATAATCAATAGTGATGCATCTTCTTCAGTGTTCAAACACTGATGAGAACGATGCATCTACAGTTCAGTTCGGCCACATGGTGTGCATACAGTGACATAAGCTAGTATGCGGACAAATGGACCTTTGGCCGGGCATAATATGTATGCCAAATTCCTTTTTTAGCCTATGTGTATTTTCGGACACTTCTCTTACCTTTTTTGTGTTTAGGAAATAACCGTGAGTGTTGCGCTGGAGTGAAGTATCTAATGCAAGGCTGAAACACTCCTTGAATTTCTGGAGTATTTGGTTTGTGGAGTTTGTGACTTCCAGTGTTTGGATTATTGTGCATGGATTGTGACCTCTATAATGGTTCAGATGGAGCTTTGAAATATGTTCTTCTGTACCCAGGTGATTTTAATTCCCGATCTATCTTTAGCAAATATAATTACTTTGGTACATGAGTATTGATGGTTGATGGAATTATAGATATGTTTTTGTAACGTGCTACTTAGATGTCCTTTGCATTGGCAATACTTTAATTTTTGGAATTTAAGGTGTCATAAGTTTCAGTGGACGACCTAAAGGCAAATATACCCTGTCCATCTTGCATGTAATTTACTAATTTACTAAGGCCAAATATCTTATCTACAAAAACAGTAGAATATTTTCTGATCTTGCATGTAATTTACTAATTTCGTGTGTCTGATTTCAGTGGACGACCTAAAGGAAAATACCAAGTATTCTGGCTACAACCAATGGTTGTGGGAAGTTGTCCAATGTTTCAGCAAGGAGGACAAAGCTCCGTTCCTTTAGTTTGTTACTGGCACTTGAAAGGTATTTGCTGAAAGAACCTACTACTTTCTGATATTTTGAAGCTACTGTATTTATTATGAAAATTGTACCTTGTGATGGCATGATTCAATACCTCTATTCCAGTGAAACCTCTACTAACTCGTAATACTTGTCTAGAAACTGATTGCTAAAACCATCTTTAGAGAATGTCTCACACTATTATAGTTAGATTAGATAGAATTACCGTTTAATATGTAACTGAACCAATCTGCATAGAAACAAAAACAATCTGCAAAGACATTGAGTGACAATATATGAATAAATATATGTATCCGACCAGAAAAGACAACAATAGATATAGCGCTAACATGATGGTTGTATACAATGATGCTTGTGGGAACTGCTAAGCTAAGGTCCGACATCTTCAAGTGGTAAGGACTTCCTTGTATACTATGTTCTTCATGGTCGTTACCAAGTCTTCAGATATTTTCCGCTTCTTTGAATTATTGGTCTGATCCCTGCCCTTGCCATTGCTCTTTTGCTTTTCCTTGATAGCGAGGATCTTAATGTTAACCTTTGCAGTGGCCCTGGACAACGCGACATACAACTGTCCATGAGAGAATACAGGCTCCGGTAGGTAAACACCGACAATAGGGATAGTCTGCCCCTGCGCCTTGTTGATCGTCATGGCAAAGCTGAGTCTGATCGGAAATTGCTTCCTTTTAAATTTGAAA
The DNA here is from genome assembly GCA_012064385.1 of Puccinellia tenuiflora. Classification (NCBI taxonomy): domain Eukaryota; kingdom Viridiplantae; phylum Streptophyta; class Magnoliopsida; order Poales; family Poaceae; genus Puccinellia; species Puccinellia tenuiflora. Next base: position 2,270,211 of record QRDG01000041.1, on the reverse strand, counting down.
GGGAAAATGTCGTCATCGGAGGGACAGAGAGGTATCCGAGGAAGGAACACCCTCTCCCCAGCGTGTTGTCCTACCACGATCTCCGCATCAATAGCATTCTTCTGGAACCCGCGTACAACAAGCCTCGTGCCGTTACATAGTCCGTTAGCTGGGTCAATGTTTCTAAGAAGTATAACGGGACAATTTATCTTCAGTTTAAGCTCGTGGGGGGGCAGCCCATTAGGAGCTAGCGAGTTTAAGAACTCGGGAGCGTAGTAGCCATGCGGATCATCTTCCGCACTGTCGAAGCTGTGGTAGGTCTTCTCCTCGCCGCTAAAACGCTCTATCATGCTGATGTTTATCGTGTCGACGTTGTCATTTTTTGTTGAGAGGATAGCTCGAGAAGTCATGTAATTTGGATCGGACATGTTATCGCCCAGAGAAGGAAATACATGCTCAATCAGCTTCTCTAGGTCGTCCTTCTCCATGTCTGTAGACGGTACACATATCTCGTCAGGGAGCCGTATATTACCTTCCGTGTCAGCTTCCTCGGTGCCATTCCCTACCCGCAGCAAGTAATCCGCGAACCATCTGTCGTTATGTGCCCTCATGTTGCTGACAAGCCTTAGTTGACGCATGCCCTTCCATAGGTATGAACTCCGAAGGGCTGCATCGATTATCTGCCACGTGTCCCCTTTCTAACGACAGGGAGCACCTGCCTAAAGTCCCCACCAAAAACGATAGTCTTTCCGCCGAACGGTCGTTCACATCGTCTACCATCAGGGTCAGACATGATGTCACGCATGCTGATGTCCAGCGCCTCAACAGCCTGACGCTTTGTCATGGTGGCCTCGTCCCATAAGATGAGCGAAGCTTTTTTCAGGAGCTTGGCCGACCCACTCTGCTTCGGGATGTTACACGATGCTCCATCTTCAATATTGAGTGGGATCTTAAACCTCGAGTGGGCGGTCCGACCTCTAGGCATGATGGAAGCGGCGACGCCAGACGTCGCCGTTGCCATAGCAATCTTACCCTCGCCACGAACGGTCGCAAGGAGCGCCTTGTACAAAAAGGTCTTCCCCGTGCCTCCCGGGCCATCCACAAAGAAGACACCCCCATCACCACTTCGAACCGCCAACAATATCTCATCATAGGCACGCATCTGCTCGAGATTTAGTGAGGACGCTAGAGTAGCATCGTTGGGGTCAGTAATGATATTACTCTCTTCGATGAGCTCCCTCTCCTCGCCTCCTGTGTTGTCATATTGGTCATCCATATCTGGTAGGGGGAACATCCCTATGTTCTTGCCCATGGATTGCAACATCCCACTGATGTCAAGCAACACCATCTGCTCAACTGTGCGTGGGCATGTGTGACGTCGCCGGTAGTCATCAGACATTGCTTCAAAGTGCCTATCCCACAAACCTCGAACGTCACCAGGCTCGCAGAATACCAAGATTGTTGCGAAGAGTCTCCTGAGCGAAGCTGGCATGGCGAACTGCTCTGACTCGGTAAGACACTCGTCAAGTGTGCTGTCGGCCTCAATGAGACCTCTCCTCTCAGCGGCCTCCCGAAAGGTACCACACAACACACCATCAACGGTTTTCAGATCCTCGAAGGACGTCGATCCTGCAACGTGGTTTAGCAGCACCCTGAGAAAGTATCGCTCCCCTTCGGCCGGATGGGCTGACACAATTCGCCCTACCTGATGCCTTTCTTGCCTTGGTTTCCAGTACTTTGTCGGTTGCCATGTGAAGCTTCCCGGAAAATCCCTGTACAAAATATTTCGAGCCCACGGATGATTCTGGTTAGCCACGAAATACTCTGTCAGCATGGACTTCGATACATTTTCTCGTGAGAGCACATCGTTCAGGTCATCTCCCGCTTTGAACGTGACCCTTTGCATATTTGGGAGATGAAGTTGTAACTATAAAACCGACGGGGAGCTCCCACAGAGGTTGAAGCCGTATATCCTCCACATTGCCTCCGGTGGAGTAACCCACCTCGCGTCAATGTATCTCTTGATCTCGTCTATGTTACCGTCGCTGTCGGGTTGGTCGATATTGAATGAAGCCTTGTCGTGGCCCTTGTATATGTACTTGTAAAGATACTTCACGGCCTTGATGCTAGAGCACACCTCAACATTGATGTGGCAGTTAAACATCCGGAGAAGGTAAGGGTTGTAAGGCACAACCCATCTATTGTCCAAGGTTTGACCTCGGACCTTTGCTTGACGACCCATGTTCCGTCTACGATAAACGGGGTAGGAGTCCTTCCCTTGTACGGTTGTCTCGTTGAACATTCGCGGGTATCTGCACTTGCAAATCCCATCTTGCATGCACACGTTGTTGGGCTTGAGAACACCACATGGGCCATGCATCATATGCTTTACGACCATGGCATACAGTTCGGGTACTTATGCTTGTCAGGTAGCTCGGCAGATATGACCTGGTCATACTGCTCCGGCACAACGAGCTTATTCATGTCCATGATTAACAGGAAGTGGGCATGGGGGAGGCCTCTCTTTTGGAATTCTACGACATATACATGCGCTTTCACAACACCAAGGATGTGCTTCTTCAGGAGCATCTCTTTCATCATCTCCAGCTTTGCCCTAAACACACGAGCAATAAGATCTGGCCGGTCTTGTGAGGTCTGGCCAGGCAACAACTCGTCAAGTATCTCCTGCCAGTTCGGGTTGCAAGTCATCATCAAGAAGATGTCAGGCTTGCCATAAGTCTGCACCAATGCCATGGCGTCCATATGTCTCCGCTTTATGTCTCGATAACCCCCCTGGAAACTCCATGGGAGCACCGTCCTAGTGCCAACGGCGCTCCCTCGGGATTCTCCTGCAGTGATGCAGTCAACAATTCCTTTATATATCTCCGCACGTAACTCAGGCTGGTGCTCCCTAATCCAGTTCAACCTGCAGCCTTCGATCTTGATGTACATGTCGACTGCATACTACTGGAACAATCGTCCTCCATGTAGAATGGGGTTGAATATCGCCGGACGTGTCTGTAGCCTATAGCAGTAGTAGTCTCGGACCGAGACGCACAACCGACTATTTCCATCTGTGAAAAGTCAGATAAACAAAAAAATCAGGCGACAAATGGAAATGATAGGAAGAAAATGTAAAAGCATACGGAAAAGGCGAACCTGCATCGTCATCCCGGTTTGCTCTTGACTGTTGCGCAAGAGTCCACGGTGTCTTGTGTTTAGGGATATTAGGATGCCAACCGAGCTCCCCATTTGGGAAGAAGAGGGGGTACGACAGCGGGTCATAGCAGCCCTGTGTCGCTTGTATACCATATCTTTGGTTGTCATTACCATGTAGGGTAATGCTGCGTTCGAACCTCCTTGCTAGGTTGTTGCCCTCGACCCAAATAGCAGCCACCTCAGATGATAGAGGTTTGTTATATCTCCTTTGGTCTAGCTTCTGGTCAGTGTTTAGCTCTATCCGGTACTCGTCGAGGTTTTCCTTGTGCTCTCCCAGCCTTCTAAACTCTTTGGAGTAGGGGTTATCTTTGAGTATGTCCACTAACATCTTCACGACAGATTGGTCTAAATTCTCTGTGGACTTGGCACGATGGCTTAGTGTTGGGTCATCGTCATAGAAATAGAGTTGTAGATGTTCTGGACGAGAACCTGGACCGAACGAATGCACGTTGCAGTACACGCTTCCGCACGCCCGGAACGTGTACACCCCAGATCTCATGTTAGTGCAGTTGCTATCGAGGGTGACACCAAGGGTCGTAAAGGAGAAATGTCCGTTGAAAAACCGAATGTTATCTCGGAAATGCCTGGAGTCTGTATCCATGGCCGACCAGAGCCTCATCAGCTCTGGTATAGGTTCCGGTTCAATCAACTCGGTTTGCCCATTCCGACAGCAGAAACCTTGGCTCTCGAACTCGAACCTTTTGGCTTCACAATGAAGGCAGTTTGCGGCATGCTCCAGGATGTGTGTGCTATCAGGCAGGTTAGAGTACACAAAGTCAAAAGGATCATTATCAGCAGAGCCTGTGGCGTCCTCTTCATCAGACGAATCATCGAGGTCCATCTCAGATTCGACGAAACTTGGATGCATTGTTGCTAAGTCATCTTCCATGAGCCTGGTAAGGAACGCTCCCATTTCACCTTCACAACAATTCGGTTGGTATGTAAGCTTTACCACTAATGAGGTATGTATATAAAAAGAGGGTAAGGATGGAAGCGTTACCGTCAGTTCCGATAGTGTAATCTTTTGTGCTTGATGCAAGGTTGGGAGTAGATGAGGGTAGCTGCATCAGGGCATGTCCCTGTGATGGACTCGGTGCGTGGGCTGTTCCGCTTAGCAGCAAAGCGAGCATTAGAGCGCTGTTGTTGTGCATGCCTCTCACCGTTTGGTACGCTTTTCCTGCCTTCTCTTCGGCTTGCAATATTCTTTCGGATCTCCTCCGCTGCCATACATTCTTTATGAGCTCGCTCCCGAGACCTTCGCTGAGCTCTGCTCTCCTGCCTTTGGCCCTCTGTGAGCCCATCATTGGCCATGATGAGGTCGTCGGGGGTGAGATCATCACCGAAGGTTCTGGTAAGGTATTCGCCTGCATCAGGGAGGAGCCAATAACTAATTGTTCATTGAGACCGTCGAATGGAATGGAAAATACTAAAGATGTGTTAATTACCGTCCGTTTCATTAACAGAGTTTGGCATGCCCGGGGAAGTGAGTGAAGATGTGCTCATTGCTGGGTTGACTATAGTCGTCGTAGACACATCTGGACGTGGCAATGCGATGGATGCAGCGCACGGGGTCAACCGCTTAGTATTGTAGCTTGCCTTGCGCATACTCAAATACCTTTGCTCCTCTTCGGGTGTTCGGCTATTTCGGAGTGATCTTCGTTGGACAGATCCTTCTTCTCTCTGGTCGTGTGTTAACTCTTCGCTGTATTTTCTATCTCGTTCCCGTCTCTTTTGATTTTCACGGGCGTATATATCCTCCACTTGATCAGTTGGTAAGTTATTTATCTGATCTTCCTTTTTTTTCTTATCTGCTGCGCGTCTCCTTGCGTTTATCTCGTCCCTCTGCTCAGTTGACATTGACTTTCTGCGTTCTCTATCACGTTGCCGTCTAACCTGATTCTTATCAATATTGAGTATAACACTTGTTGGAGGATCGTTCGGTGTCAGGTTTGACGTGGGTAGTCTTGGAGCTTCAAAATTAACACAAAAGGCATATATCAATTAATACAATTTTGTGTACTATCACTGTAGCATGCGATATCAAAATTGTGTTCATAGTGATACCATTTGAATTTTCTGTCTGATCCGTGGCATCATCCGTATGGAGAGTGCTCCCAGGAGTTTGTGAACACTCCATTCCGATACAAGGATCATCATCGGAAGAGTATGTATAACTACATATATTACGGTTGGTACCAATCATGTTTGACATTGGTGTACAGTATTGCTTATCTTCTGTAGAACGTTAATGGCAATTAGTAAGTAAAATTCTGCTGGTCACATAGGTTCAGTTCGGTAAGTAAAATATGATGCTACTCTATCATGACGTAAACATCACCTTCTGTAGCTGTAGCGTGCCTAGTTGGAGTGTGTCGCAGTTGGGTGACAGCTGATTGCCTAGTGGCGTTCTCAGGAGTGTGAAATCCTGACATAAAGTGTTTGAAATGTATAACTGATAGGTGCTGCACGTCAATAATGAACATACATAAAATAATGAACATACCAGGTAATTTGGCTATTGGCGTGTTAGACATAGTAGGTTGTACATTGAGATTAGCTGCTCGTTCTTTCTTCCGTTGATGGGCCTCACGCCTCTTCCTATTAATTTCATCTTTGTTTCGTGCATATCTCTCCCGATCCTTTTGCCTCTTCAATTCTTTTGGATCTATACTTTGTCCTGCTACTCCAAAAAAATTAGGATATACAACGTCGAAGACGGACAAGAGGTGTTGATATCTTTACCTGAATTGTTGTCATTGGTTATATCTTGGAATGGAGTCCGTACCCCAGCACGCTTTGGTGTTGCCATGTGCAACACCACCAGTTGGCCTACAAGCAGAAGTGTCGAGGTGAACATTATTGAGTTACGCACTTAGGTGATACAGATGCATAGCATTGCCCTACATCTATCGTACATTTTCTGTTCTGATTGTATACAGTTTGATTCAACTGCACTTAGGAGGATCGACGTCCTTCGAGGATCTAAAAATCGTAGGAGCCGAAGTGGCAAGAGGTTCTCATACTCGAAGATTCCGATCGAAGGACTCTCAAGGGCCTCTCTAAGGTACAGCTCTCTTACTGCTCTGCTCTAACAAAGTACCCTTTTTAAAAACAAAGAATAGCAAAGTAACTTAGAATAGCTTCGTGGATCATACCGATTGGTTGCATTCTATTACAGGTCCACGTTAAGTCAATCGAGGATTATACGCAATAGAGGGCACGAAGGGCTGGTTATTCACATATATTGCTTTGATCAGAAAGGCAAATAACGATCTATGGAAATAACTCACCTTCACTATGTTGTACTCAGGTCGACGACGAGCTTGTTACGGTGCGGCAACCAGTTCGACGACGGCGTGGTCAAGGTAAGCTATGGCCGTGTCAGAGCAGTTCACGACGATGCAGTTCACCGGAGGTGCAGCAGTATGTGAGAGCGGAGCGAGATTTAGGTGCTGCTGTTTGTGTTTGTGATTACGGGAATTGATTGACTTCCCGTGATGTTTTTTACGTGATTACGGGAATTGATTTTATTTCCAAATGTGTCATCGTCCGTATGTCTGATTACGGTAATTGATTGACTTTGTTTAATGGGCCGTTCAATTGGTTTATTGACTTTGTTTAATGGGCCGTTCAATTGGTTTGTGATTACGGGATTTGATTGACTTCCCGTGATGTTTTGTACGTGTTTACGGGAATTGATTGTATTTCCAAATATGTCTCGTCCGGTTGTCTGAATTTTTTTTAATGGGCCGTTCAATTGGTGTGGGCTTTGCGTGGTGGACGTACGAGCAATCGGTGAAGCGGACGTGGAGCGAGCGGACGATGGTTTGACGTACGGTTGAACGACCAACTGCAATATTATAGTAGAGATAGATATCTCCATTTTTTATGACATCCGGTTTGCACATTCATTAAGAGAGATGCATCGCCTATTCATTAAGCAAGATCCTCGCGTAGGGGGCCTGGAGACACGCAATACCGGCTTGCACATCTTCATGACGTACGCTCTCACCGAGGGGAGAGGCTGCGCGGCGCACTGATTTGTGTCATGCTTCTTTGTCCGTCCCGTTGCTTCTTCACGCGCCTCACACCACCGAGACCTCTCATTGTTCTCTATCCCCTCATCCTTCTCTCTCCCTCCTCCCACTTTTCAGCTCGGAGCACTCGCTCATCGTAGCTTCTTCCTCCTCGACGTCTTGCCTGTCCGTGCGGTACATGCCTCTTGCGGATGTCGGCCGCGTTCGGCCTTCTTGGGGTTTCTGTTGTTTGGTTTTGCTTCTTCTTACGTTAACATCCTCCGTTTCTCTCCCTCCGATGCTCACCTTCTGTTTTCCATGCCTTTGTAGGGTTTCTTCTCTCCTCAGGCTACAACACCAGTCCCACGGTATGTCACCTTCGATACTTCGCCACACTTTTAGTTTCTACATTTGTTTCTCTCATTATTTTTGGTTTCCCGTTCTTTGATTTACCGTTGTTCTTCGGCTTCTGGGGAATTACGCCATTTGCATTTGCTTTTCAAGTGTTCTTGCATCCGATGCTCCGCCTCAACTTTCTTCGTTCTTTGTTCTTGCTCATTTCTACAATGGCTCTCCTCCAATGTTGACCTCTTGCTCTCCATGCTTTTGTAGAGCTTGCTCTTTTCTCAGGCTACAGCTCCAGTCGCATGGTATGTACCCTTGACTTCTACAGAACACACTTCCTTCATGCGAGTGTTCCTCTACTTTCTTCCGATATACCGATTTATCGTCCGATTTATCGCTTATCGGTGTCTGACCGATAAGATAAATCAGTCGATAAATCTGTCGATATGTCAATAAACCGGCCGATATGCCGATAAACCGGCCGATTTATCCCTTATCTTGGATCGACCGATAAGTTCCCGATAAGCGATATCCCCAACATTGGTTGTTAGATTTACCGGGGTTCTTGGCCTTCTCGGGATTTCTGCCATTCTGTATTGCTTCACCTGTATTTTTATGTCTGATGCTTCGCCTCACCTTTGTCGTGTTTGGTTTGTTATGCATTTGAAGAATTCCGTTTCTTCTCGGTATGCACCTCTAGTCACAAGGAACGTCCCCTTGACTCCTTTAGACCTTCATGACGTTTTTCCTTCATGCTAGAGGGTTCCTCTCTTTCTTTTCGGTTACACACATTGTTCGATTTGATGATGTTGTTGTTTTTGTTTGCCTCCGTTCTTGCCTATTTATCGAAAACGGCGCTGACTTACTCTTTTGCGTGTCTCTCTAGGGTTTATTCTATAGCCTGTGGTGCCTTCCTCCAGCAGTCGCACCGCGTGCTGTGCATCAGGTAGTACTCCAATGCACCTCCCTGGTCACGTCGCATAGAACATTCGAACATTTATCTTTGTTCTCACGCCGTTGTGTATTTGTTGCTCTTTTTTGGTACGTTGTACTCTAGGCGCTCACGTATTGTGCTTGTGGCTTCGTATGTGTCGCTCTGAGATCGGGCAGCCTTCTCCAGCTGCATGGTACATCGCTTTAGCTTCTTCACCCGCCCGAAGGATCACTCCATTTTTTCGCCCTCCGTTCGTGTGTGCCTCGCTGGGACCGCCTACATCCCGCCTCTCGTTGTTTCTTATTTCACTATATTTTCTTTTGACAGGCTCTTCCAAGGGTCGGTGCCTTGGCATCTCTGCCTTGCTACTACAAGCTCTTACGTCTCTGTCGGCCACCGATGGAGGAGGAGCTGACTCACGGCGCGATAGAGCATGGTAAACCATCATGTTCTTCCATTAGATATTTTCCAAATTTCTAAGCTCGAACTCGATATTTTTTCTCTATCCCTTAGTAAGCTTCCTAAACGTCCCAGCCTTTTGCAACCAGACAACAAATACAATATCTATCTTTAATGGGTTGAGCCCAATTTTTCCTAACTAATTCTTTAAACTTATCTCTCATGAGCCACATTTTTTAAATCCATAAATGGCAGATTTTGGAGTGACCTCACACCCAGATTCCCACATAATGGGAGTGTGGTCACTGCCAAGTCTAGCAGAGCTCTAATAGAAGCTAATGGGAAAATGTTATCTAATTCAACATCACAGAAAAGCCTATCAATGTTAGACATAATAAGGTTTTCTTGATTATTTGTCCAAGTAGATTTTCTACCACTAAGTTTAACTTCTAGGAGGCATTCTATTTGAATCCGTCTGCATTTTTATGGATCCGTTTTTGTTTGTCTCATCTCTGTATATGTCCTCCTTGGTTGATTTGATGAAAGAGGCATTTCGGGTTATGCAATGCCAAGAATATTTTAAATTTGGTGAAGTTTAAGCGGGATGGGAATATGAGTTCCCACGAGATGAATAGATTTTGTATTAGTTAAAATCTAAGATTTTGGTTTGTTATGCATTTGAAGAATTTTGTTTCTTCTCGGTCTGCACCTCTAGTCACACGGTACGTCGCCTTGACTCCTTTAGACCTTCACAATGGTTTTCCTTCATCCGAGAGGGTTCCTTTGTTTCCTTTCGATTTTCTGCCGTTCTTGCTTTTGTTTCTCCTTTCCGTAAGTGTCCTCTATTCTTTCCTATTTATCGGAAACATCGCTGAGTATTTTGCGTCTCTCTCTAGGGTTTATTTTATAGCCCGTGGTGCCTCCCTCCAGCTGCCGCACCGCATGCTGTGCATCAGGCACTACTCCAATGCACCTCCCTGGTCATGTTGCATAGAACATTTGAACATTTATGTTTTCTCACGATGTTGTGTATTTGTTGCTCATTTTTTAGATGATTGTACTCTAGGTGCTCACATATTGTGCTTGTGGCTTCGTATGCGTCGCTCCAAGATCGGGAAGCCGTCTCCAGCTGCATGGTACATCGCTTTAGCTTCTTCACCTGCCTGAATAGTCCCTCCATTTTTTCGCCCTCCGTTAGTGTGTGCCTCTCTGAGACCGCCTACATCGCGCCTCTCGTCGTTTCTTATTTCACTGTATTTTCTTTTGACAGGCTCTTCCAAGGGCCGGTGCCTTGCTACTACAAGCTCCTACATCTCTGTTGGCCCCCGGTGGAGGAGGAGCTGCCTCACGACGCTATAGAGCATGGTAAGCCATCATGTTGTTCCATTAGATATTTTCCAAACTCCTAAGCTCGAACTTGATATTTTTTCTCTATTCCTTAGTAAGCTTCCTAAATGTCCTAGCTTTTTGTAGCCAGACAACAATAAAATATCTACCTTTAGTGGGTTGAGCCGGATTTTTCCTAACTAATTCTTTTAAACTTATCTCTCGTGCGCCATAATTTTTAAATCCATAAATGACAGGTTTTGGAGTGACCTCACACCCAGATTCCCACATAATGGGAGTGTGCTCACTACCAAGTCTGAGCAGACCTCTAATAGAAGTTAATAGGAAAATGCTATCTAATTCAACATCATAGAAAAGCCTATCAATGTTAGACATAATAAGGTTTTCTTGATTATTTGTCCAAGTATATTTTGTACCACTAAGTTTAACTTCTAGGAAGCATTATATTTGAATCCGCCCGCATTTTTATGTTGTTTGTCTCATCTCTGTATATGTCTTCCTTGGTTGATCTGATGAAAGAGGCATTTCGGGTTATGCGATGCCAAGAATATGTTAAATTTGGTGAAAGTTAAGCGGGATGGGAATATGAGTTCCCTCGAGATGAATAGATTTTGTATTAGTTAAAATCTAAGAGAATTTCGGTCAGCACTATCACGTCTAGGCGTGACGGGTTGGGTCGAGAACGATTGTAAGGATGTTTAATAAATGTATATGTGGTTTTATTATAATAAACTTTGGATTTTTACAAGAGCGTGAAAAACCATAATTTAGCATGTTATGTATTTATGACGGTGCAAAGAAAACATACACAAAATATTTGGAGGAATGAACATATTGATAATGACTTGTGTATTGGACTACTCGACTGTGAAATAAACAAGGTATGAAATCACATGGATTCCTTTCGAGTCAAGTCCATGTGAATGTAAACTAGAGAAACTTGATAGGCCACTCCTCTTCTCCAAAGTGAAATTTTGAAAGAAATCCTTTAGTACTAAAATTCTACAAAATTCCTGAGAAAATCATAGGACCCAAAAATTGTAGTGCAAATGAATGTGTAATTTTAGCTTACACAACATTAGTTTCGTATATGAAAATGAGGAATGGGCTGAAGATTAAACCAAATCCTAAGAAATTTTTGAACATAACCAAAAAGAACTCAAGTAATTTACAATAGTCAATTACCTTAATTTTTACATTTTTGTGAGAGAATCTCCTTTCACCTTTTTCTTTAGGGGAGAGGATTTCAGCATTTTTTTAGGGGAGGGGATTTCACCATTGGACAAGACGTGTGATTCGAAGAGGGCCCAGGTAATAGAAACGCGACAATGGCGGCCCATGGACTCGTCGTTCTGACTGCAGCAGTAGCTGCTAGTACACTGCCCCTCCCTCTCTCTCCTTGAGATCCGGTCGAGGTCGCCGGAGTCGCTCGCCGCCGTCAAAGATGAGGAAGCGCGATCTGGGCATCCTCCTCCTCGCCGCATTCGCCGTATTCTTCTCCCTCCAGGTCAGCCGCTTCTCCGTCCTCTCCTCCCCTTCCCTCCCCTCCCCTCCGATCGAAACCCTAACTAAGCAAACCATTCCTCCCGCCATCCACCAGCACGAGGGCGACTTCTCGTTCCGGGAGGCGTGGTACCACCTCTCGGACGACGGGTACCCGATCAAGCACGACGCCGACCGCCTCCCGCCGCCGCTCGTCGCCGACCTCAACGGCGATGGCAGGCCCGAGGTCCTGCTCCCCACCCACGACGCCACCATCCAGGTCCTCCAGCCCCCGCCCGCGCACCACGCCGCCACCACCCTCGACGACTTCCGCGAGGCGCGCCTCATGGCCGAGATCTCCCTCCTCCCGGCCAACGTCCGCGTCGCCTCGGGCAGGCGCCCCGTCGCCATGGCCGTCGGCGCCGTCGACCGCTCCTACAACGCCGCCCACGTCCACAAGCAGGTCCTCGTCGTCGTCACATCCGGATGGGCCGTCATGTGCTTCGACCACAACCTCAAGAAGCTCTGGGAGGCCAACCTCCAGGACGACTTCCCCCACGCTGCGCGCCATCGGGAGGTCGCCATATCTATTTCGAATTACACACTCAAGCATGGAGATGCTGGACTCATCATCGTCGGAGGGCGGATGGAGATGCAACATCATGTATGCTATATTGCTATCCCCATATCATACTTAGTAATCATCAGTCGTCTTCGGCCCAACATTGATTTGATAACCTGTTCATCAGTCGGCAGATCTTTTCGATGACTTTATGACCTCTGAACACAGCACAGAAGAGCACCGTAGAAGTGCCAGCGAGAAGCAGGTTATTTTCTTGTATTTCTCACCTTTCATTAGCTTGTACTGTCTTATGGGCTGCAAAAAATTTACCCCATAACTTGATCGAAACCTAAGCTGTTTGGGGCTGGCTCTTCTATGTCCCGCAGGATTCGGAGGGCGGCAATGTAGACGTGCGTCATTTTGCGCTTTATGCCTTTTCTGGTCGTACCGGCACACTGAGATGGAGCCGAAGAATGAGGTTTGCCCCTTCAACATTCAATTCCATGTACCATGAGTGAATTTAACACCACTGTTGTCAGATGGTGCCGACACTTGTATGTGATCTCTGTTCCAATTTAGCATGTAAATAAGCTGGAATGGCTATGATCAGAGACCTGACTTATATATTGTTGTGGTGTTTTCTCTTGACATGGCAGAACATCCAGTCACAGCCATCAGATGCTTCAGTGATGATACCGCAACACAATTACAAGCTTGATGTTCATGCCCTCAATAGTCGCCATCCTGGTGAGGTGAGAATTATGTCCACCACCCCTATAATGAAATAATCTGTAGGAAGTCATATTCACAATAAGTAAGTCCTTTATTCTGTCCCCATTTGTTCTTTGTTAGCTTGATTTTACTATCGTTATCATCTTCTTGGATAGGTAGCAATGTCTTGAACAGTGCCAATATTCCCTCTGATATCCACCAGAGTGATTTGCTTGTACGACACAAGAATATGTTATTGACATCCATTTGTTCTAGTTTAGCAACTATAACCATCATTCTCTGTGCTGCTGGTGATATTTTGCTTACAAATATTAGATTATGTTTAGATTTGGGAGTTTGCCTACATAGCAATCTTCATACCAATTCCTGGAATTAAATAAAGAAAAATATGATATCAAAATTTTGCTACAACTTCACACGTTAATTTGGACACGGACCCACAGAGATGTTATGTAGGCTCACATAGTATTATTTTGCTTACCGGAACCTAATGTCTCATGTGAATTGGCAGTATGAATGCCGGCAATTCAGAGAATCCATTCTTGGTGCCATGCCTCATCATTGGGTAAGATTAGATACTTGTTATCTTTTATTTTAGTTATTTTCTTGTGGTTATTCTAATTCAGGTATGATATTTGTTCTTTTCCAGGATAGGAGAGAGGATACTTCTCTACAACTTGCACATTTTAGGAAGCATAAGAGGAAACAGTTAAAAAAAACTCAAGGAAAACCTGTTGTGAATAACGTGCACAAGCCCAGTGAACATAATCCAGCCGGAAAAGATGATACTAATAGATTAACCAAAGTGATCGGGAAAGCTGCAGATCTGGCTGGGTCAGCTAAAGGAAAAAAGGTACAAGAATTTTTTATGTCTGTACATTTGAAAATGCACCTATGTTCTCTTTGTAGAAAGTTGACCACAAGTGCAATTATCTTGAGGTCCTCTTAGGATAGACGTGTTTGAGCGACTACTCTAGTTGTAGATATTAATACTAAGTTATAAATTGACAACTATATTGTAGATGACTATAAAATTAAATTAACCAAACTTGATGTATGTACTGTTTTTATGCAGTGCCTGTACAGCTATTCATGTATATTTTATGATTAAATAAGTGATATATAGCATTGAGTCTTGATTTCTTGTCATCTGCCATTCCCTGGCGGAGGGTGCAAAACTTTAAACTGATGCTAATATCGCTGCGATTAGTTTTGTTGGGATCTAGCCTGGTTAATAAACTTCATCTTCATGTATTCTCCATAGTAGTATAGCCTTTGCCTCTAGGATATATGTAATTCTCTAACCGCATAATTTTCGAAACTCATCAGTTTCTTAGGGGCACATTTCTATCTGCATAATGCGGTCTGTTCTGGAAATTGTGGTAGCTAGTGCATATTTGTTTGCACCACAGCCCTTGCGTATATTACGTCACTGTACATGAATGTAACATCTGACTTCTATTGCAGTCTCTGAACAGGCTTTATGTTCCTACAATCACAAACCATACTCAAGTTTGGTGGGTTCCTAATGTTGTTGTTGCACATGAAAAGGAAGGGATTGAGGCTATTCATCTAGCATCTGGACGTACGCTTTGCAAGGTACAAGATGCATCTTAGTGATTTTTGCTGTTCACCCTCTGCTATTGCCTACAGATGGGCATGTATTTTGTTAAAAGAAAATCAATCCAGCTTTGTCAAGTGGTTCTGAATATTGTACGCTCTACATATTCTTCATGTTTAATAGGCAGATATTATAGCTGGTTATTTGATAATGCAATAACTGATAGTACACTGGGTGACATCAAGATGTTAATGGAGATTAAAGTAGCATTGTGGAATGCAAATGTAAGGATTGATAGATCAATCTGTGGTTGTACTGTATCTATGCATACAATATGAGTTTCTTTAGCAACCCCGTTCCTTCTAAGTGAATCATAATTCATGTGTATTGATAAACATATTTTATCTCTGATACACAACTTATGGTTAGTCATCTCTGACTTGTTTTTGTGATATTGTTTCCATGTTTAGCTTCATTTGACTGAAGGAGGTCTTCACGCAGATATTAATGGAGATGGAGTTCTAGATCATGTTCAGGTGTGTTAGTGTCAAAACTATAGCTGCAATTCAAGTTTTTTTTTTTGGCATCTATGCCACATATTTCTGGTCTGGAGAATTATACTCTTCAGGCAGGCCACAGCAATCCATTTATGTCCGTAATTTGGAGCATAACTATATTTTTTCCTAGGCTGCTTGTGTTGTAAGGTGTTATGCTGTACTGTACCTCTTAGACTGAATTTTGTGAAAAGAAGGCAAGATTTTTTACCTTTTCATTAGTTAATCAAGAATATTTTAATTCTGCAAGAGAGGTCCACCAACAACCAGGACACAAGGTTGAGAATACTCTCCTAAGTCCCAAAAAGGGGTTTTTAAGATGTTTCGCGCCTTCCAATCCTCTTAAGCTTTTTCAATACTCAATAAATTGGTTCAAATGGTATATATAAGTTTTCAGTTAGTTTTTTTGTTGAGGGAGAAAGCTATCTGGTAAACATTAACATAGATCATAGTATCATACTAAACATGGGTGTGTGTATTATTATTACTTGTTTTGCTATCATTTTGTCCTAGTAAGTAGTAAGTTCGCTTGTCATGAAATTTTATATTGTCTTTGTGTTAAATGATTAGCCAAAATTTATGAAATGCTCCCATCACTATAGTGCTAACATGATAAATGAATTCCCATCCCAGTTCACCTCAAATAATTAGAGTTCATGTTCACCGTGGAACTTGAGGTCTACTAATTTAATTTGGAAAAAGGGAATTAGCATACACACTACACAGACCCAACTTAGAGCCAGTATCATATCTTCCCCGTTAATTTTTCATATGTACGTTAATCCTCGTCTGCTGTGATGGCCAATTTCTTTCCTGCAATGCTCCTAATGAATCCGTGATTTTCAGATATGCCTTCTTTGATAGCCCCAATGGTGCTCTTTTGTTGATCATTGTTATCAAAACTGTTGGTTCATTCTTTTGTAGGTTGTTGGTGCAAATGGTGCTGAGCAAACTGTTGTTAGTGGGTCCATGGAAGTGCTGAAACCCTGTTGGGCAGTTGCAACATCGGGTGTACCGGTGCGGGAGCAACTTTTCAATGTTTCTATCTGCCACTACAACCATTACAATCTGTTCCATCATGGTGACTTTTCAAAAAGTTTTGGGAGGACATTTGAGCCAAGTGGCTTAGAGGTGGCAACCCCTATTCTGCTCCAGAAAGATGATGGTCATAAACACAGAAGAGGAAGTCATGGCGATGTCATCTTTCTAACAAGCCGGGGAGAGGTCAGCATATTCTTCACCGTTATTTTTTGGAAGTGCACATCTAGGGTAGTTAGCCAGGGTTGCTGTCTGATAGTTTTGATATGCGAGGGATAATTTCAGAAGTGAGTTAATTTGGAGAAACATGAAACAGGATGTACTGTAGAGTTTCCTATTGCCCTGTGGGTTTTGAGACTGGTGCATACTTTAACCTTATCTGTCTCCAAGTCCTCTTAGCAGGTTTAGAAGCATCAAATCTGTGATACTAGCTTTTCTCTCATGAAACTATTAGCAGTGGTGGCCTATTTCTAATAATACCCTGACTTATTTTTTTATCATTGTAGGTGACCTCATACTCTCCAGGTCTACTTGGTTATGACGCGATGTGGAGATGGCAACTATCGACAGGCGCAACATGGTCCAACCTTCCATCTCCATCTGGGATGATGGAGAACGTCGTGGTTCCTACACTCAAGGCCTTCTCTCTGCGGGCCTACGACCCGAGGCA
This sequence comes from Puccinellia tenuiflora, assembly GCA_012064385.1. NCBI lineage: Eukaryota > Viridiplantae > Streptophyta > Magnoliopsida > Poales > Poaceae > Puccinellia > Puccinellia tenuiflora. The sequence goes on along the minus strand of QRDG01000041.1, from coordinate 2,253,373 downwards.
GGTGATCATCGCGGGCGGCGACCAGGAGGCCGTGGTGATCTCTCCTTCCGGCAGCTTACTGGCATCCATCGAACTCCCCGCACCTCCGACCCACACGCTGATCCTCGAGGACTTCTCCGGCGATGGTCTGACCGACGTCATCCTAGTGACGTCCGGGGGAGTGTACGGGTTTGTGCAGACGAGGCAGCCTGGGGCGCTCTTCTCAGCACGCTCGTCGGCTGCCTAATAGTCGTGATCGGAGTGGTGTTCGTTTCTCTGCACCTGAACTCGTCGAACGGTGGTAAGCCGAGGTCGTCGAGTGAATACCGGTGACATGCTGTAGTGTGCATGTTCTGTCGAGAGGATCTGATGAGATTTCCCAGCGGTGAGGAGCTGTTATGTCTTCGAATTGTATCTTCATATAGTTAGCTGGGGGTGCTTGTGAACTTTGCACAATGTGTATGTATTTTTGGTAGTGGACTTATGTTGTTGTACGACACAGATCTCACATGAGTATAGCTCTGTTACTAAGGACAGTGAGTTTTGGCTCCCGAGCATCAGTGCTCCTGATATCACAGCCTACTGTTGAACGGTTGAGATGTGTGCCAACTCCAGTTTGATAGAAATACACCTGCAATACAGTGATGTTATACATCTGGAAGGCGGTGGGGCTATCTGAAGAACGCTGTACCAGAATAAGGGCCACTTCTTTTGGGCTCCTGCTTCTGCAGAAGCAGGCTTGTGTGTTGCGGCCTGGGGAAACTGTCGCGGAGAGAAACTCAGAAAACTTGCCCGGAGACTTCTTTTCCGTTTCTACAGTTTTGGCCTCCCCCAAAGATGAACGTGCGTCCGTCGGAGGATGGGACGACCTTCCAAAGCTCATCGTAGTGTGACGTCTCGCGGATCCGAAGCGCGGAGGAGTCCTCCGTTGATTGGCGGCGGTGAGGAGCCAGATGGTCACTGGAAATTGCGCCGGCGACCACGGAACGGAGGAGCTCGGCGGCTCATGGCGGCGACGCGTTGCAGAGAAGTAGACGGCAAGGAGGAGGGACCGATCGAACCGCTAACTCACCCTGGAGCTCATGGAGCGGTCGGACAAGGCGTAGAAGGCCGGACGGCAACGCCACAGGTGGAGATCGTGGCGGCCGGTGGCGGTGAAGAAGTGGACGATGGGCTCGATTACCGGCGTCCCAGGCCGATTCCTTAGTCCAGAATGGTGGGAATGATGAGGCGGAGATGGGACAGTGCTTGCACGGGCTCAAGAGACGGCATAAGGGTAGATCGGCGGTGGGCTCGAGCGGCGGCGGGTTTGGGTCTGTCGGCATGAGGACAGCTGTGTACCGTTTCAGGGCTCTCTGTGGCATTTTCTTGTAAATTCGCGTGACCTCCAGGGTTAAGTAGGATACCTGTTCGATTGTTGACGGGAGAAGCTCGCGAAACTGCCCTGAGGCAGTTTCTCCAAATACACTGCGGCCGGGCTCCTCGGTGGAAATAAGCTAGGCTTAAGCCCGAGACTTCTTTTGCGCTTCGGCTGTCCCCGGCCTTGAAGCCGTCCAACAAGGCCAAAAGAAGTGGCCCTAAATGGCAGGTGTACTGTGCAGTACAATACGAGACCTCTCGAATCGAGGACATGAACCCAGGTGTTGGGTTTGCTCGTCCAATCCCCCCAACCAGGTGAACTTAAACTCGTGTCGATCTTCCTGCAATTTATTGTCTGGTTACATATATTTCCTTATAAATAAATCTTGCGCAACCCATGTCGATCCAACTAACTCTGCAACCATTGTAGATTTGTGGTAGCCATGTAACCATGCAATCGAAATAAAACTTGGCAGATGTTTCGAGTTATTCGACCATCTGTATTAACTTTGATTTCACCTACTACCTGTTGGGATGAGTATTTCAGTGATTCTTATTCTTTAGTGCAACTACACTAATAAGTAACTTGATATTTGGTTGGCGAGGATTAACATGTCCTGACTACCTGCTAACTGAGCATGCTAGTTAAGAGGATTCCACAAAGACCATGTCCAGGGAAAAACAGTTATGTTATGTGTTGGCAACCTAGTACATATATAGTAGTTCGCCGAATCAGCATACTTGCAGTGACAGTAAAACTTGCGGACAGAAGAGCAAAACTAGGTTTCAAAGCGTCATGAAAGTTGTCGATGTGTTCTCCGATGTCAACTAATCGAGGTGTACAACTAAACTAACGCGATAAAATGTATTCCAGACTCCTAAACAAAATGTTGTTGGATTAATATGCACAAAGCTAAACTAGAAGACGCCCGTTACAGTTCTAGCAAACTTTTGCGCGTGATATATAGAATTTTGAAGTGGAGATTGTTAACTGGATTGACCGGCCAGCAGCAGGAACTCCTCCAATCCTCCAGATCGAGCCACGCCGGCACCCATCGCGATGCGAGACAAGGGGAGGGAAATCCCGCGCCTGATCAGGTAACACCACGATCGATGCCCAAAGACTTTAGGTGGTCCTGACCCAACACCTTGAAAGCGCGCGGATACCCGCAATGCCCGCACGTAGAACCCTCCCGAAGGGCCATGGCCGGTGATACACGGGCGGTGGCAAGGTCCCAGCCATTACACGCGATGGATGAAAACTTAATAGCAATCATATGCATGGATAGTTTCTGTTGAATGAATGTGAAGCCCGAGGGTTGCATTAACAGTTAGTTATCCAGACATATTGAAAAATCCTACTTCAAGTGTAAATCGCTCCAGCTAATAATTGTGGCGAAGATAGAGTTGGGTGCCGAATTTTTGTTAGACTTAACGACATGGGTTCTGAATAATTTTCATTGACATAACAAATATGATACTACTAGCACCTAGCATGTGCATGTCATGTTGATTGGGTTAAGGAGGTTCGCCTCCGGTTTTTGTATACAAGTCCGATATCTCATTTTCTATATATTAAGAAATAAAAATCAACTAATGAATCTGCTATTAATCGCATGGAATACACGTCCTGTCGTGGGTTAATTAATAATGTTAGCCTCGTTTCTTTTGCCTGTATGCAACGTTCACATTAATAAACACCATTTTGTACAAGGGAGAAAAAATAATAATCTCGAGAAGAGATAGGGAAATTGTATTAGTTTAAAATAGATGTTGGTAGTCTTCCTGTATTCAAAGTCACGGATGGAGTACATGGAGACAACGAGAACGAGCATCAGGAGAGTGAGTCACACTCGGTGCACTCTTCCACAGATTATGAATTTCAACCGGTATTGCTTTAGGTCATTGATGGTCGTTCCTCTTGTACAATACAGAATATGTCCACCACTATAAACAATAAAGGCACTAACCTAACGGAGGCGGCGTTTTGGGTCGTAGGTGCATCTGCACCCGTTAGGTAAAACATTTTTAGTTTTTTTTCAATGTGTCAAAAAATTCCGAAAAAAAATTCGGATATGCATCAACATTTTTAGTGCCAGCACAAAAAATTTCGTTGTGAAAAGACATTTTGTGTGATCTGTGCAAAAAAAGACAAAACCATGTCTCGTACAAAAGTCTTTTGTAGCAATCCGGATTTGTCTTTTTTGCACAGGTCGCACAAAATATCTTTTCACCGCGGATTTTTTATGCTAACATGAAATATGTTGAACTATCTCCATATTTATGTTTGGAATTTTTTGACATTTGGAAAATGGTTATTTTGGGTCATGGGTGCACCCATGACCCGAAATGGATTTCCGCTAACCTTAGCGCCAAATTCTGTAGGTATGATAATAAAGCACCCGTCAACAACGGTAATGTTAACTTCCCAATGTGTCTCATTCATACGGGGATACATGTACCTAGTTTGAGTTGCCAAGTAGGAGAATTATCAGTACAAGAGCATTTGACATATTACTACTCCGTGGTATATATCGACACACCATGGTAGATTTCACATGGGCAAATAGGAACAATTACTACTCCGTCAACATGTTCAATGAGTCCCACACGAGAGACTGGTCAAGCACAGCCAATTGAGTAGTCGAGCGCATCTCCCATCATAATTAACATGGTTTCCTTCAATGCGAAGGAAAAAGTCTAGTAAAAAAGCCACTCCCTTGGCCAGTCTTTCGTCCGGCCTTTGCGACCGGGCTCCACCTTGGCAGCCACATCAAAATGATGGAGACCATTGTGATCATTGCCAGCGACGACCAGGAGGTCGTGGTGTCCTCTCCTTCTGGCAACTTACTTTTTTTGGATAAAGGATATTTCATTTGAATGTATCAGCGGTGCAAAGTATGTACTACATCTGATCTCTACATAACACGATGCACACAACCACTAGTAACCGACATAGTCGCAAAAATAAAAAGAGAAAATGATCACAGGTTACAGTTATAACTTTAACACCGCCTATGAAACTGGAGGACCAATCCGAAGATCACTAGGTCATCCATGCCGGATAAACTATCCCTTTTGGCTATTTACTGGCGTCCCACAAACTCCATGCACCTCCGATTTGTGTGCTGATCCTCAAGGATTTCTTCGGGGATGAGGGAGTGTACGAGTTTGGGCAGACTGAGGCAGCCCGAATCCCTCTTCTTTAGCACTCTCATCGGCCGCATAATAGTCCTGATCGGAGTGGTGTTCGTTTCTCTGCACCCGCCCAACTCGTTGAAAAGTGGTAAATAGAGGTTGTCGGCTAACTACCGGTGACATGTTGTAATGCATGCTGTCGAGAGGATCTGATGAGAATATCCAGCAGCGATGTGCTGTTGTAGTGTTTGAACTAGATTTTCATATAGTTAGCTGGCGTTGTTCAACATCCGTGAACTTTGCACAATGTGTATGTATTTTTGGTTGTCAACTTACGTTGTTGTACGACGCATATCATACATGAGTATAGCTATGTTATTAAATACCACCATTTTATATACTAGTTTTGTTAGCACTAATCTTGGTCTAAATCAGCACAAGAAATAAGATGAAGTACGTGCAACCAGGATAACAGATGAGTTGGAAACCATATATTATAAACTTCTTTGAGTACAAGTGCGCACCACCATCGATGCTTCACTTCTTTAAAGTTAAAAAATAAATGACTTACATCTTTAATGAATTTCTAGCAAACTGAAGATCATGACCGAGCAACTGAAGGTAATAGGCAGAACCACCTTCACGTGTATGCCTCTTCATTCGTGGATTTCCCGCTAGTTCTGTCAGCGGTTTGAGGGCAAAGTGCATCTTCGTGAAGAATCTCCTATAGCTTTGCCGACTCCTGTATGTGTTGCACGGTGAGTCTTGGTGTGTGTCGACCGTACGCAGAGAACTGAGACGTTTTTCTGACTGCCACTGCGATGACTTAGAGGACTGGTGAGAAGGCCAAATTCTTGAGCTCCGCTTGGGTCCAAGGCCTGTGGCCTTTGGACGTTGCGCCGTGCATCTTTCTTAGTTCATGCTACAGGGATCCTGAACAAAGTCATCGACGAGTTTCTGATGCCTGACATTCCTAGCTAGAGATGGAACTGATCCGGCATTGGTGTAGGAGAAGAATTTGGGCCTTTTCAGCATAATTACTAAAATAGCACGTCATTGGTCTCTTAGTCAAAAGATGCAACCTCAGTGGCCTCTCGTTCCTGCCTAGAGATGTGTGTACGTGTAATTTGAGTTGCACTGGAGGGTAGTGATATTGTAGACGAAGACTGAACATGTAACTGTAATGTGTTAATAGCCATGTATAATGTTGAGAGCACTCCATGGGGAGATGAGAAAGCTAGCTAAGAGGTTTTCACACCAAGGATATTTTGACCATGATATATAGTACGTGCGTAATAAAGGTGGTGGTGGTGGTGTATGATTCGATCTCACCTATACACATGCACGCCACATGAGAGTTAATATGATCCAATGGCGTTAATTCCTACGTACTCTCTAGCTCGGTGCGGATTCATAAAGTGTTTATCTTTACCAGGAGAAGGTTTTATTTATATTTATATTACTAGTACATGGTTTATGAGATACAAAGGGAAAAATATAACCATAACAATTTTGTATCAAAGAACTTATTAAATTGTGTATTGATGAAGTGAATGTAAGTTAAAACCTTAAAACTGCGGCTAAATTAAATTCGCCTTGTGCAGCGGAACAAAAATAGTATATATATGCCATTTTCTTTCCCATACTAGATTATATGATCAAACCATGGCATAATTACTTTGGCTATAATTAAAATATCATTGCAGTTTTAATCTGGTAGATGAAGTTGGGAAATTCTAAATGCCGTTATTGCCACCAGTGATAATAATACCTAGAACGTTCCATCTAATGCCAAAAAATTGTCCCACAAATTATGATCTTACAACATTAATTTCTATATGATCTATATGCCAGATATTCCGCCCATTTTTGCTAAGCTCAGCCATGATTACTGACCCAGTTCGTTAGAAAATTTATATGCAGACTACGCTTGATCCAACTGACATCACGAATGTTGTCTAAGGGAGGATATAGTGGTATCTCGGTAACCACTGCATTGTTCATCTTGGAGCAGAGCTACCATGCATACAAAATAAACTTCTTAGATGTTTGAGTGATTCATTCAACTGTACTAATTGCGACCACACCTACCAATTTCTTGGATCAGTATTTTGCTGATTGTTAATCTTTAGTGAAACTAAACTAATGCGTAACCCAATGCACACAGTTCTATATAGAAATTTGGTTGACGAGGATTAACCACTAACCACTTGCCAAACGATGATTCAATAGACTAATGGCCGAGAAAAGCAAGTAATACAAGTATTGGATTAGACCGCGACTAGGCAATGGTTTAGCATGCTTAGGCTCTAGGAGATGGGCAAACCCCTTGCCTAAAGCATAAGCAGAACTCTAGACAGTACCAGCAATGAATTGTCTTCTCCGGCAGGAAATCATGTCATATTACACTAAAAAACCATATGGGCCATAATCCAACGGTAGTTGTTGGTAGCATACTCATTTATATTGTCTAAATTTTCGTGTATAGATATATAATTAACCAAATACACACCTGGTGGTACAAACTATATACCCGTCTAGGCTACGCCTACTGCGCTTAATCGCTGCCTAGGCGCTAGGCGAATGCTAACTATCTCGTCTACGCCTAGCGCTTTTTCCAACCTTGAGTTAATATTACTAGTCTATGCTTCAAGACTAGTGTATGCTTCAAGACTAAGTACATATGTAGTATGGCGCGCGGTCGATCGACATACTTCGTCAGATCAAAATATTTCGCACCAGGTTTGCACATTGTGCTACCAGAATAGAAGAGTGTGTTTCCGCAAGCCTCAACTAAGGTGCTGACAAATTTTCCGATCTCTTCCATGCCTAGATAAAAAAACGGCGGAACTAATCTGGTAGTACAACTAAACAAATGACGTGAAACCTTGGTGGGAATTACAGAATTTTTGTGTGAGATGCTAAACCGAGAACACACTGAGCCAATAAAGCTGAATCCTGTGGGGAAATATGAGCTGAGTAGTGAGGGAGCTAGTGACGTTATAAAAAGTTGCACATGCATGTTATTGGTACAAAATATTACTAATGGTGTGGAAGTTGTGGATGTGGTCACAAAACCAATTAATTACCAACCTAAGTGGTTGGGTTTGTTGAAAGCTACTCCTTTATAGAAGCAGTTTGTTGGACAATATGGTAGATGCTCGCAAAACATATTAAGAGAAAGTTCGTTGACTGAAACTTTTTGCTATTATAGCATTTGATAATTCTTTGCTTGTGTCGATGTTTGTGGATTGGAGGCGGTTAGTTGTTCCAACTACTTAGTCTTTTACTTTGTAAAATTCTCTTATTCTATCTTAATGACAAAGACACACGATTCTATGCACGTTCTTGATATTTGTTTGCCAAAATAACCCCTTGTTAGCAATGAAGCTATGAATTCAGCTCAAATTACTCCCTTAGAAAGTATGAATATTCACAGTCTTTATTGCTTAAAAGTCATACCTCAATCATCAATTGAGACCTAGAAGGACACGCCGCGCGTTGTAGCGGTGATCCTTTTAGTAACCATATTGTGTAAACAAAAGGTATACGAGGTATGATACATCGAATCGATGTGGAGGCCAGGCATTTCCCCTCTTTTTAAATAAAAATAAGTATATCAGTAATATTGTGAGCCTGCCTCAAGGACTTTTTTTTATGCACAGGGAGTATTAATGCGTGACTTTGGATCATCTCAAAGACAGCCACCACGTGCAACACCTTTATGGCTTTATTTGTAGTACGCATACCTCCAAATGAACAAGAATTCCTCTATAAGAGCGCCCCTGATCTCATCCCTCCCTCCTACCATCGATCTAATTACCTTTTCTCGACAATCTCATCATGTTCCCTCTACTGGAACTAGCTAGCTAAGCTAGGAGGAACGGGATCTAATATGTCTCTTAGTTCACATTATCCTACTCCGATCCTTCATTTCTTGATCAGTGCTACAAATTTTACATATTTAGAAATGGGATGCGTCAGGACAATTTCTATCCCTAAGGTCTTAGTCGACCTTTGCCCTTCCACGACATCGGTGTCTAGCCAACATGAACTATGTCCGTGCTCTCTTGATCAAATGTCTGAATTCTCTGGTCAGACTGATAAGGGAGGGAAGGAATTAATGCAGAGCCGGGGAGATTGGTGCTTGAGAGTTGAGAGGCCGTAGGATTAACAAGGCAGTTTTTGGAGCACCAACTAGCAGGAGACGAGTGTGAAGGACTATGGGCGCACGGGAAGGCAAACGAGCAGCGGAAGGGGCGTCGGCCGTACGAACATACATCATGTCGTAGCCAACATGCAAATAGATCCGCACGATGGCTTGTTTCTGTATGATCCAATCTAATACATCACTCTCTTAGATTGTGAACATCTTCTTTGAGTAGAAGTGCGCACCATGCTGTATGAAATTTGATGTATACTATTTTTTTATTACAAATCTTGGTCTAGATCAGCACAAGAAATAAGGCGAAAAACGTGCAGCCTGGATAGCGGATGATTTGGAAATCATATATTATTGACTTCGTAGAGTAGAAGTACGCACTATCTATGCCCAAGCTCCACTTCTTTAAAGTTAAAAAATAAATGACCTCCATCTTTAATGAATTCATAGCAAACTACTCCCTCCGTCACGGTTTACTCGGCGCGCATGAGGAATGTCACTACAGGAATGACCCTAGGTGCCGACAGCCTTTTGCCGTCGGCGTAGGTCTACGCTGACGGCTGCCGTCGGCATAGGTCTACGCTGACGGCTGCCGTCGGCGTAGTACCCCGTAGGCATAGCTAAATATACCGTCGGCGTAGTCTACGCCGACGGTTTTGCCGTCGGCATAGCTCCCCATACGCCGACGGCTTAGGTTTTCCAATTATTTTTAATTTTTTGAAAAAAAATTGAAATTTTTAGTTTTTTTTTTGAATTTTTTTATCTTTTTAAATTCTTTTTATTTGTATTTCAAAATTTTCGACTTAGTCACATACTTAATCCTTAATTGCACACTTAATTATTATAGGTCAAAGTACTTACCCTAGTCAAACTTCCCAGTCGGTCACCCATCCTCCAGCCCGAGCACGTTTAACTTTTGAGTTCCTTCCAACCTAGCTTCCAAATGTGAAATTAGAACTTACTGATATTAGTACCCTATCAATCATATTAACCCCTCGGTTATAATGTTACAGTTTTCATTGTTTAAATTTTAAAAATTTGTTTGAGTAAAGTAATAATTATTATGCAATAGTATATTTCGAATAAATAACAATAAAATGAATTTTACTTTATTTTTTCCTTTTTACATTTAATATGGAATAATTCATATCTTTAAATCCGGTAAATCGAAATTTGACAAATAAAATATCTAAATCGATTAGAAAAATGAGAGGAATTCAAATATTTCATCCATATCGTCTTTTGCATCATAAAAACCTTGGATATAAAAACATACTTAGCTATTTCAAACATTTTGAATACGTTCCTGCCGATTTCCCTGGAAGTGGGTCTCGGTTTCGGGCTAGGATTAGACATAACTAATTCCAAAAAAATCAAAAAAATGGAAAAACCTTCACATGGCATCCTTTTATTTGACCTACCACCTGGAAAAAATTATAAACATGAGTTATGAAGGTTTTTATAAAAAAACATTCATAGAAATGAGCTATTAGGTATAAAGATGTATGGTTTCCGACTGAAATAAGCTACGGTATGACATTTAACATAGCAAAAAATGTCTGAATGAGGCAATATTTGACACAATGATGTATCTTGGTTGTAGAATAGTATTGACTAAGGGGTTTAGGGTTTTCGTTGAATAAAAAACCCATTTTTATTTTTTTAGTGTCAAAACAGGCTTTTTTTTGTGAAGCAGCTACTAAAAACGGCTCACCGAAATAGGAACATCAAAATAGATAGAAATAGTAGACCATCTTATAAGTGCATTTAACGCTGGGTTTCGATATAAAAACATACTTAGGTGTTTCAAAACATTTCAGATAATTTCCTGCCGATTTCGCTGTAAGTGGGTCTGATTTGAACTACGAGTGCCGCATAGTTTGGTCATGATTTTTTGAAAAAATCACTTTTAGATCCATAATGTATACTTTCTTTAGAGATATTTGAAGAATTTTGCTGGATCGAAGTTACGGTTAGGTTTAGATTTATCGTTAGGGTTTACGGTCTCGGTTTCGGGTTAGGGTTAGACATAACTAATTCAAAAAAATCAAAAAAAATGGAAAACCTTCACATGGCATCCTTTTATTTGACCTACCACCTGGAAAAAATTATAAACATGAGTTATGAAGGTTTTTATAAAAAAAACCTTCACAGAAATGAGCTACGAGGTATAAAGATGTATGGTTTTCGACTGAAATAAGCTAGAGTATGACATTTAACATAGCAAAAAATATTAGAATGAGGCAATATTTGACACACTAGTGTATTTTGGTTGTAGAATAGTATTGACTAAGCGGTTTAGGGTTTTTGTTGAATAAAAAACCCATTTTTCATTTTTTTAGTGTCAAAACAAACTTTTTTTGTGAAGCAGCTACTAAAATGGCTCACCGAAATAGGAACATCCAAATAGATAGAAAATAGTAGACCATCTTATAAGTGCATTTAAAACTGGGTTTCGATATAAAAACATATTTAGGTGTTTCAAACATTTCAGATAAGTTCCTGCCGATTTCGCTGGAAGTGGGTTTGATTTGAACTACGAGTGCCGCATAGTTTGGTCATGATTTTTTGAAAAAATCACTTTTAGATCCACAATATATACTTTCTTTAGAGATCTTTGACGGTTTTTGCTGGATCGAAGTTACGGTTAGGTTTAGGTTTATCGTTAGGATTTACGGTCTCGGTTTCGGACTAGGATTAGACATAACTAATTTAAAAAAATCAAAAAAATGAAAAACCTTCGCATGGCATCCTTTTATTTGACCTACCACCTAGAAAAAATTATAAACATGATTTATGGAGGTTTTTATAAAAAAAACCTTCACAGAAATGAGCTACGAGGTATAAAGATGTATGGTTTTTCGACTGAAATAAGGTAGGGTATAACATTTAACATAGCAAAAAATATCAGAATGAGGCAATATTTGACACACTGGTGTATTTTGGTTGTAGAATAGTATTGACTAAGGGGTTTAGGGTTTTCGTTGATTAAAAAACCCATTTTTTATTTTTTTAGTATCAAAACAGGCTTTTTCAGTCATATATTACAAAAAGTCATATGCATGGTGAAAAATATTATATGGATGTCATATTTGGAATCCTCTCATTTTTCTAATCGATTTAGACATTTTATTTGTTAAATTTGGATTTACGGATTTAAATATATGAATTATTTCATATTAAATGAAAAATAGAAAAAAATCATATCATCTATGCCCCATCCTACGCCGACGGCAAAGGTGTGCCGACGGCCACCTCGACCGGCTGGCCCGCCAGGAAGCTACGCCGACGGCCCTGACAATTTGCCGTCGGCGTAGCAGCTGGCCGTCGGCACATCGAGCCATTCCTGTAGTGTCTCTGCGATCTAGGTGATTAGCGATTGGCTGTAAATTCCATTGCCCACGAAGGAAAAATAGCATGGGTAGTTAAACCATGACGCCTAATTACTTGCACAATTATGGCCAATAACCGAGCCGTGACCATGCATGCATTGGCTGCATGCTGCTTTATCTCACCGCGTTTACACCAGCCCACCAGCGAAAGAATAGGAAGGAGAGGAGACCCCATACTGCTTTTTCGTTTCTCACCTCTCTAATTAACCGAGCAGTTAATGCATTGCGCCTTAATTCCCTTCTTATATGGAAATGCATGGTTTTGAAAGGGCTCCGTGTAAACCGTGATGGAGGGAGTAAAGAGCATGACCGAGGAACTGAAGGTGATAGGCAGAACCGGCTGTACGTGTATGCGTCATCATCCGTGAATTTCCTTCTTGTTGTGTTGACGGTTTCAGGGTAAAGCCCATCACCGTGAAGAATCTCCCATAGCTTTGCGGACTCCTTAGAGCTTAACGAGTGTCAACCGTCCGCAATGAATTGAGATGTTTTTGTGGGTGCCACTGCGATGACTTGGAAGACCGGCGAGAAGGCCTAATTCTGGAGTTCTGCTTGGGTCCACGGCATGCGGCCTTTGGACGATGCGCCGTCCGTCTTTCCCAATTCATGCTATAGGGATGCCGAACAAAGTCGTCGACGAGTTTCTGATGCCTGCCATTCCTAACTAGAGATGGAACTGACTAAGCTCCGATGGAGGAGAAGAATTTGGGCCTTTTCAGGATAATTACTAAAGTAGCACGTCATTGGTCTCTTAGTCAAAAGATGCAACCTCAGTGACCTCTCATTCCTGCCTAGAGATGTGTGTACGTGTAATTTGAGTTGCACTGGAGGGTAGTGATATTGTAGACGAAGACTGAACATGTAACTGTAATGTGTTAATAGCCATGTATAATGTTGAACACTCGACGGGGAGATGACAAGGAAAGCTAGCAAATGGATATCCACATCACTATACTTTGACCATGATATATAGTGCGTAAATAAAGGTGGCAGTGTGGTGGTGGTGGTGGATGATGACGATGACCCGATCTCACCTATACATGCACGCCACAGGAGAGTTAATACGATCCGGGTTAATTACTACGTACTTCCTAGCTCGCCCAGATTCATAAAAATGTTTATTTTTACCAAGAGATGATTTATGTATATTTATATTACTAATACGTGGTTCATGGAATACAAAGGAAAATTATAATGATACCAATTTTATATCACAAAACTTATTAAGTTGTGTATGGATGAAGCGAATGTAAGGTAAAACCTTAAAACTACAGTTAAATCAAGCATAATATGCCTTACGCATCCGAAAAAATTGTATATATATAATGACATAATTTTTTTGGTTATAATTTAAATGTCATTATTGCGGTTTGAACCTCATTGATGATACATGATTTTCTTGGCTATAATTTAAATATCATTGCGGTTTGAACCTCGTAGATGAGGTTCAGAAAAATCTAATTGTTGTTGTTGCACTCGGTGATAATAATACTTAGAACGTTCGATCTAATGCCCAAAAATTGTCTCACAAGTTATAATCTTGCTACCCATATTTCTATGTATGATCGATGTCAGATATTCTGCTCATATACGCTAGCGGTACAACAACTTGCGTGGTATGTGCAAATTATAAATTAGGTTGAACTGGTACATTAACTTGTGATTTATGTGCAAAACCGGTACAAATCATTTTGGTGTAGACATATGGTGTCCATACTTTTTGTAAAAAACACACCATGTATTTTTTAATCTCGCACATGTGAACTTGACAGTGTTCTTCTCTCTCTACCTATGCTGGTCCCACATGTCAGTTTGAAAGAAAGAAATAAACATAGTAAAATAGTCGAGTTTGACAACCAAATAGCCACGATGGACTGGAACCGTACGAGTTTGGCTGCATCCGTCCAACGGTCCTCGGCCGCGTGCGGGCTTTATTTTCGTCTCGGTAGGACTAGTTCAAATATACCCTGAGATGTAAAAACACGTGAAGCATGCATCATAGGAATTACGCGCCGCGGTGACCACATACAAAATATTTCGCACAATGCTTGCATACTGTGCTACTGGAATACAAGAGTATGTTGTCGAAAGCCGCAGCTAAGGCGTCGACAGGTTTTTTGATGCCTTCATGCCTACCTAGACAAGAAACAAATCGGAACTAATCAGGTAGTACAAGTAAACCAAAGGAATGAACTTAAATTAGAAGACCTTGGTTGGAATTACTCCCTCCGTTCCATAATATAAGATGTTTTAGGCTTTTTCCACATTCGTATTTGTACCACATGTATCTAGATATGTTTTAGTGTATGTGTTCACCCACTTTCCATTCTTTTAGTCCGAATTTAGACAATATGTGAAACATCTAAAACATCTTATATTGTGGAACGGAGGGAGTACAAAACTGTTGTGCTTGATAGCATTTCAAAGGTCGGATGCTAAACTGAGAACACACTTTCCCACCGAAGCTAAATGCTAGGGGAATATATATATGTTGAGTAGTGAGGGAGCTGGAGACGCTATAAAGGGTTGTACATGTATCGGGAGAAAATGTTACTAATTGTGTCAAAATTATGATTGGTGACACATAACCGTTAATTAGCGACCTAAATTGTTGAGTTTGTTGAAAGATGTGCAGTGTGTTGGGCAATATGGTAGATACCCGCAAGATATATTAAGAGGAAGTTAGCTCACCATATTTTCTCCTAATTAAAAATTAATAAAGCCACCCAGTGTTGTCGCCCCAGCTCACCTTAAAAATTAACTATCATAAGCCGATTCTTTTTTACAATGGTTAAAATAGTATATCACTTACGTGCATTGGAGTCCCTTACACCCGTGCGCATGTTATATTGTAACCTATATGGTAGAGACTAGAGAGTACGAATCATCCAATCCATCAATATATTGATTCTGCTCCCTTTTCTATCAAATTGACTATACTCCTTTCATGCATCATCAAGTTGATAGGAGCAGCGACAGATGTTGCGAGAAATGGGCTTCAGACTTATTGATATATTACTTTGTAAGTCTTTATTGAATAATTAATAAAAAAAGCCGGTGTGGATCGTTTCGATGCAGAGGCTGGGGTACAACCTCCATTTCGACAAAAAAATGCATGTGCCTTTCCATGACACACACATTAATATTCTCATATAGGGTTACATGACAAATGTATCATGGACCACCTTTATGCTATTATGAAACCCACATATATAGTGTATAACACGTTATTGATACCTTCCTCCTCACCACGTTGTTGAACCAACAAACAATAGTTACCTGTAAGCAGCACTATATCCCTATCTCCCTTCCCAACGAGATGACTGTATAAATTACTTTTCGGCATGTGAAGCATCAGTAAATTGCTAGTATCACTATAGATGATTGGAGGGACGTATTTTTTCCCAAGGATATAGGCGAACAAGACAAATCGTGGTCGAGCTATCCCCATAGCCACGAATAGTGAGCATTATTTTACTGCTGTGATATACTGAACAACCACATGGACAAGAGCACGAGTAGAGAACGAGAAAAAAGTGGGAATCGCCACGGAAAAGCACTGGGGAGCGAGAATATGCGTAGGGTGAGCTCGGTTCAGTGGCAGCCAGGTATCACCCCAACTGTGTCTCCTGCGAACGAGTGGGTAGGTACTCAGTATAATGCCATTTGAACTGCTTGGGACGAACTAAGTTGAGTTAATTAGGTTCTTCGCATGATGGTTCTTACAAGTTTCCACCTGCTATTGCTGAATACAAAATCTTAGAAATAAAGTTCTTTCTTAGGCCACTGATTGATCAGGATGTTCTTGCCGTTGGCAAAAGTTTTACGGGAATTAATCACATATTCCAATAACATTTTGAAATGATCACAAATAATGGAGAAAAAAGCATAATTTTAGCAGGATGCTTGGGTCAACAATTCTCCCCTACCCAAGACTGCACACAACATTATTTTTTCCGAAAACATTACGTTATATAAAGTTAAGGGAGAAGTTTTGGGGCCGTGTTAGATTTAGAACCACTTTGTGGGGAGAAATTGCAGCTCAGTGGGAAAGTTTGAAGTGTTTAGTTCAAATTGTCACACTTAATTATGAGCCTAACAAGGTTGGGTGAAGGATGCGTACATCTAGGAAATTTAAAGTAAGAATTTTATCTTTACCTGAGATACTAAGGGATTTTTCCATATAGCAATAGTGCAAAAATGCTTATAGGCGTCCGACATTAGTGGCGCAAACAATAAGCCACGCCACTTGTATTTAGGCGAAATACCAGGGTTTCAGTGGGGTGGCGAAATGTGGAAACACCACTAATAACAGACTATTAGTGACGTGCCCTCTAAAGGCCACACCACTAGTATATGGAGCCTAGCAGTTGACCCAAAGCAGCTAATCATCGTGGTCACCAGGAGGCCAAGTCGTGATCTCTCCTTGGGAAGCTTATCTGGTGTCCATGGAACTCACCTCTGACCCATGCCCTGTTCCTCGAGGATTTCTGTGGCAATGGTCTAACTATTGGAATAACTCAGTGCAGTGTCTAGTGTAGGTTTAGTTTCGTCACTTAAGCAGACTAGCTGCAGTTGAGTTTCAGTTTAGCTGTAGCTGTTATTTTCGTCAGAGTTTAGGCTCCAAGCTTCTAACAAACTTGGAGCGAGTCACGCGTGTGCATGATCTGTTTGTGGGATGGCACGAATGCTGCGGATCGTGGATGCGTTGTTTCCGTTTGTAACCGAATAAATAGAAGGAATGGAAAACAGAAAAGTCGCAAGTTGTGCGCGGCGCAAACTCTCGTGTCTCTCTCTGTCCACTCGCGTTCTTCCTCAACTCCGGCTAGTTTAGGGACGACATTTGGTATCAGAGCCAGGTTCCGGTGATCATGTCGATGGGCGGAGGGAAGACGGGCTCTCTCTCTGGCACCTCCCAGACACCACCACCTGCTGCGTCGCGACGGCGTTCGCCCAGCAGGGGACGGAGCAGGACACGGCGAGGTGGAGGCGAGATCATGGTGCAGCAGGTGGTGCGCGAGCCTGCCGCCGGCGGCGGCACCAGCCTCTCCTTCCCGATGCTGAAGCGCGGCGACTACACCAATTGGGCGATGGTGATGGAGGTCAATCTCCAAGCCGCGTCGCTCTGGGATGCGATCGAGGACGATACCGTCTCTTGACGGGATGATAAGCAGGCGCTGGCGGTGCTGCTCCGCTCCACCCTGGCTGAGATGCATTGCATGCTCATCGGCAAGAGAAGCGCGGCGTGGGAAGCAATCCGAGTCCAGCACCTGGGGAACGATCGCGTGCGCGACACGCGCGTTCGTCGGCTCCGAACGGAATTCGAGACCATTGGTTTCAAGGACGGTGAGCGCATCGACGAGTTCGGGATGCGCATCTCCAACCTCGCGTCGGCTCTGCGCTCCCTCGGCGAATCGTGCGATGAGGAGAAGGTGGTGAGAAAGTTTCTTTCGGTTGTCCCCTCACGTTTTGTTCAGATCACGTTCTCCATGGAGACCATGATGGGCCCAGCCACACTCACTGTTGAGGAGGTTGTGGGTCACCTGCACGCCGTCGAGGAGCGCCTGGAAGGAGACCAGGGCAGCTCCGGCGGACAACTACTGCTCACTGAGAAGCAGTGGGAGGAGAACAAGAAGCAGAGTCGTGGGGGCGGCGCAGGCTCTGAATGTCTCTTGAGGAAGTGTAATCCTTCTCATTCCGACATTCAACACATGGACAACACATAAAAAAATCCCTTCGCTTGTTCGCCTCGTCCACAATGATAAAATAACGCATGCCTTCTCTGTAAGCGCCAGAGCGTCGGTCACCGTACATCCATGGATATCTCATCTGAATCATGCAACTATATATCAAACGCAATCACGATGCTAAAATTAGTACCGCATGGTCTAAACGAGAAATAGTTGCTAACCTTTTAGGACACTTGGAAACAAAGAGGAGGAAGCTTAAGTGTGTCTCGAGCACCTCATATCATGTTTGTCTTGTGTGAACTCAAGTGGCATCGCTCTAACAGGCATTTAACCGAACACCTCTAGTGCATATGAAGAAAACAAAAACTAGCACAAACCTACACCACCTCCCACCAGAAAAAACAAGAGAGAGGGGAGAGGGGCTGCCATATATATAGGGTCAGCCCAATAGTCCCGGTTTGAAATACAAACCGGGACTAAAGGGGGGGCACCAGGCCGCAGCGGGCCGCAGACCCCTTTAGTCCCGGTTTGTATCTCAAGCCGGGACTATAGGGCCCTTACGAGCCGGGACTAAAGGGTGACGTACGCTTCGTTGTTTTCGGGGCGACGTGTCCGGACCATTAGTCCCAGCCCAGGGCGTGGAAGGACTAATGGCCCGGACGAAAGGCCTGTTTTCTACTAGTGTTTGGTTAAGCTTATTTCTGTCTTTTGGATATGCACAAAAGTCCTAAAAGATTTTTGCTATGGTTTTCAGCTTTTGATTAGTTGCATGATGGTATAAACCAAAAACCAAAATCAAAAGAAAATATTATGGTATTTTGTTATATAAGTCAAAAGTCAAAAAAAAAACCCAACCAATCATGGCCTAAGTCGAATGTGGCATCGTGCAGCTTGAGTAGGAATCTAGGCGGATGCTCGTACGTCAATGAAACCCCGAGCCTGGGTACAATGCCAATACCTCTCATTCCTACGCAGGACTATTGGCATGTGTATCATTTGACACTAGTAGAAAAGGGGGCAACGGTGCGCCCCCTTTAGTACCGGTTGTACAAAAACCGGTACTAAAGGGGGCATTAGCACCGGTTGTATATCTGTGCCAGCCGTGCCCCAAGCCTCCAACCCTTTAGTACCGGTTGGTATTAACAACCGGTAATACAGAGCAGCCTTTAGTACCGGTTGTTTATACCAACCGGTACTAAAGGGTTGGAGGCCCTGCGGCACATGCGGCCGCGGTTGGTGGCCCCACGGCAAGCCTTTTAGTACCGGTTGGTAATAACAACCGATACTAAAAAGTAGCCCTTTAGTACCGGTTGGTCAGAACAGTCGGTACTAAAAAGGTTCTGCCTATATCTTCTTCCACCCCGAGCCGGCCAGCTCCATTTTTGAAGCAACCCGAGCCCAACTCCATTTTTCCTCTCTCCCAAGCTCTAGTTCACCCCATTTTTCTCCAACATTTGTCAAGATTTGTGGCACCCTATACAAGGGTTAGCAACTTCTTCATCTTCTCTTCCGGCATTTCAAGTTTAGCTCATTTTCTTGCTAGTTAAACTAGTTTGATTTTTGTAGTGCTTGCAAGGTGTTTGATGAAATGCCTAAGTTAGGGATTTCATTTATTTTATATGCATTTTGAGCTCAAATTAAAGTATAATTTGTGGTTTCATATAGTGTCGTCCCGTCCCCTTCCTCACCGCCGTCGATCGCCCGCGCCGCTCCGTCACCGACACCACCTCGGTGAGCCTCTTTTTTATCTTTTTTTTAAAAAATGTTAGTTATATGATTTAAATGCATAATTATTTCATGTATAATTTTCTTATGTTTTTTTTATATGTATAGTGTCATGGTTTTGATATCCGTCCCCATCGTCCCTCGTCCAGTCTATGATTCGGATGTGGTATATTTTTATAACTATTTATTTTGTTTCGTGGTTATAACAATCATGCCGACCAACTTGACATAGATATATTTTTATTTACGAGGTAGTTGAACCGGAAATTCCAGCCGACCCTATTGTCGAATTTTTAGAAAAAGAAAACAACGATTTGAAAGCAAAATTGAAGATAAGTGAAGATCTTTGTCTTCAATGCCTGGAAGAGAAGATGGTATTGGACTTGAAGATTGCCGACATCGTTGATGCTCACGGGGTCGAGCTTGCCGTCGTCATCGCTGCTCACGAGATGAAGATGGATGCAATGCGCGTCAAGCTTAAAAAGATTAGAAAATATGTCATTAGTCAAGAGGCTTGGTATCATTATGTTGTTGGTTCAATAGTTACCTTGGTTGCGATTCTGATCGCATTTGTTGTTGGATTAAAATTCTTTAGATAGTTGTATGTTAGTTTCGATTGATGTATATTTCGTGAGAATTATGTATTACATTTGGGCACTACTCTACTTTGGTTTTAATGTGATGAACTTGTATTAATTAATTTGATCATGTATCTCTATTAATTATTTAGCTGGTGTAATGGTTTTTGATGTATTTATGTAATACAGATGACCCGAGAATAGATGTACGGTGATCGACGCTGTCCCGAGTTCATTGATGGCATGCATCGTTTTCTCGATGTGGTTAAGTTAAACAAGCCGAAGAATGGTTTTATGATTTGTCCATGTGATGAATGTCGGAATACGAGGAATTATCCGAGCGTAAGAACCATACACTCCCACCTGTTGCGACAAGGTTTCATGCCCAATTATTTTTGTTGGACCAATCATGGAGAAAGAGGGGTTATAATGGAAGACCCTGAAGAAGAGGATGATGACAACTATCCTATGTTCTCTGAACACGGTGATACTACAATGGGGGAAGACGAAGTTGAGCATGAGGTCATTGATGATCAGTCCGATGATGATGATCTTCGTCGGGTCATTCTTGATGAACAGATGAAGTGCGGAAGTGAAAACGATGTGGTATGTTCCTATAATACCACGGTTGAAACGTTTGTTCCGAAACAAATAGCATGCCAAGTTGTTGCGATGGCACAAAGAAGACCGGAAGGAAGACGAGATGCCGAGACAACCCCGCTGATGGGTCTCAGTGGAGAAACATCGACAGTGTGTTTGGGGATTTTGCAGCTGACGCAAGAAACTTAAGGTTTGGTCTAAGTACAGATGGCTTGAATCCGTTTGGGGAGCAGAGCAGCAGTCATAGCACCTGGCCCGTGACTCTATGTATCTATAACCTTCCTCCTTGGTTGTGCATGAAGTAAAAGTATATTATGATGCCAGTGCTTATCCAAGGCTCGAAGCAACCCGGCAACGACATTGATGTGTATCTGAGGCCGTTAGTTGACGAACTTTTACAGTTGTGGTCTGACGAAGGCGTACGTGTGTGGGATGAGTACAAACAGCAGGAATTTGGCCTACGAGCGTTGCTGTTTGTAACCATCAATGATTGGCCTGCTCTTAGTAACATTTCAGGACAGTCGAACAAGGGATACAATGCATGCACGCACTGTTTAGATAAGACTGATAGTATATATTTAGGTAATAAGAATGTGTACCTGGGGCATCGTCGATTTCTTCCAAACAGGCATCACGTAAGAAACAGAGGCAAGCATTTCAAAAATGAGGCAGATAACCGGACGAATCCTACACGCCCTGATGGTGATGTTATATATGGCATGGTCAAGGATTTAGAAGTAATCTTTGGAAAGGGTCCTGGCAGTCTATCTGTTCCGAAAGACGCAAACAAGCACGTACCCTTGTGGAAAAAGAAATCTATATTTTGGGATTTACCCTATTGGAAAATCCTAGAGATTCGCTCTGTAATCGACGTGATGCACGTGATGAAAAATCTTTGCATGAACCTGCTAAACTTCTTAGGCGTGTATGGGAAGACGAAAGCTACAGCGGATGCACGGCAGGACCAGCAACGTACGCACGAAAGATACAACCTGAATCTAGAGAAGTATCAAGGTACTGCCAGCTACGCTCTTGCCAAAGAAGAGAAGGAGATCTTTTTTCAAGTCCTGAGCAGTATCAAGGTCCCGTCTGGCTACTCGTCGAATATAAAGGGAATAATAAACATGGCAAAGAAAAAGTTTCAAAACCTGAAGTCTTATAACTGCCACGTGATTACGACATAATTACTTCCGGTTGCATTGAGGGGGCTTCTACCGGAAAACGTTCGAGTACCCATTGTGAAGCTATGTGCATTTCTCAATGCAATTTCTCAGAAGGTAATCGGTCCAGCAACTCTACCAAGTTTACAGAAGGGTGTGGTCCAATGTCTTGTCAGCTTCGAGTTGGTGTTTCCACCGTCCTTCTTCAATATTATGACGCACCTCATAGTTCACCTAGTCGAAGAGATTTCCATTCTCGGTCCTGTATTTCTACACAACATGTTCCCCTTTGAGAGGTTCATGGGAGTCTTAAAGAAATACGTTCATAACCGTGGTAGGCCAGAAGGAAGCATGTCTAAGGGCTATGGAACAGAGGAGGTTATTGAGTTTTGTGTTGACTTTATTGCTGATCTTAAGCCGATCGGTGTTTCTCAATCGCGCCATGAGGGGAGACTGCGTGGAAAAGGCACGCTAGGAAAGAAAGCAACAAGAAGTATGGACAGGCATTACTTCACTCAAGCACACTACACAGTTCTACAAAATTCCAGATTGGTGGCTCCGTATATCGTGAAACAAATGGATATTTTACGCTCCGAATACCCGGAGCAGACTAACTTCTGGATTAAAGGAAAGCACGTGGAAACTTTCGGCAGTTGGTTGCGTACACATCTCATTAATAACACCACTGTTGGAGATGAGCTATACTTGTTGGCCAAGTCACCATCTTCGACTATATTGACTTTCCAAGGGTACGAGATAAATGGGAATACATTTTACACGGAAACCCAAGACAAAAAGAGCACTAACCAAAATAGTGGTGTCCGCTTTGATGCAACAAACTACGATGGGACAAAGGACACATATTATGGTTGCATACAACAGATATGGGAACTTGACTACGGACCTTCTTTTAAGATCCCATTGTTTCAGTGCAAATGGGTCAACCTGTCAGGCGGGGTAGAGATGGACCGGCGGTACGGAATGACTACGGTGGATCTCAACAATCTTGGGTACCACACCGAGCCATTCGTCCTAGCCAATGATGTGGCTCAGGTTTTCTATGTGAAGGACATCTCTTCCAGACCGAAAAAAAGAAAAGATAAGCAAGCCGATACATCATACGATCAGGCAAAGCGCCACATAGTTCTTTCAGGAAAAATAAACATCGTGGGAGTGGAGGACAAGACAGACATGTCAGAAGATTACAATAAGTTTAATGAAATTCCGCCCTTCAAAGTGAAAACTGACCCAAGCATCGTGTTAAATGATGAAGATTGTCCATGGCTACGGCGCAATCAGAAGAAAGGGACACACACGAAGAAAAAAGTAAACACTAGATAGGGATGTTGTTGGTGATGTGTAATAATTAATGTATTAAACCTTTTATTAAATGCACACGGTTTCCCCGTCATACAGCCCAACGGTGGCTCGTGAGTGCCTGCATATCAAATGCACCGTTGGGCCGTATGACGGGAATCTGAATGATTTGTATTCGGTCGATGAACTGAACTATTTTGTAGATAGAACAAAACACACGGTTTCCCCTGCATATAGCCGAACGGTGGCTCGTGAATGCCCGCATATCAAATGCACCGTTGCACGTATGCAGGGAATCCGAATGCTTTGTATATCAAATGAACTACATTGAGTGTCGAACATGTTCGAGAGGGGGGTTTATATAGGGTCATGTGGCTGATCCAACACTGGTTTTGCCCTCAAAAGAAACACATACCCCTGATCCAACGGCTCACAAGTTCTTGAAAGAAACACACCCCTGATCCAACGGCTCACAAGCGCTTGAAAGAAACACACGATCCGTGTGCTTCTTTACTCCCGGTTGGTGTTACCAACCGGGACTAAAGGCGGGCTTTGCGGTCACGACTCGTGTCAGTCACGTGTCCTCCCCTATCGCTGTCCTGGCCATGTGTGTCCTCCCCCAGCGCTGGGGAGGACAGCGCTGGGGAGGACACGAGTCCCCCCTACGTATTAATGTATTAAACCTTTTATCAAATGCACACGGTTTCAATTTTGTTTCAATTTTTTGATGATATGGATTTAAATCTATATCAAATTTACTCAAATCATCCATTTGAAATTTGAATATATTCAACATAGTCAAATTTGAAAATAACCAGTAGCAATAGATTCTACATGTCCAGGGCTTAAGTTTGATATAAAGTTTGTCAAATTTGGACAATTGAATCAATAGAATAAAGAAATCAGGAAAAAGAACAAAGAAAAAAGAAATTCCAAAAAAATACCTTTTGTACCGGTTGCACCGACCAACCGGTACAAAAGGGTTGTTTCGTGCGCGGGAATTTAAGCGGCCGAAAAAAGACCTTTAGTACCGGTTGCAGTTACCAACCGGTACTAAAGGGGGTCTTTTGTACCGGTTGGTAGCTGCAACCGGTACTAAAAGCCCTTTTTTATATATACGCGCCATTTCTTTCTTCTTCCCCACATTCTCCAGACAACAAAGATCGACCGCCAGGCTGCCGGAATCCCACGCGCGCGCAGCGACCTCGACGCCGCCAGGCCGCCGGAATCCCTCTCCCGGACCGCGCGCGCCCGCTCGCCCGGCCCCTCACCGGCGCGTCTCCGCCTTGTCGTCTTCTCCTTCACCGTCCAAGGATCGATCAGAATCGATTCCGCGCGCGCCTCATCCTCTTCCTCTCCGACCGAAGCTCCGGCGAGCCATTGCCGCTCGAGGCGAACTCCTCCGTCCCCGCGGAGCACACGTACGAACTCCTCCCTCCCCTATCCTCGCTCCTCGCCTCTCCTTCCTCCCCTGCTCGCCCCCTGGTGGCGCGCGTCGTCACTGCCCACGCGTCGATCGCCACTGCCACTGCCCACTGCCCCCTCGTGTACAGTTAAAACTCAAAGTGTTAGTAATTGTTAGTGTATCTTTTAGTGTATTGTTAAATCTTTTAGTGTATATTGTTAGTGTATTGTTATTGTACTATTAAAAATTGTTAGTGCCCTAAAATTTTAGTTTTGTACTGTTAAAAATCAAAGTGCTATTGTGAGTATACTGTTATAATTTTAGTTTCAAATTTAGATCTAAATTTTTAGAGCATTGTATCCCTAAATTTTTAGAGCTAAATTTTGTATGCATATTTTTGATTTGTATGCATATTTTTGAAGTTACGAATTAGTTGATGTAAATTAGTTGCTGCCCATTTTGTTTGATTATTCAAAATGACACTTTGCAAGATTTTTCCCAAGATTTATAGAAACACTTTGCTAAGTTAGAAATATTGCTAAGTTTGAAATATTGCTAAGTTAGAAAATTTTAGTAGCAAAGTTTGAAAATTATTTTAGGTTATTATTAGTGTAGCAATTTTGTTAGAAATATTGCTAAGTCATTTAGATAACATAGTAAAGTTTGAAATATTGCTAAGTTAGAAATATTCCTAAGTTTGAAATATTGCTAAGTTAGAAAATTTTAGTAGCAAAGTTTGAAAATTATTTTATTAGTGTATAAGAAAATTTAGCAAAGTTTGAAAATTTATCAAAGCAATGTTATTTTTAGTTGCAATGAAATTTAAAGTTGTTTGCTATGAATTAAAAATTTGCAGTGACATTGAGCTATGGAGGACGACGCCCCCATCACCCGAGACAACGCCCCCTTCATCCGAGACGAGGAGAATGAAGACCGGATGCAAGCAATTATATATGATAGGGTTGCAGGACCCAATTCCGATGGAGAAGATTCCGGCGAAGAAGACGACGAAGATTTCAGCGCGAAATGTTTGAACGACTCCGGTGAGGGACTTGAGTTAGAAAATTTCAGAGACGACAACGACGACGACGAAGAAGTGCCGTTAGAAAACTCCGTAGAAAACTCCGGCGAGGTATATATTAGTCTTGTTGATCACTAGCTAGATGCATTAATTGATTTATATTGCACTTATTAACGAAACATTTTTCTTTTAGCCCTCTGGATCTAAGTCAATCGTCCCTAAATGAGGCCCGAACCAAGGGGTAAAGCTGCCGGATGGTGCAAAGTTGTCGATCGACGACGTTAGTATAAAAGGCAAACCGGAGAAACCCGAAGGAATCTACACTAAATATGTAGCTCAATGCGGTGTTCTTGTTAGGGACATGGTCCCGATCACCGTTGCAGAATGGAATCAGCCGAAGAAAGCCAACATTGGCGCAAAATATCTCGAGCAAAGAATTAAAGATACCCTTTGGGACTCGATATTGGCTTCTTTCACCCTACCGGCAAATCTCCCACAGAAGAGGAAGGATAAAGTCAAGGAATGGACTCTTAGCAAGATGGCCCAGCAATTCAACAACTGGAAGAACGGATTGTGGAGAAAATATGGGGAAAAACCTCCAAATTTCACCGGACATCTAGAGAAGCTAAAAGATGACTGGCCTGAATTTGTGGCGTATAAGAAATCGGCCGTTGCTGTGGCCCGATCGACCCAAAATAAGTTGAATGCTACGAAGAAGAAATATCACCATCATTTGGGCTCAGGTGGCTACAAGACTGCCGTGCCTAAGTGGGAAGCCTATGAAAATGAGCTGCATCAAAAAGGAATCACACCACAGACAGATGACTGGCCCGACAGGTCCAAGTTCTGGTTGTTCGTGCATGGGGCAGTTTTGGACCCAGACACAGGGCTGATTGTTGCACAGGGAAAATAGAAGAAAAAAATTACAAGAGTCGTCAAAAAACTAGTTGACGTAATAGAACTAGTCCGAAAGGGAAAATATGTTCCCGATAGAGAGGACGACGAGCTTTCACTCGCCCTCGGGAATAAAGAACACTGGGGATGATGTCGAGGCAGAGGAGTCGGGGTTGGTTTTCTTGGCGGGAGTTAAGGAACAACACTACTTCCGAGAATATGGTGTGCAGGTTGAGTTCTCCGAACTTTTTTAGATGTACAATCAACTTGCTCTCGACAAATCTATCATCAACTGCTATTATCTGTAAGTAATTTATTCATGTAATTTAATTATTTATATTTAAGCTCGTTTCATTGCTTGTAATTAGCCTCACAACATTCTTTTGTACGCTATTATGCAGAATGAAGATTTGTGAATGCCGAATGGGAGGAATCTGGGACATTGGGTTCATTGACCCGGATAAAGTTAATGAAGTCACCGTAGAAAGTTCTCTGTATGTCCAGGAAACAGAGGACCTTTTGCTAACGTTTTTTAAGCGACAAAGTACCAAAAAGGAAATACTTTTTCCTTACAACTTCGGATGAGTGTTACTGTCTTGTACACATTCTATTTTGCTTTCCCGATATTAAGTGTAATTGATGAGTTCTGAATACCTGCGTATATAAATGTGCGCAGGTTCCACTTTATTCTGCTAATCATTAGACTCGAGCAAGCAGAAGTTGAAGTCTGGGACTCATTATGGAGAGATCAAGATGATTACAAAAGCATGCGTCTAATGCTCAAGAGATAATTTCAATCGCAATATATCGTCCACTTTCGTTCATTTCCGGATATCAAAAGTATATAAAATAACTCCTCAATTCATTTTCTTTTCCGGGCAGGGTTTGGAGAAAGTTCATCGCGGAAGAACGCGGTGAATGGAAAGATAAGCTGGAGTTCAAGGCTAACAAAGTAAGTACTACTACGTATCTAGGTCTGTGTATCTTTCTAATACCATTATCATTCTCTTGATTATTATTTGATTAAATTATATTCTTGTATAGTGGTGTCTGCAACAACCACAGGGGACGCACCTATGTGGATACTACGTTTGCCAGTATATTCACATGAGGGTCAATGAGAGAGTCAATAGTGTAAGAAATCGAGAGGTATGTAAACATCATACACAACTTTTATTTTGCTACCATCAATTGTGTTTAGTTTCGATCATAACTGATTTGATCTCCTTCTTTTAAAGATGTCAAGGAAGCGGAACCAGCTCCTACCACAAAACCGCGTAAAAGCTATTGCGGAGGAATTGGCGGGATTCATGCTGACGCATGTCATAGATGAATTCGGTGAATTCCACTATGTCGAAAAATAGACTCCCTCCATGCATGTACTAGCTAGCGGTGATCTCCATTGTAATTATGACTTTATATGTAATTAACGAGAGTACTTTATATATGTAATGAGTACTTTATATGTGTAGTGAGTAATTTATATGTGATCTTCTCCGAAACCCTGAAAAATGAGCGAAAAGGAAAAAAACAGAAACCCTAAACCCCAAAAAATAAGCGAAAAGAAATAAAACCGAAAACCTAAACCCCTGAAAAAAATAAGCGGGGGGCAAAAAAAAAGCAGGAACCTTCAGTACCGGTTGGTAATACCAACCGGTACTAAAGGTTCTCAGCTGCGTGCTCGCAGGTTCGCCCACGTGGAGGGCCTTTAGAACCGGTTGTATATACAACCGGTACTAAAGGGGTGACCCTTTAGTCCCGACCTTTTAGTACCGGTTGCACAATCGGTACTAAAGGCCCATTACAACCGGTACTGTTGACTTGTTCTCTACTAGTGTGAATTGTAAAGGAGGATAGTGATAATCTAGAACAAATAAAGCTCCCATTTGTAACTAGCATGTATAATTTTGAGCACCCGATGAGGATATGCGAAAGCTGATAAAGATTTTTCCACGTGAGGAAACTTTCACGATGCCGCCTCAAACTTAAAGTATATTTTTTTTACCGAGCTAATGTTTTATCAATACGTGCCTCATGAAAGGCAACGCACGGAGGGCGACTCGATGGGCTCCACCGCCCTCGCTGTCGGTGCCCTTCTCAACAGGCGTTTCTGGGTGCTCAGTTTTCAGGAAAGCGACAATGCGGAGGAAGATTGGGGTTTTAAATTGCATGGTTATGAAGTGCATTAATTAGTAAGGGCGTGCGGAACCTATGCCTAAACGGGTGTGGGAATCAATTTTGAGGCACCGAGCAACGATGCTTCTGATGACCAGGCAGTGCCTTAAAAGGAGTTCTGATAATGGTAACAAACTCTTATGCAGTACCTCATCAGCCGATAAAATACTGGTATTACTACTAGGAAACTAGTTATAGGTGGAAACCGATTTTGTGGCGCACCAAATAGTCATGCTCCACAGAAATATTTTCTGTGACGCATTGTTTTGCATGCGCCACAGAAAATTTGGAATTCTGTGGCGCATGGGGCCTCATGCGCCACAGAAATGACTATTTCTGTGGTCACAGAATTGTTGAAAACAGATCCCACCCCCTCTGGATCGTCTTTTCAGTTTTGTACCAAGTGAAAGAAAATGATTAAAAAATTTAAAAAATAATATCCTTTTAGATATAGGGAAGGTTTAGGGTCTAGTTGTTAGGAAAAATTAAGAATACACATTTTGACTTTTTTNAGATGCAAATATTATAGATGCAAATGTTTAAATATTTAGATGCAAATATTATAGATGCAAATATTATAGATGCAAATGTTTTAGATGCAAATGTATAAATATTTTAGATGCAAATATTATAGATGCAAATGTTTTAGATGCAAATATATTAGGAATATTTTATATGCAAATGTTTTAGATGCAAATATTTTAGATGCAAATTGTTGTTTAAACATGACATCATAAAATTGTATCAATTGTTAGTAGGAAAAAATTGTTAATAGCAAAATTTAGATCATTTAGATAGCACAATTTAGGTAGTGTTAATATTTAGTAGAAAAATTGTTAGTATAAAAATTGTTAGTAGGAAAAATTGTTAGTAGAAAATAGTTTGAAATATTCCTAAGTTTGAAATACTGCTAAGTTAGAAAATTTTAGTTGCAAAGTTTGAAAATTATTTTAGGTTATTATTAGTGTAGCAATTTTGTTAGAAATATTGCTAAGTCATTTAGATAACATAGTAAAGTTGAAATATTGCTAAGTTAGAAATATTGCTAAGTTAGAAATATTGCTAAGTTTGAAATATTGCTAAGTTTGAAAATTTTAGTAGAAAAGTTTGAAATTTATTTCATTAGTGTATAAGTAAATTTAGCAAAGTTTGAAAATTTATCAAAGCAATGTTATTTTTAGTTGCAATGCAATTTAAAGTTGTTTGCTATGAATTAAAAATTTGCAGTGACATTGAGCTATGGAGGACGACGCCCCCTTCATCCGAGAAGAGGAGAATGAAGACCGGATGCAAGCAATTATATATGATAGGGCTGCAGGACCCAATTCTGATGGAGAAGATTCCAGCGAATAAGACGACGAAGATTTCAGCGTGAAATGTTTGAATGACTCTGGTGAGGGAGTTGAGTTAGAAAATTTTAGAGACGACAACGACGAAGAAGTGCCGTTAGAAAACTCCGGCGAGGTATATATTAGTCTTGTTGATCACTAGCTAGATGCATTAATTGATTTATATTGCACTTATTAACGAAACATTTTTCTTTTAGCCCTCTGGATCTAAGTCGTCAATCCCTAAACGAGGCCCGAACCAAGGGGTAAAGCTGCCGGATGGTGCAAAGTTGTCGATCGACGAAGTTAGTGTAAAAGGCAAACCGGAGAAACCCGAAGGAATCTACACTAAATATGTAGCTCAATGCGGCGTTCTTGTTAGGGACGCCGTCCCGATCACCGTTGCAGAATGGAATAAGCCGAAGAAAGCCAACATTGGCGCAAAATATCTTGAGGAAAGAATTAAAGATAACCTTTGGACCTCGATGTTGCATTCTTTCACCCTACCGGCAGATCTCCCACAGAAGAGGCAGGATAAAGTCAAGCAATGGACTCTTAGCAAAATGGCCCAGCAATTCAAGAACTGGAAGAACGCATTGTGGAGAAAATATGCGAAAAAACCTCCAAATTTCACCGGAGCTCTAGAGAAGCTAAAAGATGACTGGCCTGAATTTGCGGCGTATAGGAAATCGGCCGTCGCTGTGGCCCGATCGACCCAAAATAAGTTGAATGCTCAGAAGAAGAAATATCACCATCGTTTGGGCTCAGGTGGCTACAAGACTGCCTTGCCTAAGTGGGAAGCCTATGAAAACGAGCTGCGTAAAAAAGGGATCACTCCACAGACAGATGACTGGCCCGACAGGTCCAAGTTCTGGTTGTTTGCGCATGGGGCAGTCTTGGATCCAGACACAGGGCGGATTGTTGCACAGGGAAAATGGAAGAAAAGAATTACAAGAGTCGCCAAAAAACTAGTTGACGCAATAGAACTAGTCCGACAGGGAAAATATGTTCCCGATAGAGAGGACGACGAGCTTTCACTCGCCCTCGGGAATAAAGAACACTGGGGACGATGTCGAGGCAGAGGAGGCGGGGTTGGTTTTCTTGAAGGCTTTCCGGAGGACGCTGCATCTTATAGAAAACATTCCAGAAGTAAAAAGAGGGAGGCGGAGAGGTTTACTGCATTAGAAAGCCAGATGCATGATGTGAAGGAGCAACTGGCTTTAATTACCCAGCAAAGGGAATCTCAGCCGCGAGTAGAAGATCATGCAGTCGAAGTCTGCCCATCTCAGCGGAAAAGCAGCGTGGGTTCCACGCAGCAACAAGATCCTGCAGTTGATGAACCGTCGGCGGCACGCTACCCCGTTGATGATATCACGGAGAAGACAAATTGTGAGTTACATGCGCCAATGAATAACCTTAGTTTTCCGGTGGCGAATGGCTATGCTTTACCACATCAACCTGGAGCAACCTTCCATTTTGGTGAGATTCCAGCTGGATTTGCTCGTGTCGGGGTCACGAAAGTTTTGTCGGGATTCAGCTCAATGCATCTTGACATTCCTGGAGCTGAAGGCGAGAAGACATTGGGAGAAGTCGAGCTTGGTATCGTTCTATGGAAGAAGAAATACATCAAGTTTCCAGACTCGGCGCCAAGGCCACCGACTCCTCCGGTTAGAAATTCACCACAGCAAAGTCCACCCTCCTCCCCCGACGATGTGGAGCCCACCGCGAGTCCATCGCCCGCGCCGTCCCGTCAGCCGACTGCTGCGCCCACTAGCAGTAATTTGACAAAGCGGAAGCTGTTCACGTCGTCCCCTGTCAAGAAACGTGCAAGAAAACCCAAGGAAGTCAAGGCTCCTGAGAAGTTAGCTGGCGAGATGACTATGGAGGAATTAAAACTGAGCACACAAGGCAAGGCTAAAGCCTTTTTTGAACAGAAAAAAAAGGAAAGACTGGAGGCAAGACTTGACCCCATAAAGGAACTTCTGAAGACTATACCAACCGAGGTAAAAGATCGCACCGTTGACAACCTATATAGGTTTCCACAGGCGCCCCTTTCAGACTATGAGCGAGGTATTGACAAGGTACTTTCCTCACAGACGGAGAAAGAAAAAGCGTGCGGGAAAAGAGTTGCCCAGCTCGGAGAACAAGAAGCACAATCGATCGCCCCGCTCATTGTGCCTTCTGAAGCTCGGGAAATCGAGCATGGAGAAGTTGTCATTGGCGACGTGGGTTATGAAATAGCGCAGATAACAATTCAACCTAAATTTGAACTCGGGCTGCCTCTGGTCGAAAATCCGAGTGCTCTAACAACACAGTTATATAAATTGAATAACTGGTACATGGCCGCCGCAAAACAAGGGAGAGAATATCTCATGGCGGGAGTTAAGGACCAACACTACTTCCGAGAATATGGTGTGCAGGTTGATTTCTCCGAACTTTTTCAGATGTACAATCAACTTGCTCTCGACAAATCTATCATCAGCTGCTATTGTCTGTAAGTAATTAATTCGTGTAATTTAATTATTTATAGTTAAGCTCGTTTCATTACTTGTAATTATCCTCACAACATTCTTTTATATGCTATTATGCAGAATAAAGATTCGTGAATGCCGAATGGGTGGAATCTGGGACATTGGGTTCATTGACCCGGATAAAGTTAATGAAGTCACCGTAGAAAGACCTTTTTATGTCCAGGACACAGAGGACCGTTTGCTAACGTTTTTTAAGCGACAAAGTACCAAAAAGGAAATACTTTTTCCTTACAACTTCGGGTTAGTGTTACTGTCTTTAACACATTCTATTTTGCTTTCTCGATAATAAGTGTAATTGACGAGTTCTGAATACCTGCGGATATAAATGTGCGCAGGTTCCACTACATTTTGTTTATCATTAGACTCGACGAAGGAGAAGTTGAAGTCTGGGACTCATTAAGGAAAGATCAAGATGATTACAAAAGCGTGCGTCTAATGCTCAAGAGGTAATTTCAATCGCACTATATCGTCCACTTTCGTTCATTTCCGGATATCAAAAGTATATAAAATAACTCCTCAATTCATTTTCTTTTCCGGGCAGGGTTTGGAGAAAGTTCATCGCGGAAGAACGCGGTGAATGGAAAGATAAGCTGGAGTTCAAGGCTAACAATGTAAGTACTACTACGTATATAGGTCTGTGTATCTTTCTAATACCATTATCATTCTCTTGATTATTATTTGATTAAATTATATTCTTGTATAGTGGTGTCTGCGACAACCACAGGGGACTCAACTATGTGGATACTACGTTTGCGAGTATATTCACATGAGGGTCAATGAGAGAGTCAATAATGTAAGAAATCGAGAGGTATGTAAATACAACTTTTATTTTGCAACCATCAATTGTGTTTAGTTTCGATCATAACTGACCGGATCTCCTTCTTTTAAAGATGTCAAGGAAGCGGAACCAGCTCCTACCACAAAACCGCGTAAAAGCTATTGCGGAGGAATTGGCGGGATTCATGCTGACGCAAGTCATAGATGAATTCGGTGAATTCTACTATGTCGAAAAATAGACTCACTCCGTGCATGTACAAGCTAGCGTTGATCTCCATTGTAATTATGACTTTATATGTAATTAACGAGAGTACTTTATATGTGTAGTGAGTACTTTATATGTGTAGTGTGTATTTTATACGTGCTCTCCTCCGAAACCCTGAAAAATGAGCGAAAAGGAAAAAAACAAATACCCTAAACCCCGAAAAATAAGCGAAAAGAAATAAAAACCGAAAACCTAAACCTCCCTGAAAAAATAAGGGGGGCAAAAAATGCAGAAACCTTTAGTACCGGTTGGTATTACCAACCGGTACTAAAGGTCCTTCGCCTGCGCGCGCTGCTGTGTGCCCACGTGGAGGGCCTTTAGTACCGGTTGTATCTAAAACCGGTACTAAGGGTGACCCTTTAGTGCCGACCTATTAGTACCGGTTGCACAACCGGTACTAAAGGCCCTATAAAACCGGTACTGATGCCCTGTTCTCTACTAGTGGGTGTGGTCAAAGGGCGGTTTAAAATATCTACCACTCGCATACTGAGTAGAGATTTAGTGCTTCCGACATTTACGATCCTGCCGCTATAACAAACAGTATTTAAGATATATTTATGAGTTTTAATAAATATTTAAAAATTATGATGTGTGACAATAGTCTATCCACAATTTTGTAAAAAATCAATTTTAAATATTTTATATTTCGAGTGACAAACTAATAACAGAAGTGTGGATCTAATTATACACATTTGAAATCTCCAATTTTATCATATGTGTAGCTCAGAACACAAGTAGTTGAAGTTGATTTTTTACACGGTTGTGGGTTGTAACATTTCATTCGTCCAGATTTTTTAAATATCATTTTGAAACTTATAATTTTATTTCAATTTNAACTTGGCGGTACTTCCGCTACCTACTTCCGGTGGAAATTTCCGGAGGAACTTCCGCTTAATTTTTTCAAGTTCTGGATGTCTCGGAGTTGTTGGACCGGAAGTAGCCCCTTTACTACCGTGACACCGGAAGTACCGGCCGCCTCAGCGGTACTTCCGGTCATGCGGGATGGTGCGCGCCTGAAAAGATCCGTTGACTGAAGGAAGAAGGGCAGGCCGGAAGTACCGGCCCTCCTGGCGGTACTTCCGGTGCTGCGGGTTTTGAGCGGCTGCCAAGACCTCCAACGGCCAGATTTTGTGAAGGGGTTTAAATACCCCTTCACCTATCTTTGGAGGATTAGCTTTGCACACTCTCTCTCCTCCATTAATGCCATCAAAGCTCAAAGCCCAAATTCGCAAGATCTCCCAATCCCTCCACCCAAATCCATTGATTCTTGGAGGATTGAAGGAGAAGGCCCTGATCTACAACTGCACCGAGCAGTTTTTCATTTCCCCTTCATTCATTTGAAGGATCTCATTTCTAGGGTTAGCCTTGTGTTGACCTAGCTTGTTGTTCTTATCACTTGTTGTAATTGCTACAGATTTGTGATTTGGGAGCCCCCAATTAAGTTGTGGGTGTGTGCCCCAAGACCGTTGTAAAGCTCCGGAATCCGCCTCGAAGGACTCCGATAGTGGAAGGTGAACTAAGCCTTTGTGGCGAAGTTCATCGGAGAATACGGTGAGGCCTTCGTGGCTTTGAGTAGGCCTTTGTTGCGAACTCACACCCCTCCAACGAGACGTACTCCCTTAACAAGGAGGAACTCGGGAATACATCCTTGTCTCCGCGTGCTTCCCTTTCGGTTATCTCATTCCTCCCTTATCTCCCTATATTGTGCTTCTTGCTTTGTTGTTGTTGTACTTGTCATAAAGATAAATTCACCATAATTGCATATCTAGAGAATTTATCTTTTGTGTCAAGCCTAAATTGAAAAAGAATTAAAAATTGGGTAGCACCTATTCACCCCCCCCCCCCTCTAGGTGCTCATACGATCCCCTTTCAGTGGGCTAAGGACTTTCTTGTGCAGCCATCGCAATTTGACATAAATAAGGCTGATGACTATTTGTGATGTATGAGGAAAGTTAGCTCCCGCCCGACGAAAAGTAGTAGTGCCAGCGGGAAAAGAGACGTTGCCCAGCTCGGACAACAGGCAAAACAGTCGATCTCCCCGCTCAAGGTGTTACCCACGAATCAAGTCTTCGCGGCAGACATTGCAATGAAGGCGAAATTTGCTGCAGAAGCTGGTATTTCTCTTTCTCAACTGGAAACGGGAATACTCGACGGAGATATGGGGCCTATGTTGAAAGTAGTATGGAAATGGGAATACGGGAAGTCTCTAGTGCCACCTGATCAGATCAATCTTCTACCAACACAAATGCGAATACTGCATGACTGGTACCTGGAAGCCACAAAGGAAGGGCGAATTATGATCCTTGTGAAAATTACAGAAGAGCATTACATTGGTCAAGACCAGATATCGATTTATCTTCAAGAACTCTATCAGTTATACAAGCTTGACGCCCTCGACTTGAGTATCATCAGTACCTATTGTCTGTAAGTGATTCAATTCATTTGTTTCCATAATAAAGTCTGTAGCGCAGCTCGTTCATTGCCTATATGTAATTATGCTCACTACGCTATTATGCAGAATGAAGAGTCATGAATGTGAAGAAAATGAATATTTGACATTGGGTTCGTTAACCCAGTACGAATTAATGAAAAATTGCTACTAGAGTTCCCCCAGGAAACGGAGAGCAACTTGCTAAGGTTCATACATAGGCAACATTACAAAAAGAAGATACTGTTTCCTTACAACTTCGGGTAAGACTGTTACTGTCTTGTACATATTAATTTTTGCTTACTCGATGTTTGTTGTAACTGATGAGTTACTGACGTATATAAACGTGTGCGCAGCTTCCATTACATTCTGCTAATCATTAAAGTTGACTCTGGAAGAGTTGAACTCCACGACTCATTGGATACACCCGAAAAGAAGTACCAAATCAATAAAGATGTGCTCCAGAGGTAATTTCAATCATTATCGCACTATATCAGTCTCTTTTGTTCATTTCCCGAGATATCCAGTAACTAATAACTCATTTATTCATTTTTTTTGCCAGACAGGATTTGGAAAAGTTTCATCAAGAGGACACATGGTGAATTTAAAAACGAGCTTAGTTTTCATCAAGTCAAGGTAAGTAGTACGAGCTAGGTCCGCGCATAATTCTAATTTCAATATCATTATATCATGAATGATTATTATTTTATTGAATTCTATTCTCGTAAAGTGCGAAAGGCAGCCATCGGCGTCCAATTTGTTTGGATTCTTCGTTTGCGAGTGGATTCGCCATGAGGTCAATGAGTGGAACGCATCAAAATTTATAGAGGTACGTGAACAAATATATTCATAATTTTATTTTATTACCATTGTTGAGTGTCATTCATAATTATTGTTATGATGATTGATATTCATATTGATCTCCTTCTTTTATAGTTGGATGAAATGCGGAGGATACTGCAACCAAAGGAGCGCTTTAGCGCTTCAAGAGGAAATTGCGGGATTTTTGGTGAACCACGTCATAAACCCTGAGGGAAAATACAATGGCACCAAGTAGATGAGGCTCTAGTCCCGGTTGTGCCCTCCATGTAATCGAATAGACGGGCTCTAGTCCCGGTTATGATCTCCATGTAATCAAATAGACAGACGTGCTCTAGCCCCGGTTGGGATCTCGCTGTAATTAATTAAAATTTTGAATTATCATAAAGAATAAATTATATTTTTATCAGATAGATATTTCTTTTATAAACATTTTGATATGCTATATGTATTTTTCTGTTTTGTAATTAATTAACCATGTATTTTGCAATATTGATCACAGTTTTAAATTTGAGATTTGGCGGGAAAACAAAAAAGGGAGAGCCAGAGGCTGCCACGGGGGAAGAACTCTAGTCCCGTGTCGTATTACGAACCGGGACTAGAGGTCCTCGACCACGCACGGAGGAACGGGCCACGTGGGGGACCCTTTTGTCCCGGGTCGTAACTGACCCGGGACTAGAGGGGGGGGGGGGGCTCTAGTCCCACTTCCGTAGTCCCGGGTGGGCACCCGGGACTAGAGGTCCTCCCCACCCGGGACTAAAGGCCTTTTCCCCACTAGTGGTATTTTTATTGGTGGGGAATTGAAATCGGGATGCTAAACTACCAGTGCCCTAGTGTAATATATAGCATCGGATGCTATCGATCCTTGACAATATGCTACGTTTTTGTCCCGGCAACATCTAATATAACATCATAAATTTGTCTAGAACAATTACCTGCGCAAATGCCAACGGGAGGGAATTCTATGCAGTTCATATACCAGTGTCTTTCTCGGCTCGCTGCTGCTGCGCATCGTCATCTGGACAGGTAGGAACGGATTCATTTAACGAGGCAACGAGTAGAAGGGGCCCACGGAGCCGCGAAGGTGTAGGTAGGCAAAGTAGAAGAGAGCTAGGTGCGAGCCGTCGGCGGGGTGAGGCGGCGCAGGAGCCCACGGCGTCCAAGGATGCGGTGATACTGTCGGGGAAATTACATGCGAGATGACTAAAAATTATAAATACGTGTCCAATTCTTTAATGTTTGGGTCCAATTTTTAAATAGGTGTCGTATAAGCGGAATCCAAAACAATAACATCCGTACCCCAAGTATTCAGGTTGGCAACATGATATGTAAGGTTGTCACTTGATTCAGTTGAGAATTGAAGGTCAGGGTTTAAGTTATTGATTTATTTTGGGTAGTTTCTACGGCTTGAGAAGCTTGTTTGGTTCTGACTGCCATAGCCGACCGAAATAAATTTTTTGTTCAAGAAATTACCATGTCGGCTTGAAATTTTTTATTTTTATATAGCCGCGTTCAATAGAGGAAGTGAGGACTGAGGAGCACTGGAGGCTGGAGCATCGGAGGAGCGCAGGCATAAACAGCGACCGCGCACAAACATCCGACAAGGCAGCCGGGCCATCGGGGCGCCGGGGATGGGTGGCGCAGTACAGGCGGCGGTAATTCAGGCCGAGGGGCGCAGGACGAGCCGTGCACCCGGGAGGGGGATAGGTGGGACACGCGACCGGTGGTGCCAGGCAGGGGAGCGACATTCGAGTTGCGAGCGCGAGCAGGGTTTCACTCCTTAGGGCACTCACTAGTAGAAAAGGGGGCAACGGTGCACCCCCTTTAGTACCGGTTGACCTAAAACCGGTACTAAAGGGGGCATTAGCACCGGTTGTGCTCTGTGCCAGCAGCCACAACCCTTTAGTACCGGTTGTGCTGGGGGTGGCAGAGGGCCAGGACCTTTAGTACCGGTTGTTCCTAAAAACCGGTACTAAAGACTGGCCTTTAGTGCCGGTTGCTATTAACAACCGGTACTGAAGGTCCTGGACTCTATATACCTTCTGCCACCCAAATGGCGAGCATGGCTATTCGTTGAAAGAGGTACAATTTTTCAAAACTATCGATGTTTCTGTAAAATAATCACTACTTTTGTACATTAAAATGATTTTTGCAAAAATTCCAGAGCAAACTATCACACACTTGTAGTACAAATTTGAATTACGTTCGGAAAATTGACATAAAGACATTTGAATGTGCGAAATTAGATAGAAAGCGAGAAAAATCCTAATATTTGGTAATTACCCATAAACTATGTACTACTTTGTGTGATAATTGGATGGATGCCATTTTGCATCGTATTTTTTGTACTTGCTTCACAAAAAAAGCCATTTTTGACACCTAGAAAATGAAAAATGATATTTATATAAATAATTTGAAAAAACTTTGTTCGGTAACATTGTTTAGCATACCAATATACACCTATGTGCAAAATATGGAAAGATTATCACAAACTATGCCACGGGAATGGTCACGTCTTGGTGGTTTGACTTGAAACCTATACATGTTTATAGATGATAGACTTTTGTGTGAAGAATTTTTATGAAAAGTTTATCAAAAATCAAGTTTATCATTTTCCCTAGCAACTAGTACACATAAGAGGTCTCCATGCCAAAGGATTTATTTTTTCGAGTATTTTTTTTCATTTTCTTTGATTTTTTTCAAAAAAAAGTTCCAAATGGCAAGCATGGCTATTCGTTGAAAGAGCTAGAATTTTTCAAAACTATTGATGTTTCTATGAAATAATCACTACTTATGTACATTAAAAATGATTTTTGTAAAAATTTCAGAGCAAATTATCACACACTTGTGGTAAAAATTTGAATTACTTTCGGAAAATCGGCATAAAGACATTTAAATGTGTAGAACTAGATAGAAAGCGATAAAAATCCTAATATTTTGGAATTATCCATAAACTATGTACTACATTGTGTGATAATTGGATGAGTGCCATTTTGCATCATATTTTCTGTACTTGCTTCACAAAAAAAGTCATTTTTGACACCTAGAAAATGAAAAATGATATTTATATAAATAATTTGAAATTTTTTTTGTTCGGTAACATTGTTTAGCATACCAATATACACCTATGTGCCAAATATGGAAAGATCATCACAAACTATGCCACGGGAATGATCATGTCTCGATGGTTTGACTTGAAACCTATACATGCATGTTTATAGATGATAGACCTTTGTGTGAAGTATTTTTATGAAAAGTTTGTCAAAAATCAAGTTTATCATTTTCCCTATCAACTAGTACACATAAGAGGTCTCCAAGCCAAAGGATTATTTTTTGAGTATTTTTTTCATTTTCTTTGAATTTTTTTAAAAAAGTTCCAAATGGGGAGCATGCCTATTCGTTGAAAGAAGTAGAATTTTTCAAAACTATCGATGTTTCTGTAAAATAATCACTACTTGTGTACATTAAAATGATTTTTGTAAAAATTTCAGAGCAATATATCACACACTTGTAGTACAAATTTGAATTAGTTTTGGAAAATCGGCATAAAGATATTTCAATGTGCGAAATTAAATAGAAAGCTAGAAAAATCCTGATATTTGGGAATTATCCATAAACTATGTACTACTTTGTGTGATAATTGGTTGGGAACCATTTTGCATCATGTGTTTAGTACTTGCTTCACAAAAAAGTCATTTTTGACACCTAAAAAATGAAAAATGATATTTATATAAATAATTTGAAAAAACTTTGTTTGGTAGCATTGTTTAGCATACCAATATACACCTATGTGCCAAATATGGAAAGATTATCACAAACTATGCCACTGGAATTGATTATATCTTTATTATAGAAAGATAAACTAAAATAAAAAAATCAAAATTGGTCTTTGTCGTGTGCAAACACACGGCAAAGACCAATTTTCTTTCTTTTTTTAATTTTGGCAAACGATAAATCTCTTACGTTAACACGTAATAAATCTTTGCCGTGTGCAAACACACGGTAAAGACCGGTCGTGAATGCTCCGCGTCCACTTTCTTTGCCGTGTGTCGTTCTTTACCGTGTGTTTTTTACCGTCTTTACCGTGTGCCTTTCTTTGCCGTGTGTTTTTTTTGTTACGAAGCCGTGTGTTATTTTTTACCGTGTGTGGCACACGGCAAAGATAGACATTACCGTGTGCCCGATATTTAGCACACGGCAAAGACCCGAGCACACGGCAAAGTCGTGCTCTCCCGTAGTGGCTATGCCTCGGGCCAATTTTTTTTCACAAATAGATGACTTTCATTTGCCTACATATGGATGTATTTAGACATCTTTAGTGCGTAGATACATGCATATATAGATAAATGAAAGTCAAGTATTTCAGAACGGAGGGAGTAGATGGTAAGCACGATATTTTACTATGCCCAGGGGCCAGTTAACCAAGTGGTAAAAAAAAACAAACCAAAGCATGGTTATACACACAGTCAGATCCTAGCTATCAAGAATCATGAGCTTTTGTACGAATTATCATGATCAAGCTAGGTGAATGAAAGGGTGGTGAAATTTCGTGAGTGAACACCCATGGGAGCTACGCCTTTCCATCTATTTGCAAACGTCACAGTAGGGTACCTGAAACAAAGCCCACGAGGGTGAGTCTAAAGACTCAACAAGTACACAACATACGCATTGAGTTCAATGGAAGGTAACAACATGAATATAAACCATGCTTGAATGGCATGAGAATGCATGAAGAAATCATGCAACCAAATAAAATCAACTACTTCTCTTCAAGCTACTGCCGGCAAAGCTAGGGGGGACGACGTCTCATCCGAACCCCTTCCATCCCACACGAGGTGAGAGGACCATAATATGAGGATGGACCTAAAGGACCATACACCCGCAAAAGCGAGGATCACTCCTTAAACTTGGAAGATTCCCCCTTATGGATTTTTCTATCAAGAACCATGAAAATCCAATCCCTATCACATACTAGTGGTATGGTGTATTGAAAGATACACAAGGGAATGGCATGTCTACTATTTCATGAATGTAGAAGAACAACATGAACAAGGATACAATTTGAAGAATTCAATTTGTCGATTGTAGCCCGGTGTACTCGCCTCAACCGTTGCGAGGATATCTCCGGTGAATTGGTGCTGCAACCTGTTGTATCAAGACACATACAAGTCTCAACCCTTGCACAAAATCATGCCATGTAGAACACACACACAACAACGCGCCTAATCGCATCCCGGGGGAAGCAACCCTTTGCTGCCCCTATAAGATATGATTCACAACTTGAGCTAGGAAGCTCGAAAACAAGCAAACAGGATGGCTATGGATTCATAAGAACTTATCCATAAATAACTCCAACCATTGAAACTCAAAATATGGAGCTATGAAGGTCATAACAAGCAAATACTTGACTGCTGTTTCCAGATTTCAGCATATCGAGTAGCTACCTTTGGCAACTCATAATAATTTGAATACTCATGGAAATTAAGTAAATAAAATTGATATGTCGACTACAAGGTACCAGGTAGCTATTACCCTGTAGAACACCATTTTATCAACCCTCAAGGATCATTAAAAGATATGGGCAAAAGCTATGAAAATACTGTTTTGCAAAAACAGTACAGCAACTTGTTTTCACTGCTGCGACCAAACGGCTGAACGAAATTGAGCGAATGACCACTCAAAACGATCGCAGGAACGAGGCCTACTAAACACTCCGATCAAGAACCATCTAATTTTTCCATCTAAGTATTCAAAATTAAGGATCTTCTCTGCTGTATGCCCAGTAACAGAAATATTGAACTCTCTTCCCCTAATCCCTAATAGAATCTGCTCATCCCCTGCCCTAGGAATCATGGGATCACCATGCATATCACACGATAATATTAGGGAGGGTGGAGGAACTCACCCTTGAGGTTTGAGAAAAGTGAATCGGACAGGGGGTCAAGGTGGGGATCTTCTCTTCCTCCTTCTCTTCTTATCTCCTCTCCTGGCCTCCTCTTATTCTTCCTCAAGAACAGATCCAAGGGTTGCCCTTAGAGGACGGTAGAGGGTGGGCTGCTGGGAGAGATCAGGGGAGAAGGACTGAGGAATCGGAGGTGGAGGGAGTGGCGCCATGGACAGCTCACGGGTGAGGGAGGAAGAGAAAATGAAATGGCTGTTTGGAGATGGGGATGAGGTGCTCACGGTTGAAGGGATAGAGATGAGGGTCAGCTATTTTTTATTAAAAGATAATTTTCGAAATTGCCAAATAATACTATCCTTTGAATTGATGAAACCATAGAAAATACATCCCGGGTCTGATTTCAACAAATGAGTAGTCCATTTCTACTGCCTGGACGGGGCCGACGCGTCGACGGAACCGGATTTTCGTTTCGATGAACCGATTAAAAGATGGATAAATAGAGTCCAAAATAAGATTTATTAGAAAGAGAGATTATCGGAAAACGGGGGTGTTACAGTGGCCACTATCATGTTGTCACCAACCGAGGTGTTTTTCAACCGTTTTATGAAGCAGTCTATTGTTGTAGGTTTGATGGAAACTGTTGTGGTGCTATACCATAAATGGTATCAACCATGACAATGATTACAACCAGGGTGGTGGCCCTCGCGGTGGCGGGGGAGGCTATGGAAGTGGGAAATGGAACTTCAATGAAAAGACCGTTTTTGGATACCAAGGTAGTGCCGACAATGGCGGATTTCGTGCTGATTTTAACCACATCGGAGAACCGTTCCAGGTGCTGGCAGTCGAACACTGGGGCAATAATTAGTGGAAGAATAGCT
Organism: Puccinellia tenuiflora; assembly: GCA_012064385.1. NCBI lineage: Eukaryota > Viridiplantae > Streptophyta > Magnoliopsida > Poales > Poaceae > Puccinellia > Puccinellia tenuiflora. The sequence continues at coordinate 2,209,850 of QRDG01000041.1, read as the reverse complement.
TCCCAATGAATGTGCTATATTCTAGACCGTTGTTGGCGCATCTTCTTTTTATAATTACAGCAGAAAGCCAAAGTAACAACGAGGGGGGGAGTCCAAACGACCGAACAATGTTTTCACCGCGAATCACTTCATGCCTTGTTTCACAAAAAAAATCACTTCATGCCTTGGGCCCGACAGTTTGCCCCTCCCTTCTTGGACTCCCGAGAAGAGGGCTTACATACTTAAATATATGTATTTACCAAGTTATGAAGAGCTGAAATCAATGCAAACCAACAACGCCCAACAAAGCAAGGAGCTTCTATCGTGCATATATATATATGGCCCCTTCTTCCTTGCGTGCCAGAATATATTCCCAAATCAAGTAGCAATACATACTTTCTTTAACAACGACAACAACAAGGCCTAGCAATACACACGTCCACAAAGATTGATCGACCATGTACCCCTCTCGTCTCTTCTACGGATTGAATAGTTAGCGAAAACATCCCAAGAGAATGAGCAAAAATTGAGTAGCTTGAGAATACGAGACGTCGGGAAATGAACACTGTCGACAACAGGAGATTCCATCCAATACATGGCCAACTCTGAACGGGCACATGCACTTCGCCGTCGGGGATCAACTGAAAGTTTGATACGTGGTCATCCATGCAACTGGTGTCACGTTTTATCCTGCACTTTTTGTTTTCAAATCGCCTCGAGTTGTGTGCACTCATCCGCACAATATCCATGAGTGGCCACCATCCACACGAAGTGGGATACATGCACGAACCGGTCATGGCCAGTAGATCAGGGTGGTGCACTTTGTACTTGGGTAGAACTTATTCTTCTGAAAGAAGACATCCGAAGTTAATCAAGAAAAACAACAGGTGAAACAGATGAGATATGAGTCGATGCAACACAACTAGTATAAAAAAAATACCCTGAAAATCATCATGGTCATTTTCGTTTTTCTATTATTCGACTGCTGCTCGAGCTTGAAAAAAAAACACTGAAGAAGCCGTTTACTCACACAAATTTATTGTTAAACTACCCTACAAGTTGATGCTGGAACTTTAGAGAACATGAAGACGTCCATGCTCAATCAGCTGGATTCCTGTTGGTCCAGGTAGATCAAATTTGCGTATTTTTTTTTTACAATATGGGCCTCGACATGTTTACATTCGGAACTTTTGAGCCTTCTATAGTATATCGGAATACTCATAAACTTAAATAGTTCGAATAGTCTTGTTCAAAGCCAAAAATTTCGGCATAATGAGCATCATGTCTTGTGCATTCCCGGACAAAACAATTGCTATATACTTATTAGGAAACTGGCATTTCGAGTTCCTGGTCCATAAAGAGAAAATTGCATCATCCGTGTATTGAAGTAAAGATAGACCCTCCACCAATCATATGCATAACCATCCCCTCGTAGTGCTCCTGCTTTGGCGCGGTTGATCCTGACAGTCAACGCATCAACCACTATATTCAATAACATTGGTGTTAGGGGGTCACCTTGCCTTAATCCTTTTTTCATTTGGAAGTAATGGAAAACCTCATCATTAAATTTGATGACACTCTACTTCCAGTTAAAAATTATGGATCGAGGCGCACCACGCTGCCGAATCTGCCAATCTATTGTAGAAACGACCATTTAACCTTGTCAAACACAACCACCCTGTCTAGGATGTTTCTCCATGCATGAATGAGGGTCCCACGAAGGTTGGCTGTGCCGCTTCCAACGACGACAAGTTTTACGTCTCCTCAGAACTCCTCACCATGTAGTTGCGCTTCCTTTAATTGCCAATTTTCCATTTTCTCTTGCACCAGAACGTCGCTAGCATAGTGCTAGCGACGTGATCATGTTGCACAGGGGATCGGAGAGTCAAATTAGATCAGAGCCCAAGTTACGACAAAGTCTATTTCAAATGAACCAACTCAATTACATGATCATGCTGCACTAAAACACCCCATATATACTAACACACACAGTACTTAAACCGGTGGTCGATATGCACATTTTTTTTAATTTGTGGCCTTGGAGATTGTGGTCGTCGAAGAAGTAGCCACCATCATGCTATCAGCCACCGAGGTGTTTTTCAATGGTTGTATGCAACAGGCTATGGTGGCAGGTACAATGGAAACAATTGTGGTGCTAAATTCTAAATGGTATCGACCATGACAATGATTACAAACCATCATCATTACGGAGAGAGATTACATACTTTTTTTAAGAGACGCAGTCCAGACGCAAACGCTCACATACACGCGCATGCACTCTCTCTATGGGCATACACACGCACACTCCTTACCTCTAGGAGCACCTCCGAGAGACTGAACCAGCGGATCGAGTCTTGAAATTCATGAAGTCAACACAGACGCCTCACTCTCAATGGGAATGTCGCCTCCCACTAAATAATCTTATGTCTAAATAAGAAACACCAGTGTCAAATCTGGAGTTTATACTCTCATGGCCTAAGCGTATAACCATCATCCTAACCACCCAACTACAGCTTGGTTCTCAAAGAGACACTAGTGGAAACAGGGGCTTCGGTTTGGCCCTTCCGTCCCGGTTCCCTTACGGACCGGTGCCAATCGTGGCACTAGTCCCGGTCATTGGTCCCAGGGCGCCCGCCAGGACTAGTCCCGGTTCGTAGGGGACCTACCGTCCCGGTTCGTGTTACGAACCGGTGACAAAGGGATGCGGGAGGAGGCGACAGAGGTGGGACCAGCCCGGACAATGCACTGTCCCGGTTCTATTTACAGACCGGGACTAATGGAGGGACTTTAGTACCGGTCCTTGTTACGGACCGGGACTAAATATATTCTATATCATCTTCCACCCCCCGACCCTGGCCGTGGCCATTTTTTAGCTCCGGGTTCATCTCCATTTTCTTAACCCTTGCTCCTCCCAACCACGAGTTCGGCCCCTATTTTCTCCACCATTTGTCAAGTTTGGCGGCACCTCATCTACCCGACGGTTAGCACTCCGGTGTTCCTTTTTTAGCTCATTTTGGTGTTACTTAGAAAATTTTATTTTTCTAGTGCTAGCAAGGTGTTTGATGAAATGCCTAAGTAAGAGATTTCATTTTTTTTACATGCAATTTTAGCTCAAATTAAAGTATAATGTATTGGGTTTACAGTTGTCCGGTGACCATCTTTACCATCGTCGATCGCCCGCGCCATCCCGTCGCCGGCACCTCCTCGGTGAGTCTTGTTTTTATCCCTTTTTAACTTATTGATATACTTTAGATGCATGTATATTATCTTACTTTTTTTATATGTATAGTGTGTCATGGTTTTGATATCCGTCCCCGTCGGTCCTCGTCCGGTCTATAACGATCCGGATGTCGTTGTTGAACCGGAAATTCCAACCGACCCTATCATCGAGTTTTTTGAAAATGAAATTAATGATTTGAAAGCAAAACTGGAAAGAAGTGAAAATCTCCGTCTCCAAACCCTAGAAGAGAAGATGAAATTGGAGCTCCATATTGCCGACATCGTCGATGAGCACAAGATCAAGATGGATGCAATGCGCTTGAAGATTAGAAAAATTAGAAATTATGCCATTCATAAAGAGGCTTGGTATCATTATGGTGTTGGTTCGATAGTTACCATAGTTGTGATTTTTATCGCATTTGTTGTTGGGCTTAAATTCTTTAGATAGTTGTATGTTAGTTTGAACCAATGTATGTTTGTGAGACTATATGTATTACATTTGGTTATTTGCTCTACTTTGGTTTGAATGTGATGAACTTATATATTAATTCACTTTATCACTGTTATATATTGAAGAAATAGTGTTAATGGTTTTTTATATTTTATTTATATAATGCAGATGAGTCAGATGAGTCGGCAATGGATGTACAGTGACCGACGTTATCCCGACTTTATTAATGGCATGCATTATTTTCTCCAAGTGGCTGAGAAAAACAAGCCGCCAAATGGTTTTATTTCATGTCCATGTAGTGTCTGCAAGAATACTCAGGACTACTCTACCTCACAAACCATTCACGTCCACCTGTTGAAGTCCGGTTTCATGACCGGTTATAATTGTTGGACCAAGCATGGAGAAAGAGGAGTTATAATGGAAGACAATGAGGAAGAAGAGGATAATGACAACTATCCTATGTTCACTGATCACGGTGGTACATCAATGGGGGAAGATGAAGCTGAAAAAGAGCCCATTGTTGATGAGCCCGATGACGATCTTCGTCGGGCCATTCTTGATGCGAAGATAAACTGTGGAAGTCAAAACGAGAGGTTGAAGTTGGAGAGAATGTTAGAGGATCACAACAAATTGTTGTACCCAAATTGTGAAGATGGGCAGAAAAAGCTGGGCACCACACTGGAATTGCTGCAATGGAAGGCAGAGGAAGGTACTTCTGACAAGGGATTTGAAAAATTGCTGAAAATAATAAAGAAGATACTTCCAAAAGATAACGTATTGCCCCCCAGTACGTACGAAGCAAAGAAGGTTGTCTGCCCACTAGGATTAGAGGTGCAGAAGATACATGCGTGCATCAATGACTGTATCCTCTACCGCGGCGAGGAGTACGAGAATTTGAATGCATGTCCGGTATGCGGTGCATTGAGGTATAAGATCAGGCGAGATGACCCTGGTGAAGTTGAGGACGAGGCGCGCCCCAGGAAGAGAGTTCCTGCGAAGGTGATGTGGTATGCTCCTATAATACCACGGTTGAAACGTTTGTTCCAAAACAAAGAGCATGCCAAGTTGTTGCGATGGCACAAGGAAGACCGTAAGAAAGACGTGATGCTCAGACACCCTGCTGATGGGTCGCAGTGGAGAAAAATTGACAGAGAGTTTCCGACATTTGCAGATGACGCAAGAAACTTAAGATTTGGTCTAAGTACAGATGGCTTTAATCCCTTTGGAGAGCAGAGCTCCAGTCATAGCACCTGGCCTGTGACTCTATGCATCTATAACCTTCCTCCTTGGTTGTGCATGAAGCGGAAGTTCATTATGATGCCAGTACTCATCCAAGGCCCGAAGCAACCCGGCAACGACATTGATGTGTACCTGAGGCCATTAGTTGAAGAACTTTTACAATTGTGGCGCGAAGAAGGTATACGTGTTTGGGATGAGCACAAACAAGATGAATTTGACCTACGAGCATTGCTGTTCGTGACCATCAATGATTGGCCAGCTCTTAGTAACATATCAGGACAGTCAAACAAGGGATACAATGCATGCACACACTGTTTAGGTGATACTGAAAGTATATATCTGGGAAACAAGAATGTGTACCTGGGGCATCGTCGGTTTCTTCCGGAAAGGCACAACGTAAGAAGGAAAGGCAAGCATTTCAAAGGTTTGCCAGATCACCGGCCAAAGCCTAGACGGCCTACTGGGGATGTTATATATGATATGGTAAAGGATTTAAAAGTAATCTTTGGAAAGGGTCTTGGCGGACAATCTGTTCCAAATGATGCTGACGGACACGTGCCGATGTGGAAGAAGAAATCTATATTCTGGGAGTTACCCTATTGGAAAATCCTAGAGGTTCAGTCTGCAATCGACGTGATGCACGTGACGAAAAATCTCTGCGTGAACCTACTAAACTTCTTGGGCGTGTATGGGAAGACGAAAAATACACCGGAATCACGGCTGGACCAGCAACATATGCACGAACGAGACAACCTGAATGCAGAGAAGTATCAAGGTCCTGCCAGCTACGCTCTTACCAAAGAAGAGAAGAAGATCTTTTTTGAAGTACTAAACAGTATCAAGGTCCCATCAGGCTTCTCGTCGAATATAAAGGGAATAATTAACATGACAGAGTTGAAGTTTCAGAACCTAAAGTCTCATGACTGCCACGTGATTATGACACAATTACTTCCGATTGCACTGAGGGGGCTCCTGCCGGAAAATGTTCGAGTACCCATTGTTAAGCTATGTGCATTCCTCAATGCAATTTCTCAGAAGGTCATCAATCCAGTAACTCTGCCGGATTTACAGAAGGAAGTGGTCCTATGTCTTGTCAGCTTCGAGTTGGTGTTCCCACCCTCCTTCTTCAATATTATGACGCACCTCATAGTTCATCTAGTCGAAGAGATTTTCGTTCTCGGTCCCGTATTTCTACACAACATGTTCCCCTTTGAGAGGTTCATGGGAGTCCTAAAGAAGTACGTTCATAACCGTGCTAGGCCAGAAGGAAGCATATCCAAGGGCTATGGAACAGAGGAGGTCATTGAGTTTTGTGTTGATTTTATTCCTGACCTCAAGGCAATCGGGGTTCCTCAATCACGCTATGAGGGGAGACTGCGGGGAAAAGGCACGCTGGGAAAGAAAGCAATAATATGTATGGACGGGCATTCTTATAGTCAAGCACACTACACGGTTCTACATAATTCCAGCTTGGTGGCTCCGTATATCGAGGAACATAAGAATATTCTACGTTTGAACTTCCCAGAGCAATCTAAATATTGGATTGATGAAGAACACGTGAAGAATTTCGGAGGTTGGTTGCGAACACGTCTCTTTAATGACAGCACTGTTGGAGAACAGCTATACTTGTTGGCCAATGCACCATCTTCGACTATATTGACTTATCAAGGGTATGAGATAAATGGAAATACATTTTACACGGCCAATCAAGATAAAAAGAGCACCAACCAAAACAGTGGTATCCGCTTTGATGCAACAAACAGCAATGGGCAAAAGGACACATATTATGGTTACATAGAGGAGATATGGGAACTTGAATATGGACCATTTTTTAAAGTCCCATTGTTCAAGTGCAAATGGTTCAACCTGACAGGCGGGGTACATGTAGACCCGAAGTACGGAATAACTACAGTGGATATGCAGAATCTTGGATACGACACCGAACCATTCGTCCTAGCCAGTGAAGTGGCTCAGGTTTTCTATGTGAAGGATATGTCTAGCAGACCGAAGAAAAGAAAAGATAAGCAAGCAGTGAATGAATCGTACGACGTCGAGCCAAAGCGCCACATAGTTCTTTCAGGGAAAAGAAACATCGTGGGAGTGGAGGACAAGACAGACATGTCAGAAGATTACAATAAGTTTGATGAAATTCCCCCCTTCACAGTGAAAATTGACCCAACCATCGCGTTGAATGATGAAGATTGTCCATGGATACGACGCGATAAGAAGAAAAAATGACAGACACGAAGAAGTGTTGAATGATGTTGATGTATTGTGGTCATTTGTAATAATTGGTAGAATTTTGTTTTGACTGTTAAAAAGTTGAGGGTTTTTCATTAAATATTTAAAATGTTAAATATATTTATCCTAACCTCGGATTTTATTAGTACAACGGTTTTACTCAACTCATCTATTTAAATGTTCAATATATATAACATATTTATATTTACATTTGAAAACATGTAAAGTTTATAAAATATGAACATTTGAAACATCATAAATGAAGAAAAAAATACAAACGGCCGTTTAGTCCCGGTCCGTGCCTACAACCGGGACTAAAGGCCATTTTCGGGCCGCTGCGAAACTTAGCGCGCCAAAATGCCCACCTTTAGTCCCGGTCCGTGACACCAACCGGGACTATAGGGGTCTTTAGTCCCGGTTGGTGTCACGGACCGGGACTAAAGGCCGATTTGAGCCTACTTGGTCCCTCTCCGCGGATTTCTTCCCCATTTTTGCCGCCAGGCCCAAGACGCAGACGCCTCCGGGCTCCTCTCACGCGACGACGCCGCCAGGCTGCCAAAATCTGGCCGCCGCCGCCGTCGCTCGCGTCCCTCTTCCTCGCCGCCGTCCCCCGCGCGCTCCGCCTAAGGTACGGCCCTCTCAAACTCTAGATCAGCGCGGCGGTGGTCCGATGGCACGAACCCTAGCTAGAATCGGCGGCGGCGGTGGTCCGATGGCACGAACCCTAGCTAGAATCGGCGGCGGCGGTGGTCCGGTGACCTTAAATCGGCGGCGGGGACAGTTCATAGATCGGAAAGGACATTACATTACTTAGTTCATTACATTTACTTAGGGGGGGGGGAGGGGGAGGTCCTAGCTAGTCCTCGTCGCCCTCCTCGTCGGAGAGGACGACGTATGGTGGTGCCTCCCACAGATGCGCCGTCGGCTGCTGCTGCTGCTCCATGGGGACGTCCCGCGGCGGCGTCCCTGGCTCCTCCAGGATGGCGTCCTGGGGCGGCGGCGGCGGCGGCAGCGGCAGCTGGGGCACAGTCGTGAATACCCACGACTGCCCGAACAGCTCCGGTGGGAATCCCACCGGCTCCTGGTACTCCTCCTCCGGCGGGTCGTAGGCCTCCTCCTCCTGGACGAGGGCCTGCACCCAGTCCAGCCCCGGCTGTCCCTGTGGCGGAGGCGGGGGTGGAGGCGGTCCCTGCGGCGGCGGCGGCGGCAGTGCGTCCTGCACCACCATCTCCCAGCGGCGGCGCTCGTCGTCGACGAAGGCCTGCCGGGACGCCGCCATGGCTGCCTTCAAGGCGTCGTCGATGTCGTCGTCCTCGTCCATGGGGGCGGCCTCGCCGTCGGAGTCGACCTCCAACCATTGGTCGAGGTCGTCCATCCCCTCCGGGAGCACCGGGTACTCCGTGCGCTCCACCGGCGGCACCGGGGCCGGCGCGAAGTAGCTCCGGCGGCGCTCGTCGTGCTCCTCCCGGAACCATTGGTCCCAGTAGGGGGAGCCCGGCGCGTACGCCGGGTCGTCGAGGAGGTGATTGGGGAGGAGGCTGCGCCGGCGTGCGATCTCCACCACCCTGGCCGTGGGGTCGGTCGGGATCGGCGGCACCGGAATCCGTTGCGGATTCAGGTGCCAGTTGTCCGGGAGGTGGACGTCCGACCAGCGCACCGGCACGGCGTTCTCCCAGTGCCACTGCGCCTCCTCCACCCGGACGTACCGGCGGTAGCGCGCCGTCGGCTTCTTCTTCTTGGCGGCCGGCCCGCCGGCCTGCGGACCGGCACGACGTGGGTCCGCGCCGACGATGCGCACTCCGCGCGGCGCCGACGGTGGTGGTGGTGGAGGAGGAGCAAGGGGAGGCAGTCCAGCGCCCCGGCGACGGCCGGAGCGGCCAGAGCCCGAGCCGCCGGACTCGGACTGGTGCTTGCCGCCTGGCCACCACCGCTTCGACATTGCTCCGGCTCCGGCGAGGGCGAGGGCTAGGGCTAGGACTAGGGCTAGGGCACGTTCGATGGAGTGTGGGGAGGGCGGCGGGGCTAGCTGTGTGAGGTCGCCATCGCGTACGGCCGGGGTTTAAGAAGGACGGGGGTCGCGTCCACCGTGGCCAGCATTGACTACGGGACGGGAAGCCGAGGAGGCCGTCCAGTCGCTGGCAGGTGGGCCAGGAGCATTGACTGCGGGGCTCGGACGGTTGGGTAGCGGGGGAGACGAGGGAACGTGGCGGTCGGGTGTCGGTTCCCACGCGCGACGTGGACGTGGCGGTCGAGTGGGCTGACCGCGCGGCGGTTGGGTGGCGGGGTGGCCGGGTCGCTGGCTGGTGGGCCAGCCTTGACCACGCGCTACTGGCCAGTGGGTGGACGCGGGGGCTGGATTTTTCTAAGGGACCAGCCGCTACTGGCCAGGTGCCGGGCAGGGTGCTGATTTTTCTAAAGGACCAGCCGCTAGCCAGGTGCCTGGCCCTATTTTTTTTTCAGGACCAAGGGCTGTCATTTTATGTGACAAGTTGCACAATGCCACCCCTAATTATTTTGGGGTGTCATTTATGTGTAATTCTATGTCAAAAAAATTACAAACACATATAATTGATTGCAGGTACATTGAGCTATGGCGGACATTCCCTTAATTAGAGACGAGGAGCATGAAGATAAAATGCAACGAATAATCTATGCGAGTGCCCGTGAAGAAGGCGGTGGAGATGATGATGGACAACAAGGCGGTGGAGAAGATGATGGACGACAAGGCGATGAAGATGATGATTTCAGCTCACAATTTCTGAACGACTGCGGTGAGGGACTCCAGTTTGACGATGAAGCGCCCTTAACGACAAACTCCGGTGAGGTATATACATATATTATATAGGCTGACAATTGATCGATCGATCATGTATATATATGCATTTGTTAATTGCACGTGTTAATTAACGATTCATTTTCCAGCCCTCTGGATCGAGCAAATCTGTAAATAATGTTCCTCCTCGAGGCCTGACGAAGAGGATGGCCAGCGATGCTCCGAGGCTAACGATAGAGGAAGTTTCTCAGAGTGGCGAACCGCTGGCACCCATAGCGACCTGTCGTAAATTTGTAAATCAAGCTGGAGTCATTGTTAGGGACATTCTCCCGATCACCATTGCAGAATGGCATAAGCCGAAGGGTGTGGATGAGGATGATGCTTCTTATGTCCCTGATCATACGAAAGAATTGCTTTTCGATACGCTCATGATACATTTCAACATACCAGAAGGCAAGACGGAGAAAGTGAAGGAGTGGACTCTTAAGAAGATGGCCACACAATTCCAGAGCTGGAAGAAAACACTATGGAGAAAGTATGAAGATGAAGATCCAGCTAATTTCACCGGAGCACTCGAGAAGATAAAACATTCCTGGCCCGCATTCAAGGCGTACAAGAATTCCTCTACTGCCGTGGCTCGATCGGTCGTAAATAAGATAAATGCTGGGAAGAAGGAATACCACCATAGGTTGGGTACAGGTGGCTACAAGTCTGCCATTCCCAAATGGTTAGCCTTTGAAGCGGAACTGGTTGCTAAAGGGATCACTCCACAGACTTTGAACTGGCCCGAGAGGGCCAAGTTTTGGTTGTTCGCGCATGGCGCAGTGTTGGACTCAGAGACGGGGTTGATTGTTGCAAAGGGAAAATGGAAGAAAAAGGTTGAAACAATCGTTCCGTTGCTTATTGACGCAATAGATAAAGTTCGAAAGGGAGAGTACCATCCCGAGAGAGAGAACGACGAGCTGACACTCGCACTGGGGAATCCCGAACACAACGGACGATTACGAGGCTTTCCCGGCGGTACCAACTTGAAGGAAGGGTTTCCGGACTGTGCTGACAGTTATAGAAGCCGTGGGAGAAAGAAGCAGAAGGAGTTAGACCGTTTATCAGAATTGGAGCGCATGGTTTCCGGACTGCGCTGTCAGATTGACTCAATCAGCCAGCACCGGGCACCTGATCAACAGCAGCAACAAGTCGACGTCGTCGTCCAAGAACCGCGAAGAAGCAGCGTGGGTTCCACGCCGCTACAAGTATCTGCCGCAATAATAGAACAGCCGGCGGCTCACTACCCCGTGGATGATATCACGGAGAAGACGGAGTGTGAGCTTCATATGTTAATGAAGAACATATCCTTCAAGGTGGCGGTCGGCTATGCGTTACCAAACGAACCTGGAGCAAGCTACCATCTTGGTCAGATTCCAGCTGGCTATGCTCGTGTCGGGGTGGATGCTATTATACCGGGATTTGAGGCACTTGAGCTTGACTATCCTGGAGGTGACGATGAGACGACACTGGGACAAGTCAAGCACGGTTTCGTTCTATGGAACAAGAAATACATCGTGCTTCCAGGCTCAGCACCAAGGCCACCGACTCCTCCAAGTAGAAGTCCACCACCTACAAGTCCACCCTTCCTACCCCAGAGGGACCCCAGCGCGAGTCCGTCTCCATCTCCAGCTACACCAGTACGGTCTCCATCTCCAGCTACACCAGCACGGTCTCCATCTCCAGAGCCAGTCCAGCGGTCTCCGCCTTATAAGTGGTTTGATGCGAAGAGGGTCGTTAATGGTTCGCCTCCTAAGAAGAGACAGAAAAAGCCGCGAAAAGTGAAGACTCCTGAGAAGTTACCTTACGAGAGGACTGTCGAGGAATCCGAAGCCATCAGGAGGGCCGAGGTTACAGCCCATTTTACAAAGAAACCGCACCCGGAAGAACTACCCAGCATCAAAGGGCTTCCTCGTGACAAACTACATCACACTATTAGGTGCTTATACAACCCTCCACCAAGGCCGTCATCAGACTATGAGTGCTCTATTGAAAAGTCATACGACTCGGTGTTGGAGAACCGGAAATGCGGGAAACAGATAGCCCAGCTGGGACAACAAGCTACGCAATCGCTCCCTCCGCTTAAGGTACTTACCGACAAAGACGCCCACCGTATGGTACCTCAGGGAAGTGTCCGCCACTTCCCTGAGGAACCTTATAGGGTGCCTTATCAATATGTTCAAGGCAAGTCTTTGGTCACAACTGAGGTGGTCAAGTTACTACCAACAAGGATGCGTCAGTTGAATTCATGGTACATGAAAGTCGCAAAGAAAGGTATAATAGGTATCATGGCAAAAGTTAGAAAGGAGGAACACTTCTACGATGACTACGGTGTGCAAATTGATTTCTCCGAACTTTTCCAATTATACAATGGTTTACCCCTCGATAAAGCAATCATCAGTATCTTTTGTCTGTAAGTTATTTATTTTTGTAATTTAATTAAGTCTTTATATATATATATATAGCTCACAGCACATTCTAATTTTGGTACGCTATTTGTGCAGAAAGAAGATGATCGACTACAAAAGGGAAATAATAAAACCGGTGGAGATTGGTTTCATGGACCCTAATGTTATTCATGAAGTGAGCATAAGGGAGAAACCACAAGTTGTAAAGGGAGTAATGATAGAGGCTTTTAAGCGACACCAAGACAAAAAAGAAATATTTCTTCCTTACAACTTCAGGTAAGTGTTACTAATTGCTTGTACACATTCTATTTTTGCTCACCCGGTATCTTAAGTCTAATTGATGAGTTATATGCGCATGCCTCTGTATGTAAATTTGCAGCTACCACTTTATTCTCGTGGTCATTAGATATCACCAGGGAATAATTGAAGTCTACGACTCATTAAGGAGAGACCCTAAAGAGTACAAGAGCTTGTTTGATGTCATGAAAGAGTAATTTAAATTCTTATCACATTACTATACCGACCTCTCTTTCATTCATTTCGTGATATCAAGTAATTAATTAATAACAGATGTTTTGTTCTTTCTTTGTTGAGTAGAGCATGGCAGACATTCGTCAAGGAAGTACCCGATAAATGGCACGAGAAGCTGGTATGGACTCTGAACCAAGTAAGTAGTACTATACCTATATCCATGAATTAATGTAGTTTGCAATACCATTACCAAACTTAATGTGTTGAATTCTATTTTCGAACAGTGGTGTCTGGAACAGCCAAAAGGGACCCTCTTATGTGGGTACTACGTTTGCGAGTACATTCATAGGATGACTTATGAAAAATTCGAAAATCGAAGAAACGCAGAGGTACGTAATTATACATTGTTCACAAGTTTTTTTTGACAAAATAATATGCATATCAATTGTGTGGAGTTTCATTCATAATTGTTTAATTTTCTCCTTCTTTTAAAGATTGTAAGGAAGCGGGCCGGCCTCCTACCAGATGACCGTATAAGAGCAATTGGGGAGGAGCTGTCGGGATTTCTTCTTGATGATGTCATACCTGAAAATTCAGAGCACTATTATCTACATATATAAATGTACTATGATTTCATGCATGTATAATTAATGCATTTGAGTACTTTGTGTACGGAAACGTGACGACAAATTCATGTGTTACAATTAATTTGTAAGTGTGTTATATATATGCATCAACGTGTGATCATAGTACAATATAATTTATATCGACGTATCGACGTGTTTCCGAAACTATCCAAAACCCCGGCACTAAACACAGTACACAACACCCGGTCCGTGCAATTCTGAAAAAATTATAAAAGAAAAAAAAAGGCCTAACGGTAGTCCCGGTCCGTAACACGGACCGGGACTAAAGACATCCAGCCCGCGGGCTCGCCCGTGGCCACGTGGGAGGCACTCTAATCCCGGTTCGTAGCCAACCGGGACTATAGGGGGGGGGGCTCTAGTCCCGATTTGGTAGTCCGGGTTGCCCAGCCGGGACTAGAGGCCGTCTGGAACCGGGACTACTGCCCCGTTTTCCACTAGTGAGATTACATACTTGAATATATAGATTTAGTACCAAGTTATGAAGATATGAAATCAATGCAAACCAACCAACGCCTAACAAAGCCTGGAGCTTCTATCGTGCACATATATGTTGCTGATTGCTCCATCTGCCTTGCATGCAAGAATATCTTCCCAAATCAAGTAGCAATACATAAATTTTTAAAACGACGCGCAGGATGGCCTAGTAATACACACATCCACTATGATTGACCGAGTGTACCCCTTGTCTCTTCTACAGATTGAATAATTTGCCAAAACAACCCAAGAGAATGAGCAAAATTGAATTGCTTGGGAATATGAGACGTCGGGAAATTAACACTGTCAACGGCCAGGAGACTACATTCAGTATAGTCAGGTCCTCTTTGGTTTCATATCGGCTCTGAAGGCTGAACAGGAACATACATTTCGCCGTCCGGAATCAACTGTATGTTTGATACGTGGTCATCCATGCAATTGGTGTCCCGTGTAGTCTGGTCCTCTTTGGTTTCAAAACGTCTCGAGTTGTGTGCATTCATCCGCACGGAATGCATGAGTAGTCACCATTCGCACGAAGTGCGATACATGCCTGAAGAAGTCATGGCCAGTAGATCTGTATGGCGCACTCTATTCTTGGGTAGCGCTTATTAAAATCTAACGAGGTAAAGATTCGATCTTTACACACAAGTACTAATTACAAACGACTATAACCTAAAATGAAACAATGGCCAATCGATATTTCTATCATATATAGCTCGGTCCTCCCGTGTGAGCAGAACCCCCTACCGCACGAACAGTAGGTCCACGGTCCACCCGGTTGAAATCTGCCTACACCAGAGTGGAAACGAACTATTGCTTGCCAGAGATTTCTCCTCATCTAAACTGTAATAACAAATGTACCACACGTACATACTTGACAAGCAGTACTAAAGACGTGCAGTATTAGTAGTACACAAACATACATGTAGACGCAAACAAAACAAAACGAATGAGAAATAAAACATACATGTACACCTAATCAGATGTATAAAGACATCCAAATTTTCTCCACAAGCTGCATCAGTTGTGATGTTTATTTCCTACACCCAAGACAACCGAGAAAATACATCACAGCACTTATTACAACTCAGTGAGTTCCCCAAAAGAAGAAAATACGGCTAAAAAAACTCAAAAAACTATGTAATCTTATAGCAAGTCAATGCCCTCTCAAATTATGTCGAGGGGTTTTTGAGATAGATGCCACCTCTCGTGGCTTTGTTTGTATGGAGGGCAAGGTGGCATTGGAATCACAGGGGGTCGACACATGCGAGTTACCCAGGTTCGACCCCTCTTAATGAGATAACGACCGCTAGCTTGATTGTATTGAATTGTTGGGGTATGAAAGGTGCGTCAATGGCGGGTTGCGCAGGAGCATAGATTGGCTCCGGTGCAGAGTGTCTAGAGTTGGAAGAGATCGGATCCATAGGCTAGCCGGTTTTATATAGTTAGCCGGCTAGGGTTACAAGGCGTCCGGGAAGGTTAGGATCTCATCTAACAAACCGCCAAGGGCTAGGTTAAGTGAAGCGTAATCCTCGCAACCGTCATAGTCTTCTGTCGAACCTGGCCTTGCGTCGAGTTGGGCCACTGGGTTCCGGGCCATACCTACCGGATCCGGGTCTCTTGCAACAAAATTGTTCGTCCCAATCCATGCGTAGTTGTGGCAGTAGGTACCTATTGCTACGAAACGATATTCCTGGGCAGCCGTTTCGACTGGACGCATGGTAATAGGTTATTACCACGAAAAAGCAATCGTGGCAATAAAGTGTGCTATTGCGACAACCATGCGCGCTGGTGCCATATTTTTTCATGTGGCAGCACTCGCCTGATGCCACAATTTGGCTTGTGGAGATAGTTTTAATGCAACATGTAATGAATCGTGACGAGTGTGATAGCTCATGGTGATAAACATTTGTGGCAATATCCTATGCCAATAACGCTCGTTTCGTGGAGCATACAATTTTGTAGCAGTAGTCAATCGTGGCAAGAACTATGGCAACAATCCTTGTTTTCGTGGCATTAGGAATTTCGCAACGAACCACTACGCTTGTGGTTTTAACTTATGGAAACAAACATTCCAGGAAATTGGAACATACTCGTTTTGGTGGTGATAAATAGTTTCTACCAAGATTTACATTTATTCATTTTTATCCATCTCGTTTCAGTCCTTCTCTGGAGAATTGGATGGGAAAACTCCTGGGAAGCGCAGGAGGCACACTAGTGGAAACCCCCCCCCTATAGTCCCGGTTGGTTTGGGCCATTAGTCCCGGTTCCCCAACCGGGACTAGCAAATCGGGACTAATGCTAGTCCCGGTTGGGACACCAACCGTGCCTTTTCCACTAAGTCTCCCCTCATGCCGCGATTCAGAAAGACCAATCGATTTAATGTCGGGAATAAAGTCAACACAAAACTCAATGACCTCCTCTATTCCATAGCATTTGGAGATGCTTTCTTCTGGCCTAGCACGGTTATGAACATATTTCTTCAAGACTCCCATGAACCTCTCGAAGGGGAACATATTGTGTAGAAATACAGGACCGAGAATTGCAATCTCGTCGACGAGGTGAACCAGGAGATGCGTCATAATATTGAAAAGTTATGGGGGGGACACCAACTCAAAACTAACAAGACATTGGACCACATCCTTCTGTAACCTTGTCAGACTTTCTTGATGGATTACCTTCTGAGATATTGCATTGAGAAATGCACATAGCTTCATAATGGGTACTCGAACATTTTTCGATAGAAGCCCCCTCAATGCAATCGGAAGCAACTGCGTCATAATCACGTGGCAATCATGAGACTTTAGGTTTTGGAATTTTTTATCTGCCATATTTATTATTCCCTTTATATTTGACGAGAAGCCAGCCGGGACCTTGATACTGCTCAGGCATTCAAAAAATATTTCCTTCTCTGCTTTTGTAAGAGCGTAGCTGCTTAAGTAATGACGCCCTTTATCCGTATGCTTGTTGTTTGGGTCTTTCATACGCTGCAGGTCTTCCCTTGCTTCAGGTGTATCTTTTGTCTTCCCATACACGCCGAGGAAGCCTAGCAGGTTCACGCAAAGATTCTTTGTCACGTGCATCATGTCGATTGAAGACCGGATCTCTAGGACTTTCCAATAGGGTAGCTCCCAAAATATAGATTTCTTCTTCCACATGGGCGCGTGTGCCGGTAGCGACGTCTTTCGGAACAGATTGACCGCCAGGACCCTTTTCAAATATTATTTCTATGTCCTTGACCATACCAAATATAGCATCACCATCAGGGAGGTTAGGCTTCTTCCGGTGATCTGCCTCACCTTTGAAATACTTGCCTTTCTTTCTTACGGGATGATTGGCTGGAAGAAATTGACGACACCCCAGGTACACGACCTTTTTACATTTTTCCAAATATGTACCTTTAGTCTTATCTAAACAGTGCGTCGTTGTATCCCTTGTTTGACTGTCCTGAAATGTTACTAAGAGCAGGCCAATCATTGATGGTTACGAACAGCAACGCTCGTAGGTCAAATTCCAGCTGTTTGTGCTCATCCCACACACGTACCCTTGGTTTGGGCCACAACTGCAAAAGTTCATCAACTAATGGCGTTAGGTACACATCAATGTCATTGTCGGGTTGCTTCGGGCCTTGGATGAGCACTGGTATCATAATGAACTTCCGCTTCATGCACAACCAAGGAGGAAGGTTGTAGATACATAGAGTCATGGGCCAGGTGCTGTGACTGCAGCTCTGCTCCCCAAAAGGATTCATGCCGTCTGTACCTAGACCAAAATATAAGTTCCTTGCATCACCTGCAAAGTCCAAGAACTCTCTCTCGATTTTTCTCCACTGCGACCCATCGGCGGGGTGTCTCAGCTTCCCGTCTTTCATATCCTCTTCTTTGTGCCATCGCAACAACCTGACATGCTCTTTGTTTCTGAACAGACGTTTCAACCGTGGTATTATAGGAGCATACCACATAACCTTAGCAGGAACCCTCTTCCTGGGGGGCTCGTAATCGCCCTCAACATCACCAGGGTCATCTTGTCTGATCTTGTACCTCAGTGTAGTGCATACTAGGCATGCATCCAAATTCTCGTACTCCTCACCGCGGTAGAGGATGCAGTCATTAGGGCATGCATGTATCTTTTGCACATCTAATCCTAGAGGGCAGATAGCCTTCTTTGCTTCGTACGTAGTCTCGGGAATTCGTTATCCTTTGGAAGCTTCGGCTTCATTATTTTCAGTAATTCCAGTATGGTACCGAGCTTTGTGCTGCCATCTTTGCAATTTGGGTACAACAACTTTTTGTGATCCTCTAGCATGGCATCCAACTTCAGCTTCTCCTTTTCTGTATCGCATTCTCGCTTTGCATCAGAAATGACCTGACCAAGACCATCAACGGGCTCATCTGATGCCCGTTGTTCTTCACCTCCTTCTTCTTCATTGTCTTCCATCGCAGTATCACCGTATTCTTCAGGGAATATAGGATAGTTGTCATCATCCTCTTCTTCTCCATTGTCTTTCATCATAACCCCTCTTTCTCCGTGCTTGGTCCAACAATTATAGTTGGGCATGAAACATCTCCGAAGCAGGTGGCCCTGAACGGTTCTCGAGGAAGAGTGCTCCTTGACGTTCCGACAGTCCACACATGGACAAGGCATAAAACCATCCTCTTTGTTTGCCTCAGCCACAACGAGAAATTTATGCAGGCCTGCAATAAAATCGGGACTGTGTCGGTCGCCGTACATCCATCGCTGCCGTTCATCCATATGCACATCATATAATTAGGTTTATTAAGTACCATTAGATTAACATTTTGAATAGTGAAATGACTACCATACATCGACACATGCATGCAATATTTGTATCAATTACAGATGAAAAAGACAAGGTTGCTAACCTCGATCGATCGGAGGAAAGAGAGAGGAGAAAGCTTAAGTGTGGCTCGGGCACCTCATATCATTTTAAGTGAATGTAAGTGTGGCTCGGGCATTTCATCGAACACCTCTAGTGCATAGGAAAGGAAAACGAACTAGCACTCACCTCTCACACCTCCTATCAAGAAAAAAAAAGAGGAGAAAAAGCTGGTTGGCTGGGTGCATATATAGGTAGGGGAGGGGCATTCATCCCGGTTCGTGCTATGAACCGGGACTAAAGCTCGCCGCAGAGCTTTAGTCCCGGTTCGTAGCACGAACCGGAACGAATGACCCAAACCGAAACGAGACCAATGCCTCACGGTGCCCTGGCAGTTCGAACCGGGACCAATGCCGGGCATTGATCCCGGTTTGTTGCCGAACCGGGACTAATGGCTTTTCGCCTCCTTCCGAAAGACCCTTTTTCTACTAGTAAGGAATTACATCTAGGCCTGAAGAGCCTCGCGCACGGTTATACCGACATCGATCTCACGGTAGAGATCAACATTTAATGAGGTCGATTTAGGTGTAGTTATTTGTATGACATATGACATCTCACGGTTGAGATCAACATATAAGCAATAGTAACACTCCAGTTTTTTATCTGTACACGCATCAAGGCTGTTTTTATTTAAAATTGGTGCATGTATCTTGTCCCTGTCGGAAGAGCGGCATTTTCCACCACAAGAGGGCCAAAAACTTTTGGCCTGGAGATTCTGAAGACCACACCTAGGTACGACCAAGGGTAGCTTGGTTGAAAAGTAGTTTGCACTGCTACTTTTCACTCTAGATTTTCTTCACCACGGCCTTCTATAGATAAGAACGTTGCAAGTTCGGCCATCATAGCAAGCAAGTACACGTAGCTCAAAAAAGTGACCGAAATAATGGCTGCCTCCTCGTCGGCGTTCACCCTCCTCCTAGCCGCGGCCTTCGCCACCGGTGCCAGCGCCACCAGCTTCAGCATCACCAACCAGTGTTCCTTCACGGTTTGGCCGGCGGCCACCCCGGTGGGCGGCGGCAGGCAGCTCAACAGCGGCAACACATGGAGCATCGACATCCCGACATGCACCAGCTCTGGCAGGATCTGGGGCCGCACAGGGTGCAACTTCAATGGTAACTCATGCCGCTGCACAACCGGTGACTTCGCCGGCGCGCTGTCCTGCATCCTGTTCCGGCAGCCTCCATTTACACTGGCGGAGTTCACCCTAATTGGCGACATGGACTCTTATGATATATCTATGATCGACGGGTTCATCATCGGCATGGGCTTCTCGTGCAGCACCGGCGTCGCGCTGCAGTGCCGGGACTCTGGCTGCCCCGACGCCTACCACCAGCCCAACGACGTCAAGACCAAAACCTGCAGCGGCAACAGGAGCTTCCGGGTCGTCTTCTGCCCATGATGAGCTTACATAGATGATACTCATATGTATGTATATATATGATCATAATTGTAACGAGTGAATACATACACGAGTGGCAACTAAACTCGATGAATAAATGTGAAGAATCTTTGATTCTATTACCGATCACTAGTGGAAACAGGGGCTTCGGTTTGGCCCTTCCGTCCCGGTTCCCTTACGGACCGGTACCAATCGTGGCACTAGTCCCGGTCATTGGTCCCAGGGCGCCCGCCAGGACCAGTCCCGGTTCGTAGGGGACCTACCGTCCCGGTTCGTGTTACGAACCGGTGACAAAGGGATGCGGGAGGAGGCGACAGAGGTGGGACCAGCCCGGACAATGCACTGTCCCGGTTCTATTTACAGACCGGGACTAATGGAGGGACTTTAGTACCGGTCCTTGTTACGGACCGGGACTAAATATATTCTATATCATCTTCCACCCCCCGACCCGGCCGTGGCCAGGCCGTGGCCATTTTTTAGCTCCGGGTTCATCTCCATTTTCTTAACCCTTGCTCCTCCCAACCACGAGTTCGGCCCCTATTTTCTCCACCATTTGTCAAGTTTGGCGGCACCTCATCTACCCGACGGTTAGCACTCCGGTGTTCCTTTTTTAGCTCATTTTGGTGTTACTTAGAAAATTTTATTTTTCTAGTGCTAGCAAGGTGTTTGATGAAATGCCTAAGTAAGAGATTTCATTTTTTTTACATGCAATTTTAGCTCAAATTAAAGTATAATGTATTGGGTTTACAGTTGTCCGGTGACCATCTTTACCATCGTCGATCGCCCGCGCCATCCCGTCGCCGGCACCTCCTCGGTGAGTCTTGTTTTTATCCCTTTTTAACTTATTGATATACTTTAGATGCATGTATATTATCTTACTTTTTTTATATGTATAGTGTGTCATGGTTTTGATATCCGTCCCCGTCGGTCCTCGTCCGGTCTATAACGATCCGGATGTCGTTGTTGAACCGGAAATTCCAACCGACCCTATCATCGAGTTTTTTGAAAATGAAATTAATGATTTGAAAGCAAAACTGGAAAGAAGTGAAAATCTCCGTCTCCAAACCCTAGAAGAGAAGATGAAATTGGAGCTCCATATTGCCGACATCGTCGATGAGCACAAGATCAAGATGGATGCAATGCGCTTGAAGATTAGAAAAATTAGAAATTATGCCATTCATAAAGAGGCTTGGTATCATTATGGTGTTGGTTCGATAGTTACCATAGTTGTGATTTTTATCGCATTTGTTGTTGGGCTTAAATTCTTTAGATAGTTGTATGTTAGTTTGAACCAATGTATGTTTGTGAGACTATATGTATTACATTTGGTTATTTGCTCTACTTTGGTTTGAATGTGATGAACTTATATATTAATTCACTTTATCACTGTTATATATTGAAGAAATAGTGTTAATGGTTTTTTATATTTTATTTATATAATGCAGATGAGTCAGATGAGTCGGCAATGGATGTACAGTGACCGACGTTATCCCGACTTTATTAATGGCATGCATTATTTTCTCCAAGTGGCTGAGAAAAACAAGCCGCCAAATGGTTTTATTTCATGTCCATGTAGTGTCTGCAAGAATACTCAGGACTACTCTACCTCACAAACCATTCACGTCCACCTGTTGAAGTCCGGTTTCATGACCGGTTATAATTGTTGGACCAAGCATGGAGAAAGAGGAGTTATAATGGAAGACAATGAGGAAGAAGAGGATAATGACAACTATCCTATGTTCACTGATCACGGTGGTACATCAATGGGGGAAGATGAAGCTGAAAAAGAGCCCATTGTTGATGAGCCCGATGACGATCTTCGTCGGGCCATTCTTGATGCGAAGATAAACTGCGGAAGTCAAAACGAGAGGTTGAAGTTGGAGAGAATGTTAGAGGATCACAACAAATTGTTGTACCCAAATTGTGAAGATGGGCAGAAAAAGCTGGGCACCACACTGGAATTGCTGCAATGGAAGGCAGAGGAAGGTACTTCTGACAAGGGATTTGAAAAATTGCTGAAAATAATAAAGAAGATACTTCCAAAAGATAACGTATTGCCCCCCAGTACGTACGAAGCAAAGAAGGTTGTCTGCCCACTAGGATTAGAGGTGCAGAAGATACATGCGTGCATCAATGACTGTATCCTCTACCGCGGCGAGGAGTACGAGAATTTGAATGCATGTCCGGTATGCGGTGCATTGAGGTATAAGATCAGGCGAGATGACCCTGGTGAAGTTGAGGACGAGGCGCGCCCCAGGAAGAGAGTTCCTGCGAAGGTGATGTGGTATGCTCCTATAATACCACGGTTGAAACGTTTGTTCCAAAACAAAGAGCATGCCAAGTTGTTGCGATGGCACAAGGAAGACCGTAAGAAAGACGTGATGCTCAGACACCCTGCTGATGGGTCGCAGTGGAGAAAAATTGACAGAGAGTTTCCGACATTTGCAGATGACGCAAGAAACTTAAGATTTGGTCTAAGTACAGATGGCTTTAATCCCTTTGGAGAGCAGAGCTCCAGTCATAGCACCTGGCCTGTGACTCTATGCATCTATAACCTTCCTCCTTGGTTGTGCATGAAGCGGAAGTTCATTATGATGCCAGTACTCATCCAAGGCCCGAAGCAACCCGGCAACGACATTGATGTGTACCTGAGGCCATTAGTTGAAGAACTTTTACAATTGTGGCGCGAAGAAGGTATACGTGTTTGGGATGAGCACAAACAAGATGAATTTGACCTACGAGCATTGCTGTTCGTGACCATCAATGATTGGCCAGCTCTTAGTAACATATCAGGACAGTCAAACAAGGGATACAATGCATGCACACACTGTTTAGGTGATACTGAAAGTATATATCTGGGAAACAAGAATGTGTACCTGGGGCATCGTCGGTTTCTTCCGGAAAGGCACAACGTAAGAAGGAAAGGCAAGCATTTCAAAGGTTTGCCAGATCACCGGCCAAAGCCTAGACGGCCTACTGGGGATGTTATATATGATATGGTAAAGGATTTAAAAGTAATCTTTGGAAAGGGTCTTGGCGGACAATCTGTTCCAAATGATGCTGACGGACACGTGCCGATGTGGAAGAAGAAATCTATATTCTGGGAGTTACCCTATTGGAAAATCCTAGAGGTTCAGTCTGCAATCGACGTGATGCACGTGACGAAAAATCTCTGCGTGAACCTACTAAACTTCTTGGGCGTGTATGGGAAGACGAAAAATACACCGGAATCACGGCTGGACCAGCAACATATGCACGAACGAGACAACCTGAATGCAGAGAAGTATCAAGGTCCTGCCAGCTACGCTCTTACCAAAGAAGAGAAGAAGATCTTTTTTGAAGTACTAAACAGTATCAAGGTCCCATCAGGCTTCTCGTCGAATATAAAGGGAATAATTAACATGACAGAGTTGAAGTTTCAGAACCTAAAGTCTCATGACTGCCACGTGATTATGACACAATTACTTCCGATTGCACTGAGGGGGCTCCTGCCGGAAAATGTTCGAGTACCCATTGTTAAGCTATGTGCATTCCTCAATGCAATTTCTCAGAAGGTCATCAATCCAGTAACTCTGCCGGATTTACAGAAGGAAGTGGTCCTATGTCTTGTCAGCTTCGAGTTGGTGTTCCCACCCTCCTTCTTCAATATTATGACGCACCTCATAGTTCATCTAGTCGAAGAGATTTTCGTTCTCGGTCCCGTATTTCTACACAACATGTTCCCCTTTGAGAGGTTCATGGGAGTCCTAAAGAAGTACGTTCATAACCGTGCTAGGCCAGAAGGAAGCATATCCAAGGGCTATGGAACAGAGGAGGTCATTGAGTTTTGTGTTGATTTTATTCCTGACCTCAAGGCAATCGGGGTTCCTCAATCACGCTATGAGGGGAGACTGCGGGGAAAAGGCACGCTGGGAAAGAAAGCAATAATATGTATGGACGGGCATTCTTATAGTCAAGCACACTACACGGTTCTACATAATTCCAGCTTGGTGGCTCCGTATATCGAGGAACATAAGAATATTCTACGTTTGAACTTCCCAGAGCAATCTAAATATTGGATTGATGAAGAACACGTGAAGAATTTCGGAGGTTGGTTGCGAACACGTCTCTTTAATGACAGCACTGTTGGAGAACAGCTATACTTGTTGGCCAATGCACCATCTTCGACTATATTGACTTATCAAGGGATATGAGATAAATGGAAATACATTTTACACGGCCAATCAAGATAAAAAGAGCACCAACCAAAACAGTGGTATCCGCTTTGATGCAACAAACAGCAATGGGCAAAAGGACACATATTATGGTTACATAGAGGAGATATGGGAACTTGAATATGGACCATTTTTTAAAGTCCCATTGTTCAAGTGCAAATGGTTCAACCTGACAGGCGGGGTACATGTAGACCCGAAGTACGGAATAACTACAGTGGATATGCAGAATCTTGGATACGACACCGAACCATTCGTCCTAGCCAGTGAAGTGGCTCAGGTTTTCTATGTGAAGGACATGTCTAGCAGACCGAAGAAAAGAAAAGATAAGCAAGCAGTGAATGAATCGTACGACGTCGAGCCAAAGCGCCACATAGTTCTTTCAGGGAAAAGAAACATCGTGGGAGTGGAGGACAAGACAGACATGTCAGAAGATTACAATAAGTTTGATGAAATTCCCCCCTTCACAGTGAAAATTGACCCAACCATCGCGTTGAATGATGAAGATTGTCCATGGATACGACGCGATAAGAAGAAAAAATGACAGACACGAAGAAGTGTTGAATGATGTTGATGTATTGTGGTCATTTGTAATAATTGGTAGAATTTTGTTTTGACTGTTAAAAAGTTGAGGGTTTTTCATTAAATATTTAAAATGTTAAATATATTTATCCTAACCTCGGATTTTATTAGTACAACGGTTTTACTCAACTCATCTATTTAAATGTTCAATATATATAACATATTCATATTTACATTTGAAAACATGTAAAGTTTATAAAATATGAACATTTGAAAATGAAGAAAAAAATACAAACGGCCGTTTAGTCCCGGTCCGTGGCTACAACCGGGACTAAAGGCCATTTTCGGGCCGCTGCGAAACTTAGCGCGCCAAAAAGCCCACCTTTAGTCCCGGTCCGTGACACCAACCGGGACTATAGGGGTCTTTAGTCCCGGTTGGTGTCACGGACCGGGACTAAAGGCCGATTTGAGCCTACTTGGTCCCTCTCCGCGGATTTCTTCCCCATTTTTGCCGCCAGGCCCAAGACGCAGACGCCTCCGGGCTCCTCTCACGCGACGACGCCGCCAGGCTGCCAAAATCTGGCCGCCGCCGCCGCCGCCGCCGTCGTCGCTCGCGTCCCTCTTCCTCGCCGCCGTCCCCGCGCGCTCCGCCTAAGGTACGGCCCTCTCAAACTCTAGATCGGCGCGGCGGCGGTCCGATGGCACGAACCCTAGCTAGAATCGGCGGCGGCGGTGGTCCGATGGCACGAACCCTAGCTAGAATCGGCGGCGGCGGTGGTCCGGTGACCTTAAATCGGCGGCGGGGACAGTTCATAGATCGGAAAGGACATTACATTACTTAGTTCATTACATTTGGGGGGGGGGGGGAGAGGGAGGTCCTAGCTAGTCCTCGTCGCCCTCCTCGTCGGAGAGGACGACGTACGGTGGCGCCTCCCACAGATGCGCCGGCGGCTGCTGCTGCTGCTCCATGGGGACGTCCCGCGGCGGCGTCCCTGGCTCCTCCAGGATGGCGTCCTGGGGCGGCGGCGGCGGCGGCGGCAGCGGCAGCTGGGGCACAGTCGTGAATACCCACGACTGCCCGAACAGCTCCGGTGGGAATCCCACCGGCTCCTGGTACTCCTCCTCCGGCGGGTCGTAGGCCTCCTCCTCCTGGACGAGGGCCTGCACCCAGTCCAGCCCCGGCTGTCCCTGTGGCGGAGGCGGGGGTGGAGGCGGTCCCTGCGGCGGCAGACCGTGCGGCGGCGGCGGCGGCGGCAGTGCGTCCTGCACCACCATCTCCCAGCGGCGGCGCTCGTCGTCGACGAAGGCCTGCCGGGACGCCGCCATGGCTGCCTTCAAGGCGTCGTCGATGTCGTCGTCCTCCTCCATGGGGGCGGCCTCGCCGTCGGAGTCGACCTCCAACCATTGGTCGAGGTCGTCCATCCCCTCCGGGAGCACCGGGTACTCCGTGCGCTCCACCGGCGGCACCGGGGCCGGCGCGAAGTAGCTCCGGCGGCGCTCGTCGTGCTCCTCCCGGAACCATTGGTCCCAGTAGGGGGAGCCCGGCGCGTACGCCGGGTCGTCGAGGAGGTGATTGGGGAGGAGGCTGCGCCGGCGTGCGATCTCCACCGCCCTGGCCGTGGGGTCGGTCGGGATCGGCGGCACCGGAATCCGTTGCGGATTCAGGTGCCAGTTGTCCGGGAGGTGGACGTCCGACCAGCGCACCGGCACGGCGTTCTCCCAGTGCCACTGCGCCTCCTCCACCCGGACGTACCGGCGGTAGCGCGCCGTCGGCTTCTTCTTCTTGGCGGCCGGCCCGCCGGCCTGCGGACCGGCACGACGTGGGTCCGCGCCGACGATGCGCACTCCGCGCGGCGCCGACGGTGGTGGTGGTGGAGGAGGAGCAAGGGGAGGCAGTCCAGCGCCCCGGCGACGGCCGGAGCGGCCAGAGCCCGAGCCGCCGGACTCGGACTGGTGCTTGCCGCCTGGCCACCACCGCTTCGACATTGCTCCGGCTCCGGCGAGGGCGAGGGCTAGGGCTAGGACTAGGGCTAGGGCACGTTCGATGGAGTGTGGGGAGGGCGGCGGGGCTAGCTGTGTGAGGTCTCCATCGCGTACGGCCGGGGTTTAAAAAGGACGGGGGCCGCGTCCACCGTGGCCAGCATTGACTGCGGGACGGGAAGCCGAGGAGGCCGTCCAGTCGCTGGCAGGTGGGCCAGGAGCATTGACTGCGGGGCTCGGACGGTTGGGTAGCGGGGGAGACGAGGGAACGTGGCGGTCGGGTGCCGGTTCCCACGCGCGACGTGGCCGAGTGGGCTGACCGCGCGGCGGTTGGGTGGCGGGGTGGCCGGGTCGCTGGCTGGTGGGCCAGCCTTGACCACGCGCTACTGGCCAGTGGGTGGACGCGGGGGCTGGATTTTTCTAAGGGACCAGCCGCTACTGGCCAGGTGCCGGGCAGGGTGCTGATTTTTCTAAAGGACCAGCCGCTAGCCAGGTGCCTGGCCCTATTTTTTTTTCAGGACCAAGGGCTGTCATTTTATGTGACAAGTTGCACAATGCCACCCCTAATTATTTTGGGGTGTCATTTATGTGTAATTCTATGTCAAAAAAATTACAAACACATATAATTGATTGCAGGTACATTGAGCTATGGCGGACATTCCCTTAATTAGAGACGAGGAGCATGAAGATAAAATGCAACGAATAATCTATGCGAGTGCCCGTGAAGAAGGCGGTGGAGATGATGATGGACAACAAGGCGGTGGAGAAGATGATGGACGACAAGGCGATGAAGATGATGATTTCAGCTCACAATTTCTGAACGACTGCGGTGAGGGACTCCAGTTTGACGATGAAGCGCCCTTAACGACAAACTCCGGCGAGGTATATACATATATTATATAGGCTGACAATTGATCGATCGATCATGTATATATATGCATTTGTTAATTGCACGTGTTAATTAACGATTCATTTTCCAGCCCTCTGGATCGAGCAAATCTGTAAATAATGTTCCTCCTCGAGGCCTGACGAAGAGGATGGCCAGCGATGCTCCGAGGCTAACGATAGAGGAAGTTTCTCAGAGTGGCGAACCGCTGGCACCCATAGCGACCTGTCGTAAATTTGTAAATCAAGCTGGAGTCATTGTTAGGGACATTCTCCCGATCACCATTGCAGAATGGCATAAGCCGAAGGGTGTGGATGAGGATGATGCTTCTTATGTCCCTGATCATACGAAAGAATTGCTTTTCGATACGCTCATGATACATTTCAACATACCAGAAGGCAAGACGGAGAAAGTGAAGGAGTGGACTCTTAAGAAGATGGCCACACAATTCCAGAGCTGGAAGAAAACACTATGGAGAAAGTATGAAGATGAAGATCCAGCTAATTTCACCGGAGCACTCGAGAAGATAAAACATTCCTGGCCCGCATTCAAGGCGTACAAGAATTCCTCTACTGCCGTGGCTCGATCGGTCGTAAATAAGAGAAATGCTGGGAAGAAGGATACCACCATAGGTTGGGTACAGGTGGCCATCCCGAAAGGGAGAGTAACCATCCCGAAGAGAGAACGACGAGCTGACACTCGCACTGGGGAATCCCGAAACACAACGGACGATTACGAGGCTTTCCGGCGGTACCAACTTGAAGGAAGGGTTTCCGGACTGTGCTGACAGTTATAGAAGCCGTGGAAAAAAGCAGAGGGAGTTAGACCGTTTATCAGAATTGGAGCGCATGGTTTCCGGACTGCGCTGTCAGATTGACTCAATCAGCCAGCACNTGGGGAATCCCGAACACAACGGACGATTACGAGGCTTTCCCGGCGGTACCAACTTGAAGGAAGGGTTTCCGGACTGTGCTGACAGTTATAGAAGCCGTGGGAGAAAGAAGCAGAAGGAGTTAGACCGTTTATCAGAATTGGAGCGCATGGTTTCCGGACTGCGCTGTCAGATTGACTCAATCAGCCAGCACCGGGCACCTGATCAACAGCAGCAACAAGTCGACGTCGTCCAAGAACCGCGAAGAAGCAGCGTGGGTTCCACGCCGCTACAAGTATCTGCCGCAATAATAGAACAGCCGGCGGCTCACTACCCCGTGGATGATATCACGGAGAAGACGGAGTGTGAGCTTCATATGTTAATGAAGAACATATCCTTCAAGGTGGCGGTCGGCTATGCGTTACCAAACGAACCTGGAGCAAGCTACCATCTTGGTCAGATTCCAGCTGGCTATGCTCGTGTCGGGGTGGATGCTATTATACCGGGATTTGAGGCACTTGAGCTTGACTATCCTGGAGGTGACGATGAGACGACACTGGGACAAGTCAAGCACGGTTTCGTTCTATGGAACAAGAAATACATCGTGCTTCCAGGCTCAGCACCAAGGCCACCGACTCCTCCAAGTAGAAGTCCACCACCTACAAGTCCACCCTTCCTACCCCAGAGGGACCCCAGCGCGAGTCCGTCTCCATCTCCAGCTACACCAGTACGGTCTCCATCTCCAGCTACACCAGCACGGTCTCCATCTTCAGAGCCAGTCCAGCGGTCTCCATCTCCAAAGCCAGTCCAGCGGTCTCCATCTCCAGAGCCAGTCCAGCGGTCTCCGCCTTATAAGTGGTTTGATGCGAAGAGGGCCGTTAATGGTTCGCCTCCTAAGAAGAGACAGAAAAAGCCGCGAAAAGTGAAGACTCCTGAGAAGTTACCTTACGAGAGGACTGTCGAGGAATCCGAAGCCATCAGGAGGGCCGAGGTTACAGCCCATTTTACAAAGAAACCGCCCCCGGAAGAACTACCCAGCATCAAAGGGCTTCCTCGTGACAAACTACATCACACTATTAGGTGCTTATACAACCCTCCACCAAGGCCGTCATCAGACTATGAGCGCTCTATTGAAAAGTCATACGACTCGGTGTTGGAGAACCGGAAATGCGGGAAACAGATAGCCCAGCTGGGACAACAAGCTACGCAATCGCTCCCTCCGCTTAAGGTACTTACCGACAAAGACGCCCACCGTATGGTACCTCAGGGAAGTGTCCGCCACTTCCCTGAGGAACCTTATAGGGTGCCTTATCAATATGTTCAAGGCAAGTCTTTGGTCACAACTGAGGTGGTCAAGTTACTACCAACAAGGATGCGTCAGTTGAATTCATGGTACATGAAAGTCGCAAAGAAAGGTATAATAGGTATCATGGCAAAAGTTAGAAAGGAGGAACACTTCTACGATGACTACGGTGTGCAAATTGATTTCTCCGAACTTTTCCAATTATATAATGGTTTACCCTCGATAAAGCAATCATCAGTATCTTTTGTCTGTAAGTTATTTATTTTTGTAATTTAATTAAGTCTTTATATATATATAGCTCACAGCACATTCTAATTTTGGTACGCTATTTGTGCAGAAAGAAGATGATCGACTACAAAAGGGAAATAATAAAACCGGTGGAGATTGGTTTCATGGACCCTAATGTTATTCATGAAGTGAGCATAAGGGAGAAACCACAAGTTGTAAAGGGAGTAATGATAGAGGCTTTCAAGCGACACCAAGACAAAAAAGAAATATTTCTTCCTTACAACTTCAGGTAAGTGTTACTAATTGCTTGTACACATTCTATTTTTGCTCACCCGGTATCTTAAGTCTAATTGATGAGTTATATGCGCATGCCTCTGTATGTAAATTTGCAGCTACCACTTTATTCTCGTGGTCATTAGATATCACCAGGGAATAATTGAAGTCTACGACTCATTAAGGAGAGACCCTAGAGAGTACAAGAGCTTGTTTGATGTCATGAAAGAGTAATTTAAATTCTTATCACATTACTATACCGACCTCTCTTTCATTCATTTCGTGATATCAAGTAATTAATTAATAACAGATGTTTTGTTCTTTCTTTGTCGAGTAGAGCATGGCAGACATTCGTCAAGGAAGTACCCGGTAAATGGCACGAGAAGCTGGTATGGACTCTGAATCAAGTAAGTAGTACTATATCTATATCCATAAATTAATGTAGTTTGCAATACCATTACCAAACTTAATGTGTTGAATTCTATTCTCGAACAGTGGTGTCTGGAACAGCCAAAAGGGACCCTCTTATGTGGGTACTACGTTTGCGCGTACATTCATATGATGACTTATAAAAATTCGAAAATCGAAGAAACGCAGAGGTACGTAATTATACATTGTTCACAAGTTTTTTTTGACAAAATAATATGCATATCAATTGTGTGGAGTTTCATTCATAATTGTTTAATTTTCTCCTTCTTTTAAAGATTGTAAGGAAGCGGGCCGGCCTCCTACCAGATGACCGTATAAGAGCAATTGGGGAGGAGCTGGCGGGATTTCTTCTTGATGATGTCATACCTGAAAATTCAGAGCACTATTATCTACATATATAAATGTACTATGATTTCATGCATGTATAATTAATGCATTTGAGTACTTTGTGTACGGAAACGTGACGACAAATTCATGTGTTACAATTAATTTGTAAGTGTGTTATATATATGCATCAACGTGTGATCATAGTACAATATAATTTATATCGACGTATCGACGTGTTTCCGAAACTATCCAAAACCCCGGCACTAAACACAGTACACGACACCCGGTCCGTGCAATTCTGAAAAAAATTATAAAAGAAAAAAAAAGGCCTAACGGTAGTCCCGGTCCGTAACACGGACCGGGACTAAAGACATCCAGCCCGCGGGCTCGCCCGTGGCCACGTGGGAGGCACTCTAATCCCGGTTCGTAGCCAACCGGGACTATAGGGGGGGGGGGGGCTCTAGTCCCGATTTGGTAGTCCGGGTTGCCCAGCCGGGACTAGAGGCCGTCTGGAACCGGGACTACTGCCCCGTTTTCCACTAGTGCTAGTGTACTACTCCCTCTATTCCGTAATAGTTAATTTGCTAAAAAAGACTTATATTTATGAAATAGAGATAACATCATATATGTTTGATTCTCTAATTTGGATTGCTGATAGATGATGATGATTATAAATGATGATGGCGTATGCGTATTGATATTGGAAAAATATTCTCGCTCACAACCCTAGAGGCTGCTTCACATCCATCTGCACGATTGCGCCACTTATGTTCATTCCCCAGTGATATAAGAGCATCTCTAGCGGGTACTACAATTTTTTGTATCGTAAAACGAGTTTCAAATTTCATTGAAAACGGTTTAGCTTTTACAATTTGTGGCTAGGGTGTTAAATAGATCCTACAGATGAGAGGAAATGGGGGGAGTGCGGCTGCAACATTGAAAAAAGTGTTGGCGCTACATTTTTTATCACACATAGAGGTCATCACAGATCATCTTCGTTCACATCAGAAACATAGTTCATCACGAACACAATTCAAACATAATTAAATATAATTAGCATAGTTCATACAAACATCAGTAGAGCTAGCAAACGCCGCGAGTACTCGGAGATGCGCCGGAGTTCGAGCAGGACGAGGCGCCGACTGTTGGGGAGATGAACCCCGGATACCTAAAAGAGCTTCATTCCTTCTAACTCCTCAAGCCGGTTTGGTCACGCCGGCTGCACCATGCCGGCTGCATTGTGCCGGCTGGCTCAGGCCGGCTGCGCCTATACGGACACGTACGTCCGGCTGGACTGAAGCCGGACCAACCAACCGACAGCTCCGTACCAGTGGGCCAGCCCCGTGTAACCGCCCGTACTTCCTGTCGGGTGTTTCCTGTACAGAATCATGGCAACGAGCTGAAGCCGGACCAGAGAGTAGATGATGTCATAGGGATAACCTTGTAATTTCCCTGTAACCTCAAAACCCTAGCTCGTCACCTATATAAGACGAGCTAGAACCTCCTGCGTGAGGTAGGCGAAAACTAGTTCCAGGTCTTCGATCATCACCACCTTCAACCTACAGCCGGCTCAGTAGCTCAAGCCGGCTCCACCACGAAACAGCTCCAGGAGCACCATTTGTAACCCAACTTCATGATCTGAGCAATAAAGAGAAGAAGAGCAGGACGTAGGGGTTTTACCTCCATAAGAGGGTCCTGAACCTGGGTACATCGCGTGTGTTTGCGTGCTTGTTACCCAATCCCGCGCGAGCGCCATCGTTGCCTTGTCCCACACTTCTTTTCCATCCTAGATGGATATGCCGTGCAACCCACCACGACATTTGGCGCCCACCGTGGGGCTAGCGATGAGCGGAATCACGTTCTGCGCGGGATCCCGGATCGTCGATGATCGGCGTGTCGTCTCCGGCCTCGTGCTCGCCATTGGCTCCATCGGGTTTATCATCGACAACACCAAGAGCTTCGCCGACGTGGGCTTCACCGGCAAGGGCACCGTCGTCACCTTCGGCGATTTCCACGTCTACGTCGCCGTCGCCGCCAAGGAGTACCCGGAGGAGGTCTACTCGTGCCTGGCTCCCTCGGTCTTCGATGCCGGCATCGGCGACAGCGACTCCTCCTTTGGCAACCTCGGCTCCGGCGGTGCGGACTGCGATGACACCAAGCTCAGCGTCTACGCCGAGGTGCACATGGTCGAGCACGCGGCGGCGGGAGGCGGCATCGCCACCACTGTTCACGAAGCCGGCGAACCCTCTCGCTTCCAGCGCAACCTCGAGGCGGACTTCGAGCTGCTGAGCACCCCCATCGCGCCGGGTGCGGATCCAGCCAAGGCGGCGGCTGATCTCGAGAGGATGCGTCAGCAAATATACGACAAGGCACTCCACCTCGCATCGAAACAGCGCCGACTCAACACCACGATGTGCGAGTACAACACCGTCCACGGCTTCGAGCCGGCGAGGGGCAACACGGAGAAGCTGAATGAAGTTAGGCGCAAGGGAGGAGATCTCGGCGGTGCCCTGAACCGTGCCGGACAGCTGCACGAGCATTCGGACATCGGCTTCCCTGAGTACAGCTACCCTACTCAAAACATGAAGGCGGCGGAGGCGGCAGCAGCCGAATTACCTTATCTCCAAGGCGAGGATCTACGTCAACAGATGCGCCGGGTTCAGGAGCTCATCGCCGCGGCCAACCGGCAGCAACGAGAAACCGAGCCAACGGCGAGCAAGGAGCATCATGATCCACCTCCAGGCTATGATGCAGCCGGCAAGTCCAAGCAAGGCGTCGAGGCGTCGTCCACAGGCCGGGGCAGGCAGAAGGACAAGCATCCTCGAGCTCATCGCGAGAGGAGCGCAAGTTCACATCCTCGCGATCACGGCCGCGATCCGGCTGGACGACCTGAAGACGGCAACCGGAACGAGCCTCGAGCCGGACGAAGCGTCAAGGAGCGAGTCGGCCACAAGGTCACCATCGAACAACGCCTGGGGCCGCTGGGACCTGAAACCAGCGACGACGCGCGCCATCGCATCGACGCGCTCAAGGCGTCAAGCATCATCGAGGAAGAAGACATCGCCGCCCATCGATGCTTCGGACCCCGCATCCGGACCGAGCAATTCCCGAAGGGATTGACGCTTCCAAGGGACACACCCAAGTACAACGGCACCGCGAAGCCAGAGGACTGGCTCGCCGACTACGTCACGGCAGTCAACATCGCAGGCGGCAACAAGCGAGTGGCCGTGCGCTACGTGCCACTCATGCTTCAGGGATCGGCGCGGACTTGGCTGAACAGCCTTCCGAAGGAGAGCGTCAACAGTTGGCTGGATTTCGAGGAGGTGTTTAATCGCAACTTCACCGGCACTTACTTGCGTCCCGGCAACGCGCAGCTGCTCGCGCTGTGCAAGCAGAAGGACGACGAGTCGGACCGCGCCTACCTCACCCGATGGACCAGCCTACGCAATTCTTGCGAGGGAATCCTGGAGCTCCAAGCCGTCCAGTACTTCATCCAAGGCTGCCGGGACCAGACGCTGCTCAAGCATAGGCTCCTGAGGAAAAGTCCGAAGACCATGGCGCACCTCATGGCAATCGCCGACGCGGGAATGACCAACCCGATCCGACTCGACGAAGCCGGAAGGATCGTCACGGACAGCCCAGCAACACGCAGAAGCCGGACGGAGGCTCAGGAGGGAGGAAAATCAAGCCGGCGTGACTCCGACGCAACCGGCAAGCGCAAGTCAACTGACGATCGCGTCGAGTCCAAAGTTGTCGCCACCACGGAGGGAAGACCGGCAGGCGGCTTCGACAACCGCCGCATGAGGACGAGCAATGACATGCGCTGGACAAGGGCAAGGAACAACTACGAGTCTTTGCTCGACCGGCCATGCCGGAACCATGGCGACCGGCCGGCAAACCACACTGTCAGGCAGTGCAACCTCGGCCGACCAAGACCTCCACCATACGAGCGCCGGAATCCGCCTCCACCCCAAGATGAAGCCGGACGAGACGACCGGAGGCGGGACGACAGGCGGCGCGACGACCGGAACCGCGATGACCGGCAGTGCGAGGACCAAATGCGGGAACGTCTTCCATCTCCGCCACCAAGGGATGAATACCGGAACCCAGATGCTGCTTACATCATGTTCGTCAGCGAGCGCGATGACAAGCGAAGCCGGCGCGAACGATTCAAGGAGGTGAACGCCATGGTCCCACCCGTCCCCCAGTACCTCAACTGGTCGGAAGAAGCAATCACTTGGGACCGCAATGACCACCCGGAGCTGATGCCCAACCCGGGCGGCTACGCTCTAGTCCTGGAGCCCATGCTCATCTCCCCCAAGTGCGCTTGCACCTTTTCACGTGTCCTCATCGACAGAGGCAGCAGCATCAACATCCTCTACCGCGACACGCTGGGAAAGCTGGGCGTCTCCTAGACCAGCCTACAGCCAAGCCGGACGGTCTTCCACGGCATCGTCCCAGGGCATTCCGGCTCCTCCATGGGGCGCATCCGGCTTGATGTCTTGTTCGGCACCAAGGACAACCATCGCTGCGAATCCGTCCAGTTCGAGGTGGTGGACCACACGAGTGCTTACCACGCCATCCTAGGAAGACCTGCGCTCGCCAAGTTCATGGTGGTGCCGCATTAAGTTCACCGTGGGATCGCTATCCATCCTATCACCCAACGGTATTAAGTTGCAAGCAACAGACAACTGCATTAAGTAAAGCGCATGAAGTAAGCAATAATAATATCAAAAGAGACATTAACACCTCTGTTTTACCCTTAGTAGCAACAGCACACCCTCGCCCTTAGACGTTTCTACTACGCACATCGGAGAGCATGCAAGAACATAAATCAACATATAAGAATCATGCACAATCTAATTATAACTTCATAATCTATCGGATCCCAGCAAACACACCACATAGCATTACAATAGGAGATCTTGATCATGTTAGGCAGCTCACAAGATCATAAGACATGAAGCACAAGAGAGAGAGGGACTACCATCTAGCAACTGCCATGGACCCGTGGTCCAAGGTGGGACTACTGAAAAATCATTCCAGAGAAAGGCATGGCGATGAAGAGCCCTCCGGGATCGATCTCCCCTCCGGCAGGGTGCCGGGATCACTTCAGAAACACCCCCGAACTAGGGTTTATGGTGGCGGCGCCTCGGGGTGACTTCTCTGGAAAATAATGGCCGCCTCGACGTTTTTAGGTTTAATGTGATTTTATAGGCGTCGGAGGGGGCCGAGGGGAGCCACCACGGGCAGGGGTGGGTCCCACCCGCGGGTGGGCCCTAGGCCGCGGCAGGGGGCCGCCCCTGGCCTGTGGGGCGCCTCCGAGGCTGCCCTCCGGACTCCGTCTTCGTCTTGGCATAAAAATAATTCTCGTAAATTTTCGTCCAGTTCCGAGAATATTTTCAGAAGTAAATTTTCTGAAATACAAAAACAGCAAAAACAGGAAACTGGCACTAGGCATCTTGTCAATAGGTTAGTCCGAAAAAATGCATAAAAATCATTTAATATGATAGTAAAAACATGTGATAACATTACAAAACTAGCATTGATCAATCAAAAATTATAGATACGTTTGACACGTATCAGTGAGGTTTTACAATTTGCGGCGAAGGGTGTTAGTTAGGCTAGTCGTAGTGGGGATAATATAGATTAGTAACATACATATTTTATTAGGCTATGTTACTACCTCCATAGTGAATAGTAACATATAGGTGGTGTCATGCAAAACTTTATTTATTACATTGTAGACTCATATTATCTTGAAACATGTGATGTTACAGTAACATATTATGTTACCACACCACTTTCTCTCATCATTAATTAGTTGACACGTTAGCTTTTTTTTACTATATGACATGCTAATTACTAGTTAAGTTACTCTCACTATGACTAGTCTAGCTCTTTCAAAATGTGAGGGATGCGGCTGCAGCCGCTCATTGACTTCTATGCGGGGAAGGTGTTAATTAGCACACCACATTGATAAAATGCATCCATCATCGTAAGATAACCCATGACGATGCAAGTGATCGATAGGGTGGAAATACTACTTGTTGAGGCTGTTCACAGTGAAGAGTAACATAGAGTAGTAACATGCAAATGTTACTAGGCTATGTTACTACCTCCATAGTGGGGAGTAACCTATGTGTAGTGTCATGCAAGACTTCATTTATTAGGCTATAGACTCATATTGTCTTGATATGTGTGATGTTATAATAACAGATTATATGTTACCATAAACACTTCTCTCTTCATTAATTACATGCCACATAAGCAAACTTGTATTGGTATGTGTGATGTTAGGCTAGTCACGGTGAGAGTAACATAGCTAGTAACATGCATGCCATGTAGGTAAAAAATCTGACGTGGCAACTATTTAATTAGGAGAGAGGAGGTTGTGGTAACTTAGCTAGTTACTGTAACATCACATATCCCAAGACAGCGTGAGTATACAAGCTAATAAATATGACACTACACGTAAGTTACTACACACGGTGGAGGTAGTAACATTGACTAGTAACATAAGCAAGTTACTAGTCTATGTTACTCCTCATTGTGACCAACCTTACTACCTAAGTTAGTAGCACTGTGGCCAGCCTGATGAGTGTCATTGGGATGATAATCATAACACTGGTATTTAGTTATATAACATGACCTTATACATCGTATTTTTGCTCATTGAGTCATTGTGTCTTAACGCAGCAGCGAGCCTGCTTTTAGTTAGGACTGTTATCCCAACATTTCATTCTCTCTTTAAATTGCACTTTTTTTGTAGAACTTTACTTTTTTTTCTTTGTAAGAACTAGTGGGGAAGCACAATCATAAAGCAAAGATTTTGAAATCTTAAGTATAATCTTATCTCTCCCTTTTGTGGACATACAGTGCATTTGAAGACTTTATAATTAAAAAATGAGTTTCGGAGCTTTGCGTCTATGATATCTATTAAAAAGAATCTAAAGTCTGCACAAGAAATATCTTAGTATACTGCCGTCTTCAAAGAGAAAAAACCATTGCAAATTAGCAATTACTTTGGTACTACATGATGCGGGCAGTGGCCGAGCTTGACAGAAATTGCTTGAGGGGAGGAGTGGACAAAAAAAAATTCTCACCTAAACGGCCCTCTTCAAAGAAGTCTTTCAAGGTTTTGGGGGAGGTGGAGGGCGGTGCCCCCCCCCCCCCCCCCCCCCCCCCCCCGCGAACTAGTACTAGCGTGTACTGATTTCTATCACACCGAATATTATTTATATGTAATGCCGGGTCGCTGACGCGGAATAGTAGCCTCTCTCTCTGGAGTAAAAAAGTTGATGGTACTCCACGCCGGCCACCCTGCTCCCCTCGATAAATGCCCCCGCCGCCGTCTCTCGCGGTCTTGCCAACCCACCACCCCAACATCACCACCGCCACCGCCATCATGGCTCCCTCTATCCTCTCATTCCACCTCCTGACGGCCTTCCTCCTCACCAGCGCACCCGCCGCACCCCCACCCGACAAGCCCGCCCTCCTGGACAAGCCCGCCCTCCTTGCCGGCACCCCCGAAGCACCGGCTTTCGGCACCCACTACGGCGACCCCGACGCCCTCCACCTCGGCTACCCCGACAGACATGACGACAGCTTCTTCACCGCCGCCCCGCCGCCGCCACCGGACTACGCGCCGACCACCGAATGGTGGTCGGTCGCGGTGGCGGCCGGCATCGTCGTCGTTGGTGTGATCGTGGAGCTCGGCATATACTGCATCTGTAAGCGCCGCCGGGCCGGAAAGTGAAGACCGATGGTTCGGGGCTCCAGCGGCGACGCGCCGCCGCGCTCAAAATCAAGAGCTACTTCGGCATCAAGAGAAGATCCGCATTATAAATAAGAATATATGCGGCCGGTGTGAATCAAGAGCTACTTCACCACCACCGCCACCGCCATCCGAATTCCAATGGACGCAAAACCATGGACGCTATTCTCAATGAATCACTCAAGTGCCCAGCCGACTTGTCTTTGGTTGCCTACATATACCTTGATCTTACCTCTTTTTAGTTTAGAAAAAAAATGCTGCAACTTTGGAGCCTCCCTAAATCGTTGGTTGAGTACAAGGATGATGCTACCTAGTTTTGGTTTGGGAAGGAGGGGGGCAATGGCCCTCCCCTTGTCACTGAAATGTACGTATACTTGTAGTCGACTCGGCTGTTTTAATACACCTACGTCTAGTACTACCTCCGTTCCATAATATAAGCCTTTTTAGCATTTCTCTTTCCTTCCGTATCTAGACATGTTTTAGTGTAAGGTTTAAATGAATCTTGCACTAAAACATGTCTAGATACGGAAGGAAAGAGAAATGCTAAAAATGCTTACATTATAGAACGGAGGGAGTACCTATTAGGCCTTAATTTGTCGTTATGTGGATTAACATCACTGCTCTTGCCGGGTGGAGCTGTTTGCTTGACGCACTTGCTGCGTCTGGCCCACTAAGACCCCTGGAGTATTACTTCGTATATCTTCATTCAAAGCCATATTTTCTTCAGGGGTTCATTAAATGTTGGTGCCAACATATCCACCCAACAGTGCAGGACATATCTACGTGTTAGTTGCTGCCGGCCAAGACCCCTACGACAATTGCACAGTGATTTATGTGGCTTTATAACAATTCACACTGGTAGGCTTGCTCATCGTCTTCCTCCTGCAGATTATCTCCTCGGCTCAGTTGC
This sequence comes from Puccinellia tenuiflora, assembly GCA_012064385.1. Classification (NCBI taxonomy): domain Eukaryota; kingdom Viridiplantae; phylum Streptophyta; class Magnoliopsida; order Poales; family Poaceae; genus Puccinellia; species Puccinellia tenuiflora. The sequence goes on along the minus strand of QRDG01000041.1, from coordinate 2,169,893 downwards.
ATTGCTTGCTTTCGCCACAATATTCAGTGCTCACCACACTTCTCATCGTCCGTCATGTCATCTGCCTGCTCTTCCTTTTCAGAACATGGCTGGTGTTTCTAATCAGGCCCTGTTGAATATCACTCTACTGATTTGCTGTGTCAACCTCTTCAGTACCATGCTTATCCTGATACAGATCAACTGAACATGTTAATGGCAATAAGGGAGGATGAGCACCATGCTTATGTGTTCAGTAGTCAATAGATGCAATATAGTAGATGAGAGCTATCCGTGTGGCACATGAGCATTTTAATATCACTACGGGAATCTGCCTAGACGTCGACGGCCGGAAACCGTCGGCGTAGCCATAGCCCGACGGTGGCCGTCGGCGTAGCGCCGTCGGCGTAGCAGCCCGTAGGCGTAGCAGCCCGGCCGTCGGCGTACGTGGTGGTGGGACCCACAAGACGGCATCCGGCCGTTCCGTCACTCCACCATCCGCCGACAGCAATGCCATCGGCGTACACATCCCGATAAAGTAAAAAAAAAAACTGAGCCACCGCCGCCGGAGCACCGGCCGGCCGAGCCTACCACCTCACCGACAGAGGCCATGGTGAGGGAGGCCACGGCCAGCACAGGCCACGGGCAGAGCGGCGGGCAGCAGAGCACCAAAATCACGACACGGTGAGGTCGATGAAGATCACCGCGAGATCGATGACGAGCACGGCGAGGTCGAGGCCGCGGCTCCTCGCGGCGTTGGTGGACGACGGCCCTCCGTCGCTTGCACACGATGCGCCGGAGCCATGGGAGCCTCGCGTTGGTGCTGGCCGGCGGCGGGAGGGAGCAGGGCCGCGCCATGGTCCCGCAGGAGCTCCGCGACGGCCGCCTCGGCCTTCCTCGGATCTCTGTGAGCGGAGGAGAGGGAGGAGGCGTGTGCGGACGGGGTGGTCGTGGCGCGGCGGCGGTGCGGGAGGAGGCCGAGGCGGAGGTGGAGAGGGGAGCCGGGTCGGTGGCGTGCTGTGGGAGAGAGACGAGGAGAGGGAGCGAGTCACGGGTGCGTGGGTGCTGTGGGTTCCTTTCTTTTATCCCTTCCTCATTTTCCGTGCGTGGGTGGGTGCGTTTGTGTTTCTTCTGAATGATTCCTGGACGTTGGATTTTGATCAAGGGTTAGATCGTTGGCTGATCTGTGGGAGTTGGCTTCCTCTCTTCTGATTGGCTTATGTCCCTGCATGGCATCGCGTCGAGTACTTTTTTCGTGGACGCTCACGTACACGAGCTAAGCAGGCAGCCACACACGTTGATCAAACTCAGCTAGCCAGCTGAACTCAGGTACGAGAATCGATTGTGTTGGTAAACAGGCAGCCACACATGTTGATCAATCTTACCTAGCTAGCTGAACTCAAGTAAGAATCAAAAATCTGGAGGCTACGCCGACGGCCAGGCCGTCGGCACAGCCTTCTCTTCCTAGCGCCGTTACCGCTGCCATGCCGGAACTGGGGCTACGCCGAGACCTTAGGCTATGCCGAGGGTCACCGTCGGCACACCTTGCTCCTCTACGCCGACGGCCGGACCACACCGAGGGCTACCCTCGGCACATGCCTCTACGCCGACGGCCTTCCTACACCGAGGGCCAGTCTGGGCTGGCTGGCCGGCTGATGGCTCTACGCCGACGGCCCCGACATCTGGCCGTCGGCGTAGCTGGCCGGCTGTCGGCGCCTTCTGCTTTTCCTGTAGTGTATCCATGTGGCACACCTAGACCTAGCCATGGGCCAGGCCCCGAAAAGCCCGCAGCAGAAAACCTAGGCCCAGGCCCACCTAGGCCCTGTCGTCGGGCCTAGAATTGAGGCCCAAGCCCGGCCCATTGGCGAAAAATAGAGGCGGGACTAGGGCCGTGGGCTGGGCCTCTTCCTTAAATCGCACATATGTGAAGGCCAAGCCCGACCCTACGAATCCTTTGGGCTTAAAATGCAGGCCCATGCCCACCCGCGGGACTCAAAACTCAGGGCCAAGCCCTGAAATTTCGGGCCGGGCCTGGGTGGGCCGACCGGGCCAGGCTTCCCATTACTAGGATTAGGCACACCTGACACCTACCAGCTGTAGAAACCACTGTTACCGCATGTTTGGAAAATTACCATGGCACTGGTCCCGACAACAAAACAGACGAATCGCATGTATACACCTGACCGGATTAGTGGTGCCCGTGTGTACCAAATCTCCCGGGTACTTCGGTAGTACTTTGGATAGTTTTTGTCTCACGTTGGAACCCGACCTGGCTGGTCAGTTGAGGTAAGAAACTATAAACTACTGCGTGCTCCATTGGAACTCGGACGGAACATTGCGTCCATGGGTTTGCAACTTTGACGATTGGCTCGATCTAGATGCAACTGGTCGCATGGTCGCATCATCGATTCATCGCGTGCGTCTCGAGATTGGATCGATGTCAGTTGCAAACTCCAACCATTTACTTGTCTCGTACTACTGCCCTGTGCCCTTAAGCCGAAGCATGCACGGTTTGTTAATTAGCTGGTCTGGTGACACTTGAATTAAGTTCCCAGATCGATGACCACCGAGCACATGGATCAGTCAAACGTGCTGCAAGTCCGATGATGATGATGATGATGACGACGTATTGACATTGGAATAATATTCTGCTTCACGAGCCTAGAAGCTTCACGTCCATCTTCACGATTGCGTCAATTGTGTTCATCTGACAGTCACCACTGATATAAGAGCATCTCTAGTATTTTTGTACCGCAAAACAGGTTTCAATATCCATTGAAAACGGTTTTACAATTTGAAAATTTCAGTACTGCCAATTTTTTAAAAAATGTTGGTGCTACATTTTTTTATCACAAATAGAGTTCATCACATATCATCTTCATTCACATCACAAAAAGAATCCATCACAAACACATTTCAAACAAAATTAAATACAATTAATATAGTTCATACAAACATCAGTAGGCCTAACCACCGCCGCGAGTTAACTTGGAGATGCGCTGGAGTTTGAGGAGGGCGAGGCGCTGGTGTGCGCGCGGTGAACAACCCGGCTTTCCAACGGTGCCACTTGTTAACACGGCCTCGGAGCGTAGGGACTTCTCCTGGATGCGCGCCATCAGCTTGTCGTTGGTGATGACTTCTCGACGTCGTCGTCGGTGGTGTCATCGTCGGGGGAGGGGTAGTCCTCCGCATCGTGGCCGCCTAGAGGAGGCGCATTGCCGAGACCTTCACTGCCGATGTCGCGATACATTTCAAGTCAGATGGGATCGAAAAATTGCTCACTTGAGAGGGTGATTTCGCGGAGGAGGGGATCGTGGGGCTAACCCGAAATCCCCCGGTACCCTTGATATAGTGACGGAAGGGGACGATATAGTGCGCCCCGATAATTTTTTCGGTTCGACCGATAGGCAAGGCCTGTTTGGATCTTGAAACACTACACCACGGGTCAAATCTAAGGGCAGAGAACTGCCACCAAAAATCGACCTAAGAGGGCAATCAGCCTGCCAAGGAAAATAGCCTGCCGGCAAAGGTTTTGGAAGGCACCCCATCTGTCGGTAGAAGTAGAGAATCTCCGGCAGTGAATCCAATAGCTATAGAGGCAGCTGCCGACACAAGTGGGTCCCGGCAGCTTAACTGCCGGCACATCTGGACTGGCGGGGTAGTGAAATTTCTGGCGCGCGATTGAAGTCGTGTGTGCGGGAGCGAAATATTTTGGCGCGGTGCTAAGTGGCCAGCTGCCGCCTTTGGGAATGAATTTCCTCTCTCCTTGTTTCGTTTCTGCGTACGTCACATCCATATAGATAGAGAGAGGGGGCCCGGCAGAGAAGGGGTGGCCCACTGGCCACTGGTCAGGGTCAACGTTGACAGATGCACGAAACCGACTCGGACAGACTTTGATCCAAGTGAGTCCGTATCTGTATCCGTATCGGCCAAGGTACGAGTTCACGACTATAACTAGGCCACCGGCCGCACAAACCAAACGGACACAAGCCATCAGGGGAGATCGAGCAGCGATGCATCGGGAGGGACGGCAGCGCGGGTGGGTGCGAGCCTACGCCGTCGTCGTCGATCCGGAGCCTGAGCTGGAGGAAGGCGATCAGCAGCAGCGGCGCCGCCTGCAGATCCACAAGGCCGTGCCGAGGACGGCGACGGTGGCCAACGGCGGCTTCGTCAGGGCGCCGCGGAGGCCCACCAACCACTCCAAGCCGGCCGGCGTGTACAAGGAGCTCAGCGGCAAGGGCGACGGCTCCTCCGCGTCCGGCAAAGGGAGGCACAAGTTCTGGCATGACGAGCTCAAGACGTACTACCTCGAGCTGGCTGAAGATGCCGGCGGTCACTATATTGACATGGATTAGTACTTCCGAGTTCCGACCGTACGTTTGCGGCATATTATGTTTTTCTTTCACGAGGAAAACATGAGAGAGGTAGAGCTAGTGGATGGATTTGAAAACCTGTGTGACTTTTTACGGGGAATTAATGTAGCTGTGACTTTCATACAGTACAATAGCGGGATGTTTGTATGCCCGGCCGGCATATTTTGTAGCTACTGTGTCATCTCTTCATGACGGCTTGTATCCAATTGGAGAGGCGGTCAAGGAGGTCTGGCACGCTGATGGTTTAGGCGTCTTCTTTATTTCGTCGCATGATAGTAGATTGTGTGGAACATTATTTTATTCATGTTTATGGGTTGTGTGTATCTTGTGTTATGTAGAGCCCACATGTCACTCATTTGTATCGGGGTCTAACCCCTAGGAACAAAATTCTGTAAATAGGCAATCTTTTCTCACTACTACCATTTACCTCGGAAAAAAACAGTACTGGCTTGATGTGACTTTTGTGTTAATTAACAAAAACAATCTATATCGATTTTTCTAGGTCTTTACACCAAACTAGCTAAGCAGGGTGAGCACCCAAATTTTGCCAATGGTTCCTTAGCAATAGAGCACCTTACATGTTTCTCTATTTTTTTTTAAAAAAAAATAGGTATAGTTTAAAATCATATTTCTACATAGCAAGGCCGTCAACATGCTAGAGTGGAAAAAAAGGGATAGGTACAATATTAGTTCACACTTCGTACAATCTAGAATTGTCTATATAGTTACACCTAGATCAATAGTGTTGTACTTCAGAAAACTCTCACAGTTGTTATTTGTTATATTTATACACCATAAAACTCGCTAGTATGTTTTGCATGTACTTGATTATACTATGGGTAAAGATACATACATCATGTATTGTGATGATGTTGGGTTTTTTGATTTATAGTGAAGTCCAAGATTTCAAAAATATTTAAACAAAATGATTAACATTTATTGCGAGAATATATGGTCTCATTTCAGCACTATTGATAAATATTAGAACTGTATGAAAAAAATACTTGTATTTTTTAATAAAATCTGATCTCTTAGAATGTTCAAATTGTTCATTCTGCTAGTTATACCAAAAATATTATTCAAGATAGTATATCAAAGGAACGTACCTAAAACCAACACACCTCTAACGACCAGATGAGTTCCGATAAAGTATGAAAGTTCAATATAAATAGGTCCGAATATTTTAACACAAGGGAATGGGAGCTCAGTGGTGGGAGTTTTTAGGAGGATTAGACATGGGAAATTGTTGTTTAGTTCCATTCCCTTATTTGTTCAATGAGGCAATTGCCGGTGGGAATTGGATAGGAAACTATTTGCCTTGTTTGTTACGTGAGTTAAACCCAATTCTGGTTGTAGTTGTACCATGTCGTACAATAGGCATGGATGGATCATAAAAACATGTTATCTAGATCTGCCGGATTGAACGTGCAAAGAACAAGTAACATGTATCCGTCCGGCCGGCAGCGGCGCCGGAGAATTCATCCAATTAATACATCTCTATGTGTCAGTAACATGCATGGATATAATGAAAAAAAATTAAAATAGAAAGATGTATAATAGATCTGGATCGACCCGTAACATGCACAACCAGTCCAGCTTTTTTTTTCTTTTTTTTTGTGTCATTCTCAATCCCCAACTCAACTAACAGAACCCCCCCCCCCCCTTCCTTGAAGTGATATGCAGGAGTTACCTCCATCAAATCCCCTTCCTCTTCTCACCACAATTCCCATGTCATACCTCTTTAGTTCCCATTCCTTAGTTCTAATTCTCCTCAACCAAACATGTTGTAAGGTTAAGCAAAGGCACTTGATTAGTTCTGGTCTGCATAACCGAACAACGTTACCGGGCTGCTAGTCGACTGAAGCCAAAAGAAACAACAGAGTACTCCATTGGGAGCTGGGACATTTGGGTCGACGAGTTTGCAACTTTGTCGATTGGCTCAATGTAGATGAAACCAGGGCGTTCGTACTGCAAGTTGATCAGGCTTGCTTCCACTCGCCATGAGCCCACTTGCTCTTCTCCGTGCTACTAGTATTTTGTGGCTAGAAACTTTTGGTTGAGTGTCTTGTGGCTAGAAAATTTTTGGTACTTGTTTGTTTCACGCTAATCGACGTGATCTGTGTCCTTAAAACGGAACGCATACCAGTCGTTAATCAGTATGAGTGATCCAGGTTTGCCATTGACAGTCGAGCACAAGGAGCAGTCAAACATGCAGCACCGACTGGTACATGTATGTTTGTTTCCTTGGTTGATTCGGGTCCACAAACTACCGTGATTGATTAAGTATGATGATGATGATGATGATGATGACGATGGATGAATATTCTGGTTCTCCGCATATATAGAGGGCTAGAGGCCGCTTTATGTCAATCTGCACGGTCTCGTCAATCATTTGAACCAGTGATGGATGATGCAGGAAGGAACATACCATCGCGTACAAGAGTTGATGGTCACCAAATTTGTGCATGCGCAGTTATGTTGCGGTAATTGAGAGTGGCTCCAAGCTCACATACTCCTGTCTCAATAGTTTTTGTGAAAAAAATAGTAAAATATTTTTAAAACTTAAGAAATAAATTAGTGACGAACGCATACAATTTTTGTACATATATGTGCCAATTTTCATGGTGAAATGATACTTGTGATGCTCTGTGAAGAAAAAACAAATTAGTTGCTAAAATGAGATTAAAAAATGTTTTTTAAACACTGGTTTTTTTTTCCGCACACAGCACCACACATGTAATTTCATCTCAAAATTTGCCTCGTATTTAGAAAACTTTTATATTTTCCTATATATATTCGTTACAAATTTTCAAAAGCTATCGGAATGTTTAACTGTTTTTTTTTTGTAAAGTTTAATTCGACAGGTTAGTAATTTTGAGCTGAAGCCCGCTTAATTATATTAATAAACTTGTTGTTCGTTTTGTTGACGTCGTTGCCATTTTCAATCATTTCTGACGAAAAAGGGGTAAAAAAAACATGTGCGAAGCGATGGCCCATTAGTCTCGGGCATGATGGAGGGCTCGATGGCGTTATGCGTGGTGGGTTGTAGCTGACAGTGGGAGCCGTGTTGGCGGCGGCCAAAACTGCACGAGCGAGGTGAGAGGCGTAGATGAGTCGACATGGGGAGGGGATTGGTAGTAAGGAGGCCGGCGAACTCTGTTGGTGCTCGGGCGGGGGCAGCGATGGTGTCGACGGTGATGGGGCACACAAAAAACGAGACTGTGCTTTGGAAGAAATACAACCCAGATGTTTTTCTTCTGTTGTAAATTTGTGTTGTTATAAATGGCTGAAAGAAATACAACCCAGAGTAGTTTGACCCGGATCTATTTTTATGCATGTACGGACGTGACCATCAACATTATTATGGGATAATAAACAAATGAAAGGCCGCAAAGCCTAGCTTTGCTTGACAGAAAAGGCAAGATTAAGATAAGTAGGCAACGAAAGACAAGTCGGACACTTCAGTACTTGAATATAGTATTCTTTTTCTACGTGCTTCACTGGAACTCGGACGGAACCATTGCGTCCATGGTTTTGCGACTCTGACGATTGGCTCGATGCAGTGCAACTGGTCGTATAACATAGATGCAACTGGATCATATTTAGTTGAACGCCAACATTTCCTCATCTGCGTTGGTGCAGATCGACCAGCGGCATGCTCCACTCATCATCTCGTCGTCACATTATCGATTCATCGCGTGTGCCTCGAGAGATTGGATCAATCATCAATATCAGTTGCAAGCTCCAGCCATTTACTTGTCTCGTACGACTGCACTGCTTAGTCACGCTTCGTGTCGCGCCCTGTGCCCTTAAGCCGAAGCATCCACCGTTTGTTAATTAGCTGATCTGGTATGTAACACTTGACACCACTCAATGGAGTTCCTATGCTCGGTGAAAGAATGGTGGTGCTCCATCTCTGGAACTAATGGACGGTGGCGGCGCGGTCTCTCCTCCTTGTTTCTACTCGCCGCGTGGGAGATTTGGAATGAGCGGAATGCTAGGGTTTTCCGCAATGTGGCCTCCATGTCCATTTCGGTTATTGATATTATTAAGAGAAATGCCGCACTTTGGGGTGCGACGGGGGCAAAGCATTTGTGTAATATTATGCCGCGAGAGTAGACTTTTATCCCCAAGCTATGGCTTGGACTAGTTGTAATTAAAATCTTCTTAATCAATGAAATAGGCAAAGCTTTTGCCTTGTTTCAAAAAAAAAAGTTCCCAGATGACGATCGATTCACTGGTACGTACTGCTAGTGTACTACTCCCTCTATTCCGTAATAGTTAATTTGCTAAAAAGACTTATATTTATGAAATAGAGATAGTATCGTATATGTTTGATTCTCTAATTTGGATTGCTGATAGATGATGATGATTATAAATGATGATGGCGTATGCGTATTGATATTGGAAAAATATTCTCGCTCACAACCCTAGAGGCTGCTTCACATCCATCTGCACGATTGCGCCACTTATGTTCATTCCCCAGTGATATAAGAGCATCTCTAGCGGGTACTACAATTTTTTGTATCGTAAAACGAGTTTCAAATTTCATTGAAAACGGTTTAGCTTTTACAATTTGTGGCTAGGGTGTTAAATAGATCCTACAGATGAGAGGAAATGGGGGGAGTGCGGCTGCAACATTGAAAAAAGTGTTGGCGCTACATTTTTTATCACACATAGAGGTCATCACAGATCATCTTCGTTCACATCAGAAACATAGTTCATCACGAACACAATTCAAACATAATTAAATATAATTAGCATAGTTCATACAAACATCAGTAGACCTAACAACCGTCGCGAGTACTCGGAGATGCGCCGGAGTTCGAGCAGGACGAGGCGCCGACAGCGCTCCTCCTTCTCCTATCACCGCACGCGCTTGGTGCTCTTTATTCTGGCGGTGGCCGCGGGCGAGCAGGTCGGCGTTCACCACGGCGGACAACTCAGGTGTCCATTGGCGCCGCTTGTCCGCTCGGTGGTCGGAGCGCAGGGACTTCTCCCGGATGCGCGCTAGTAACTCATCGTCGTTGGTGATGGCGGCGAGCTCCTCGGCGTCATCATTGGTGGTGTCCCCATCGGGGGAAGAGTAGTCCTCGTCGGAGGAGGAGACGGAGTACTCCAAGTCCGACAACTCCTCCGCATCGTGGCTGTCCGGAGGAGGCGCGGACAACCGAGACATTTACCGTCGGGGCCACGCTCCATTTCACGTTGGCTGATATCGACAAAATGCTCGCCAGTGGGGCGATTTCATGGTGGAGGGGTTCGTGGGGGTAACCCCAAGTCCCCGATATTTTTTCTGGGTCACACAAATACGCGGTGCCTATTCGCGTCTTGAAAAAAACCAAACTCACATATCGACCAGAATTTTCCGTCACGAGAGGTTTCACAGGACCCGTTAATGATGCTCTAATGCCAGGGAGGTTGTTGACAAGAATACATGTTCCCGAGGTTTTATGATCGAGCCGCCAGGACACATAGAGCCGTCGTTCCATTTTCAATCATAATTTGCTAAAATATAAGCTAGTTTGCCTAGTTAATCCAAAATTTTGTTTGTGGTCGGCCTCTAAGGCTCTAACTAGCTAACTCGATCTCATGTGCAGCCTCCCTGGCTAATGAATTTCCTCGTCTCCTTGTTTCCTTTCTGAGTGCACGTCACATCCGTGTATATAGATATAGAGAGAGGGGGGCCAGAAGAGCAGGGATGGCCCACTGGTTAGGTTCAACGTATGGCCGGCTGAGGCTGACCTCGATCGCGTGGACAAATGCACGAAACCGGGTCGGAGTCGAACAGACTTGATCCAAGTGAGTCCGTATCCGTATCGGCCAAGGTACGAGTTCACGACTATAACTACGCCACCGGGCGCTCCCGTGTCGCCGCACAAACCAAACGCAACACAAGCCAAGGGAAACCGATCGATCGCAACGATGCATCGCGAGGGGCGGCAGCGCGGGTGGGTGCGAGTCTACGCCGTCGTCGATCCGCCGGAGCCGGAGGAGGAGGAAGCCGATCAGCAGCGGCGCCGCGCGCATAGGTCCGTACCGGGGACGGCGACGGTAGCCAACGGCGGGTTCGTCAGGGCGCCGCGGAGGCCCACCAACCACTCCAAGCCGTCCGGCGTGTACAAGGAGCTCAGCGGCAAGGGCGATGGCTCGTCCGCGTCGGGCAAGGGGAGGCACAAGTTCTGGCATGACGAGCTCAAGACCTACTACCTCGAGTTGGCTGATGACGCCGTCGAGGACTACTATCACATGGATTAGTAGGAGTAGTTCCGACCGCCCGTAGTGGCTTTGTGGTTTTTATAAATCAGGATGAAGATATATGAGAGAGGTAGAGTAGTAGTGGATGGATTTTATGGTTGTGTCTTATGCATATCCACATGTCACTCTTTTGATTGTAGCGGCTTGATGTGACTTTTGGGTTAACGAAAACAATCTATACCGATGTTTCTGGCTCTTTACACCTCACTAGCTAAGCAGGGTGAGAACCCAATTTTTTCCAATGGTTCCTTAACTATATAAAACCTTATATGTATATTTCTCTATTTTTTTAAAACAAAGGGTACAGTTTATTATTTATTTCTATATAGCAAGGCCGCCAACAAGCTAGAGTGGGAAAAAGGGATCGGGGTACAATATTAGTTCACACTTCATACAATCTAGAATTGTCTATGTAGTTACACCTAGATCGATAGTTTGGTACTTCAGAAAACTCACACAACTTTTATTTGTTATATTTATACAAAAAACAAGATGGTGCGAGATCTAGAGAGAAGGTGCCAGCGAGCACGGTGGCACTAGAAACAGTATATCGAAATATACACTAGTAGGAAAAAGGTTACCCGTGGCGCACCAGTTTCACTTGGGCTTACCCATGGCGCATAATTGAAATACCAGTGGCGTGTCTTTTCGGCAGCACGCCACTACTAAGAGAACAATTAGTGACGTGCTCCAACGGGGGTGCGCCACCAGTAAGATATTAGGTTTAAAAAAAATGTAATACTAGTGGCGTGCATGTCAGAAAGCAGGCCTAGTACCAATTTTGGGGATTAAAAAAATAAAATCTAAAAATTATTTGACGGTCACGGGCGCACAGTTGGGTGACGGGAAGGTCCGACCGTAGTCATTGTCGCCGTCGCCTGAGTAGGTGGAGAAAGAGGAGCCGGAGTGACCAGCGGTGACCATGTCCGCGGCGGCGGTTCTCGACGATGGCAGGACGGAGAGGCCGGAGACGGGCTGAAGACGCCGGCGACATGCTCGAACAACGGCGGCCGGAGCTAGCTAGCCGTCGCCGGAGTAGGTTGAGAAAGAGGAGGAGCCGGAGCGACCGTCGGTGACCATTTCCGCGGCGGCGGACAGTGGATCTCGACTACGGAAGGACGGGGAGGCCGGAGACGAGCACGTGGGGTGCCGTCCCTCGTGGGCCGCGCGGGGGGCTTCAGCCTTGTCCTGTCGGGCTCCGTTCGTCGCTGACCGCGCCAACGGGGGGTCGACGTATTTCACGACGGCGGCAGCGGCGGAGTGTTTCCTCCTCTCCAGCGCTCGCGTCCTGAAGGAGACGGCCGATGCGGGGGGGGGGATGCTCGTGCGGGATGGTCAGCCGCGGGTGGCTCCGTCCACCTCCTACTCTCGGCAGCGCCACCGGGCTCCTCCTCGACATGTGCGGGTGGACGCCATCGAAGGCTCCAGCAGCAGGTCGTGGACTGGGGCGGCACAGCGTCGACCGAAGAGAGAGAGGAGGGAGAGAGAGATAAGGTGCGGGCCAGAGGATAAGGGAGAGAGAGCGCAGCAAGGAAAAGGGAGAGAGGGAGGGTGCGGGCCATGTCATCAATCAGTGGACTTCTCCCCCCAGCCAATCAGATGCAAGTACCCCCTATCACACGGATAGTGTATTTCCTCCCAGCGAATAAGAAAGCAAGGTATATTTTTCAGTTGGGTACAGACTAGTGACGCACCGCATCTTCCCGCGCCATGAGTATTTATTGTACAAATCTGGCACCCAACACTGGACATACTAGCGGGGCACCGAATAATGGTGCGCCATGGGTATTTTGTTACCCGTGACGCATAAAATTTTGGTGCGCCACGAGTATGGCTATGTAACCCGGCCACCCACGTTTCAACTTAGCCGTGGCGCAGCATGCCAGACCGCGCGCCGCGGCTAAGTGCTTACCCGTGGCAGAGCCTTTGCTGGTGCGCCACGGATACTTAGCCGTGGCACACGACTTGTCTGGTGCGCCACGGCTAATTGGCTTACCTATAAGCCTTTTCCTACTAGTGATATGGGTGAAATATTGTGGGGCCTGGAGCCAAAACTGAGGACAATCTGACCCACTAGTCAGGGTCAATGCGTCAATGCTACAGAGGTTCCATTGACCCGCGTTAGGGCGTGTGGTATGTTCATGTTTGACCACCTCGCGTGTAGGTGCGACAAGGTCTCTGTTCCAACAAATGCACTTGTTGCTATTGCACTGCAAGTCCACGGGTATAGGGCACGACACTGGACTCGTGGTGTTGATTGCTCGTCACAATCGGTCTTGCGTTGCATTGGGAAAAGACATGGATAGTAGAGTAGGAGACAACACAAACCAACAATGCCCAAATAGAAGGTGCTGCACTAGTAGGAAAACCCCTATCGTCCCGGTTTGGTTGGGCCATTAGTCGCGGTTTCCCAACCGGGACTAGCAAATTGGGACTAATGCTAGTCCCGATTGGGATACGAACCGGGACTAATGGGGCAGCACGTGGCCCGGCCGGAGGCAGCAGGGGCGGAGGGGATTTAGTCCCGGTTCGTAATACGAACCGGGACTATTGTCCCGTCAGATTTTTTCACTTTTTTCAGAAATTTCAGAAAATTGTTTAAATTTGTAAAATGAATAATGCTTATTCTGTAATTCATAAAAATATGAATAAAATACCAAAATGTTCAGAAAAATAAGACCTATTTGATTATGTCAAATGCATGCATGTTAAAAACTTAAATTAAATATTTTTTAGAACTACAAAAATGCCACTACTAGTTAAATATGGGGAACCACTATTACACATCATCGTCACGAATATATTATACACATCTCATTTGTCGTGCTTGGTCAAACATATTACAAACGTTACATGTAGTACACACGAGTTTCATTCTTATATATATAAATCTCTTTTACACTCACTATTTAATTTCAACATTACATTAGTATTCTCCTTTCGGATCTAGGACCTCTGCATCTAAGAATCCGGCAATTTAGTCCTGAATTGCTCGTACGCGATCCTGTGGTAGAAGGCCTTCCCGCAACCGTTCGATCTAATTAAAAAAGGGGTCAATATATATGAATGAAAGTAAACACAATTGATGGCAATAAACTAAAATTATGAATATTGCATACGCACTTCAAGTTGTTCTAAGATTCTGCCCTTCTCACAGCACGTCTGACGAATGAACTCGCAGACGAAGTATCCACATAAATGATTCCCACTTTCCTGCCTCCAGCACTTTACGGGAACAGAGTTCAATCAAAATAATAATCAAGAATGGTAATGTTAGAACTAGAATCAAAGAGATGCGCGGATCTAGGTAGTAATACTTATATTTATTGGTTTAAATATAAGCTCTCCTTCGCCCAATCACCCATAGCCCTGGTGGTGAATCGTTTCCAAGCACTGCCCGGCAAAGAAAATGAATAAAGGAGTTATATATTAATTACTTCCTATCAGTAAATGAACGGAAAGTTGCCGATATAGTGACATAATGATTGAAATTACCTCTGAAGGCATTCCTGCATGTCCGCCCAATCCTTAAGGGGTTTACTTAACGAGTACATGACAAGTACTACTCTTTTGTCAGGCATAATGATTAGCAGAATAAAGTGGAAGCTGTGCACGCATAAGTTATCAATTATACACTTAACATCGAGAAATTAAGTGAAATAGAATGTGTACAAGACAGTAACACTTACTTGAAATTGTAAGGAAATAGTATTTCTCTTTTGGTTTCGTTAAACCATAACGCATTTACCAAGTTATTCTCTGTATCGTTGTAAAAATCATGGAGACTTTTTTCATGAACGAAATTTGGGTCAACGAACCCAATGTCATAGATTTGTCCTCTTTTGCATTGGAGAATCTTCATTCTGCATAATTAATATAGTGATGAGTAAGATTATAAATGCAATGAACGAGGTGAGCTAGCTAGAGACTTAATTACAGAAATAATACTTACAGACAATAGGCACTGATGATAGCTTTGTCAAGGGCGTCTTGTTGGTATAACTGAAATAATTCACAAAATTCAATCATTACCACGCCAGCTCCATGCCCGTAATGCTCGTTCTTATATCCCACGTAGATCCAATTTCCCCCTTTCTTTGAGTCTGCCATGTACCAACTATGCAATCTTCACATTTTTGTTGGTAGATCTTTGACTAACTTAGGTTTGAGGAGAGGATGCCCGTGCCGGTATTTGTATTTTGAAACTATTTCTCCGTGGAATTATAATTGGTCTAAGTACTGAGGAATAGACATGCCCTGAGCAGAGGCTGCTTCTCCGTACAGTGCAACAAACTCAGGATCGATGCCGACCGCACATTTGCTCAACCCCACCTCGGTATCAGAAAACACTTTGAGCGGGAGGCACGATTGTTTTTCCTATCCTCCGAGCTGGGCAACTGATTTCCGGCTTGCAGTACTACTCTTCGACCGCCGGTTATTTGCCTGAACCGACTTGAGAATAGAGTGCTCATAGTCTGGTGTCAGCTTTGGCGGGGGTTGTTCAAGGGTCTTCAACATTTTTAAGATGGCGCCTTTTTCTTCCGGGGTGTCGGGGAACTCTGGCGCTTTCAGCTTCTTTTTCTTCAAGTTAGCAAACCACTGTTCCGTTGGGCTTTTGCGATCGCCTTATTTTCCTCCACCGTACAGTCGTAAGGTCTCTTGGGAAGATTCTTATGAGTTACTTTTGGGAGGGGTGACCTTCTACGTTTCGGTGATCGGTTACCACTCCTCGTAGTACCAGCAGTGGTACGCTGAGTGGGCGGAGACGACTGACGCGGCGGCGGAGATGGCTGCTCTGGAGACTGGTGAGGCGGCAGAGACGGCGCCTGAGGCGGCGACGGCGGCGAAGAGGACTGTTGTGCTGGAGAGTGGTGAGGCGGCGGAGACGGCGCCTGAGGCGGCGACGGCGGAGAGGACTGTTGCGTTGGAGACTGGTGAGGCGGCAGAGACGGCGCCTGAGGCGGCGACGGCGGCGAAGAGGACTGTTGCGCTGGAGAGTGGTGAGGCGGCGAAGACGGCGCCTGAGGCGGCGACGGTGTAGAGGACTGTTGCGTTGGAGACTGGTGAGGAGTCGATGGCCTTGGCGGCCAGTTTGGAAGCACGATGAATTCCTTTGGCCATAGAATGGTCCCTTTCCTGGCTTCTCTAAGTTCAACCACCTCCCCATCTTCACCTGCAGGGTGTTCCAGCTTCAGCTCCTCAAATCCTTTACTAACTTCATCCACCCCGACAACAGCGTAGCCATGAGGAACCGGGAGCAATGGAAAGTTGGTGTAGCTCCAATTGGTATGGCATAGCCGACCGCCAGCTTCATGGTTAACTTGAACACTTTCACATGTAGCTCACAAGGTGTGCTCTCCGTGATATCATCCACTGGGTAGCGACGAAGAGGATCCGTTGTCAGTGCATCATCATCACCAGCGGGGACCATGCTCGAAGCCACACTGCTTTTCCGATATGATGGGTCGGTAGCATCGACTGCAGCTTCTACAACGTGCTGCTGAGATAGGCCGGCAGTGCCTTGCTGGCTAAGTCGGTCAATTTGATCCTGCTGCCACTTCATTGTTTCTTCTATATGACGCAGCCGGTCTGCAGCAGCGCTTGCTTCCCTTGCCTCCCTTTCCTTTCTCCTCAGATGACTTCTATCGGGAAATATTTTCCTTTCCGCGGGAAACCCATGTGCCCACGGCTTGGAGCCTGAGGTGCCTCGTGTTCGTCCTTCGTGTTCGGGATTCCCAAGGGCGCGTGCAAGCTCGTCATTCTCTCTATCGGGACAGAACCGTCCCTCTTCAACATCCTTTACTGCTTTCCTAATTTCTTCGATGGGTAGTAGGGGATTATCCTTGTGTCTTCTGTTATATATGCACTTTCCTTCTGCGTCCAATGTGCCTCCATGCCCGTAAAACCAATTTCTTGACCGTTCGATCCATCCTTCTTTTATAGGCTCTGGAATGATCCCTTTAGCCAGCAGGTCGGCCTCAAGTTTTTCCCACTTAGGCATGGAAAAGGCGTAGCCACCAGGCCCCATAGTATGGTGGTACTTCTTTTTAGCAGCATTTGCCTTATTTATTGCAGACTTTAACTGAGCTTCCTCTGATTTCTTGTACGTCACAAAATCTTCCCAGTAGTCTCTTATCTTCTCATACCCGTGATCGAAATCCGGAGTTTTATCTTTCAAGATAAAGTCGGTGTACAATCTTTTCTTAAATTTGTTGAATAGCTCGGCCATCTTCTTAAGAGCCCACGCCTTGAATTTATCTTCTAGAGCTTTTTTTTTGGCAGCCATCTCCTCCTCATCTGGCTCCCCCTCCTCTGGATCCACCTCTGGCAACGGTAAGATGAAATTAACCATGACCTTTTCAAAAAGGTGTTTTTTTGCCTACGGGGCCGAGCCAGCTAACTTCAGGATCCCTTGGCTTATTCCATTCTCGGATGGTGATCGGGACGTAGTCCCTAACAACAACACCACATTGCTTCACACATTTTTTTCTAACATCAATTGGAGCAATGGGTTCGCCGTCTGCAGCGACTTCTTCGATCCTGTACCGGAGATGGTCCTCCAACTTTTTGGTAGGGCCTCGTTTTGTCCTCACAGAGGATTTGCTCGATCCGGATGGCTAAAAAAAGATAGACCGTTAGTATGTGTATATAGACAACAGAGGCTAAATTAATTAATATAAATATATATGCACCTCGTCGGAGTTTGTAATAATCAATGTTGCACCGGAGCCGCCAGCTTCTGCCTTGTCGGCTTCTCCCTCATCGGAGACACCGAGTTCGGCCTCTTCCCAGGCGTTGGAGACGCCGTCTCCTCGGTTGAGAGACTCATCCCCCTCATCGGAGTCGTTCAGAAAGTGACTTCCGTCATCCTCGCCGCGGATCATATCCTCGAGGATATTTTTCTCATTTTCGTCTCTGCCGTGTGGTTCCATAGTTTCTGCAAAATACGAAAGTTATCTTCGGAGCCGTCTCTGCCGTGTAGTTCAGAAAACTTGTAGGAATTGAAAGGACATTGTCCGTTAATCTTGTGCACCCAACGGCTCGATTTCGGGGACCGGTACTAAAAGGAAAGGCGCGCGTTGCTGGCTTGCTGCGCCCGTTGTTTCTAAGCATCGTCATGGTGATATATATGACAAATAATTCAGCATTTCATCTTGTCTGAAACGGAACAAAATTGAATTGTAGTAATAATATGACACCTACGAAATAGGAATCATTAACTAACTACACATTTCGATATCATTGTACTTCACATCAATTACACGGTGCACCGATTAAAAAACATCACAGTATACAATTCTATCAATTCCATCAATTCATACAAATAATTCTATCAATTCCATCAATTCATACAAAACTGTATCAATCCACTAATATCGTAAATAAATAAATAAATAAATAACTGTATCAAATCCAATTCTATCATACAAATAAATATGAAGCCTAAAATTATTGGATTTTGGAAAATATTTATTTATACAAATATGAAGCCTAAAATTGCTAAACTAAAATTGAAAATGGCAAACTAAAATTGGTAAACTAAAATTGCTAATTAAATTAAAATTGCTAAACTAGCATTGCTAAACTAGAATGGCTAATTAACTAAAATTGCTAAAGTAAAATTGCTAAAGTAAAATTGCTAAACTAGAATTGCTAATTATACTAAAATTGCTAAACTAGAATTGCTAATTAAACTAAACTTGCTAAACTAAAGTTGCTAAATGGCAAACTAAAATGCTAAACTAAAGTTGCTAAAGTAAAATTGCTAAACTAAAATTGCTAAAGTAAAATAGATAATTAAACTAAAATTTCTAAACTAAAGTTGCTAAAGTAAAATTGCTAAACTAAAATTGCTAAAGTAAAATAGATAATTAAACTAAAATTTCTAAAAACCTAACAATGCGCACAATTTGCTAAATTGCTAACAATTTCTAAATGCTAACAATGCTAACAATTTTCTAAATTGCCAAAATGCTAAATTGGGCTAACAATTGCTAAAATACTAAAATGCTAACAATTTCTAAAAACCTAACAATGCTAACAATTTGCTAAATTTCTAAAATGTAAAAAAAATACAAAAATGCTAACAATTTCTAAAAACCTAACCTAACAATGCCGGCGAGGAGGAGGCCGGCGAGGAGGCGACGACCGATGAGGAGGAGCGGGCCAAGGGGCGCGGCACGGGCCGGCGAGGAGGAGGCGGCCGGAGAGGAGGAGCGGGGCGAGGGGCGCGGCGCGGGCCGGCGAGGAGGCGACGGCCGACGAGGAGGAGCGGGCCAAGGGGCGCGACACGGGCCGGCGAGGAGGAGGCGGCCGGAGAGGAGGAGCGGGGCGAGGGGCGCGGCGCGGGCCGGCGAGGAGGAGGCGGCCGGCGAGGAGGCGACGGCCGACGAGGAGGAGCGGGCCAAGGGGCGCGGCGACGGTCGACGGCGGCAGCCTGACGGCGTGGTTTCGCTCCGGCGTCCGCGCGAGTCCTTAGTCGATTTTGGGATGGATTGGGGAAGGAGAAGGGCGCGCAGTTATATGTATCAGGACTCATTGGTCCCGGTTCATGCCACCAACCGGGACCAATGCCTCATTGGTCCCGGTTCGTGGCATGAACCGGGACCAATGCCCTAAAAAATTTAATGCCTCTTGCGTCCATGGACCTTTAGTCCCGGTTCTTCCTATAAACCGGGACCACTGAGTCCTTTTTCAATTTTATTTCAAACTTTTCAGTTCTGAATGTTGTTCCCGCCTTTTTTTTCTTATTAAGGTGTTTGAATATGAATTTCAAATGGTTTTGAATTTGAAAAGACTTTCAACATGAAAAGTGTTTAAATTTGAATAAATAATCCAAAACCATTTTCTGTTTTCTAAAATAATTATTCTAACTATAGAAACTATTAACCATTTTGTCATTTTCATTTGAGATTAGAGGTGAATTCATTTAATTAAATTTTTTGGAATTTGAACTTAATTAAGTCATTAAACTTATAAATTCAATATCTTTTCATATGTTGATAAAATATCAAATTGTTGACAAAAAATGCAATTAAAATATCAAATTGTTGATAAAAAATGTAATCTATCTATTTATGACAAATTCATTTTTGAGATTATAGGTGAATTCATTTAATTACAAAATTTGGAATTCGAACTCCAATAATTCATTAATTAAATTTATAAATTCAATATATTTTCATCTGTTTATCAGAAAAAATGCAATTAAAATATCAAATTGTTGATAAAAATGTAATCTATCTATTTATATAATTTATATATATTCATTTAATTTATATCTATTGAATTAATTCATATCTATTTTCGCCATATTATTGAATCTCACTAAACTTTCAACGTGAAAAGTGTTTAAATTTGAGCTCCAACGGTGCATTTGATACGGTACAGAATGACAACAGTGGATCAGTTATCCTAACAATCTTAGTCATACTCCTGCCTAGGCCTATAATACTCGTACTCGTAGTCGCCGTCATCGTCGTCGTCGCTGTCATCGTACTCATACGGCGCTCGTGGCTCGAACCTCGACGGGTGAGCACCACCAGACTGCATGTTAGGGTAGCGCAGGCGGGGGTTATCGCCAGTCGTGATGTAGTTCATAACGCCCTGGAGAGTCCGGCCAGCCCACCACAGCTGACGGCCAGCCTCGTTGAAGTCCGAAGGAGGCGGGCTGTCCCCCTCGTACCTGGCGAGCGCCCTCTCACGCCGATTGATGAAGAAGGCTTCCCAAGTCGGGCGGTAGTCGGGATGCCAGCCCGGATCCATCCGCTGCTCCGGTGTGAGCTCGAGGTAGTAGTGGTTCGTGATGGCCGCCCGGCGCACCACACCTTGAGGGACAGGAGGGACCGGCACGCCTCCGTCTCTCAGCATCTAGCCGGCGGGGATGCGGTAGCCGGGCGGGCAGGGGTAGTTCGAGGCGGAAAGCTCCTCCGCCTCACTACTAGGAAACTAGCTATAGGTGGAAGGTTATTCTGTGGCGCACCAACGTGGCCGTGCGCCACAGAAAATATTCTGTGGCGCACTGTTGGTGGTGCGCCACAGAATACCACCCCTTTATGTGGCGCATTTTTAGCGCATGCGCCACTGAATTACGACTTTCTGTGGCGCACCAGTGCCCATGCGCCACAGAAAATTTGTGGGCCCCACCACCAACGGATGGATTGCACTAAATCCACCATTATGGTTATGCTGATGATGCTTGTGGCGGCTTCCTCCACTGGAATGGTTCCCATGTTTGTGACCATGGTTCACATTAGGAGTAGAGTGCCTCTTGGGTGAAGGCTCAGAATGAAGTTTGTTGATATTCAGCCTTCTCTTCCTGTTTTCATCCTTCTTGATGCTATCCTCCAGGGTGATTGCTTGGTCTAGTAGGGCCTGATAATCTGAGGCATATGCGACTGTGAAAGGGACTTCCATCTCGTCGCACAGTCTCTTGAGAAAATTTTCCTTCCTCTTCTCCTCGGTATCTATGTCTCCAGGAGCATAACGAGACAATGCATAGAAGTCATCTCTATACTCCTTGAGCGTCATGTCCCCTTACCTCAGGTTTAGGAACTCTTCTCGCTTTAAGTTCAAAATGTCGGGGAAGATATGAGCATTACAAATCCTTCCTTGAACTCCTTCCAGGTTAATGTATCACACGGGTGAGTGCTATGATAAGTTCTCCACCATCGATCAGCAGGTCCTTCCAAGAGATAAGATGCAAAACTTACTTTCTCTGTGTCGGTGCACTCACAAGTTACCAGATCCTTTTCTACTAATCGTAGCCAGTCGATTGCCGCAGTTGGCTCATTTGTAGGGTGGAAGGTGTTAGGTTCAAGACTTAAAAACTTGACAAGTCTATCCTCCTGGGTTAGGGGTGGCGGTGGTTCACTTTGATTTGCCTTGATCTGAGCCATCATGGTCATTAGCTGGGTTTGTGCTGCCATCATCTGCTGCAACATTGCTTCAATGTTGTTGTTATTCAGGTGCACTATGGGGAGACATCTGTGGTTTAAGCATAGATAAGCAAAAGATAGACAGATCTAGGAGAAATATTCCTACCCATACAAGCAATTTGACACAATCAACCACTCATGATAAAAACTCACAACTTTTGAGAAAACCAAACTAGTCGTTTTTGGATCGAAAGTACGCCTAGGATATGGGGAAACAATATGTTAGTACTGCCATACCACAATTTGATAGGTCAATACATCAACATGGTTTCTTTATTCTAATACATAAGGGGGTGTCTATTCTATCTCCTCCTTGAGTGCATCGAGTTCCTCCTCTATTTCCTTGAGTTTATCAAGATATTTCTGAGCGTTGTGCAGTCTAAATCGAAGTCTTCTTCCAAAGTTCTCGATGGCCTCCCATGCTGCACTTCTTGCTGAATCAAAGAATGATGTTCGAATTATTGGGTTTGTGAACATGCAGCAACCTTTGGTCTTGTGGTCATCGTCTTTGTTCTTGTATAGATGGAGTTGTACCCACCAGTACTCTTGACCTTCACCCATGAAAGGAAATCCTTTGTAGAGTGCTGCTCCTTCAAGTCCCATGCTCAACATGAGGTCCTTCAAAGCTTTGGAAACTCAGTCTCACATTCCAAGGTCATGGTCATTGCTGGACCTTTCTTGAGTGATTCCAGGAGGCGGGACATCTATAAATAAGAGAAGGCATTTAGAACGCGAATAGTTAAGAAGTTACAAGAATGATATCAAAAGGTTTTAGACGAAGAACAAATAATTTTTTGTCCTATGGGCTTTCTTATTTCTAACCAGACTTAGGGTTCCGAACCTACAGGCAACATAGTGCTCTGATACCATCTGTAGCGGACCTGCACTTAAAAATTGGCAAGATCCCTGTGTATAGTGCTAGTCCCTGGATCGAATCGCTAGCACACACAGTTTACGATGAATACCTTAACATTGTATCAATTTATTACACGAATGATCCAGAATTTACAAGTATCCATTACAACTTGCATAGCTCTAGGCTAGCATTTTACTAAGATCAGCACAGCGGAAATAAGATTAGCAATGAGTCTCCATCATCTTCATGTGCCACAGGCGAACATGTTGGTTGCAGACTCGAAACCCTTAACGTAAACTCACTCATCGTCAGAACAATTTGCAACAAATAAAATTTTGCAACAGAGTGGGTCAGAACCATTAAAAATGGATCTGGCAAGTGACACTATGTGGACACTTAATGGAATAACTCTAATAACCTGTATGCATATTTGGCTGGTGGAGTTTCAAGGCTATTTTGCATAAAGCCAATTTTGCCTAACACTTTGTAAAACATTTTCTTTTAAATATTCGAGACAATATGGCATGAAATCCATAGTCTCGTCTACCCTTGTTCACCCATCAAATTTTACTTAGAGAAATAAGATGTTGGGAGCCTCCGTTGCCATCCTTGATCAGCTGCTTGAATTGTCCGTAACCGGGGACACGGCTAAGTACTTAGTTTTTAACTCTGCAGAGGTTGTGCACTTTCACCATTAGACCCAACAAACCCAAACTATCCTCAAGCACTCAATTTGTGTTAAGGAAAAGGAGAGAGTTGAGACGAGACTTTTCAGAAGCATTTTCTCCTTCCCACACTGGCTTGACCCGTTCCACCTACATCCTCTACATCTGCTTGTCAAGCCGGGAGGAGTCCATGCAACTTAATTCATCTAGCCAGAGCCCATATGACTAATGGCTGCACGGGAAGCATCTTCACTTAGAGAAACTTTGGTCCCTTTGTTCCTGGGTGGCAATCCACAAGTGAATATCCCATCGGTAAAACCCCTAGGGATAACACTCAACTCATACAACCATTCAAGCCCAAATCCACCCAGGTGATAAATTAACTTAGTAGAATCAAGCTTTTCAATAAAACACTTTTGCATAGCATCAATATATCTACTAAGTTATCCATAGGATTCTAGACACAACTAGTGTAAAGGAGATAGTAGTTTTAGCATAGCAATACTATCCAAAACATGCATATAAAGAAATACACTAGTAATGCATATAAAAATACTTAGGAAATTTATGGGGGTGTGCCACTTGCCTTGGCAAACAGGAGTGCAGTAGTAGCAGTTGCAACCACTTTCGTCTCTCTCCGGAATTTCTAACAAGTCAAACAAAACACAAATAACATACAATCATAAATGCAACACTAAAAAAAATATGACATGCAGGATGATACAAAGAGATGTGGTATGAAAGACAAGCAAAACATAATAAGGAAAAGAGACATAAACTAACTTAATCCAAAATGGCTAAAGCAAGGTCAAGATAAAAGTAAACTTGATCAAACAACTTGACAAAAGTTGTAAGGCTATTCTAAGTCTTCGCAAGTTTGGTCTTCAACTAATCTTCAATTCCTTTGCAGCTTCATTTGATCTTCAATGGTCTTTATTGATCTATGTCCAAGGTGAGAGATAGAAAGCATAAAGAACAAAAGATAGAAAGAATGGAGTAGTTGGTCTTCCAAGCATCTTCAACTTCTTTGCAACTTTCTCTTTGGTGTGTTGACTCCATTGAAAAGTTGTGGACTTGATGGTTCTGCAGCCTTGATTGTTAGCATCAACAAGGTTGGTCTTCGAATATAACTTAGTCACAATGAAGTCTAAGAGAAGGAAGAAAAGAGAGAAAGGAAAGAAAGACTTAGAAAAATGTAGGGGAGTTGGTCTTCAGGAACTTCCTCTGGATTTCTTCTAAGTACCTTTACTTCTTGGAGATGCTTCTGGAGTCTTGTTTCCTTGGCGAAGTCATTTATGAGTTCTTCATTGTTTCCACTAACTTCTAACTTAGTGGTTTTGACTAGGGTTTAAAAGAGCTAACATGCATCCTCAAAATTTCTAAGGAGGAAGTCATGTAAGAAGCACAAAATAATACTAAGGACCTAATATGCATGCCATGCTTATGAAAATGCTCTAAGTAATGCAAGCAAGAAAGATGATCCAAAATAACTAAGGACCAATGGTCAAACAACAAGTCACAAATAATTTCTAAGGAAAAGTTAACAACATAAGGGGAGCTAAAATTTTCTAAGGAAAAGTGTTTATCAAAAAAATACTTATCACATATTTTCTAAGGAAGAAATAGTTTTGTTTTGGGAGATAAAATATTTCTAAGTACTTTTAGTACTAAAGTGATCAGAATATGACTAGGTCATTTTATTAGTCGAATAGATGAAGAAAATAATTTTAATCCATTTTAATTATTAAAATAACACCTAAAAAGCATTTAATCAAAATTTACTCAAAAATCATTAAAAATAATTTTACAAAAATAATAGAGTGTTCCTACGGTCAATACTTAGGTATACAAAACTATAGCAAAAGAGTTTGCTCAAAATCTATTTTTAAACTCAAGTTATAGTCAAAATACTATTTAAACCACATTTAAAAATTAACCAAATTAATTTCGACAAAACCTCAAATTAAAAATTCCAAAAGTTTCTACACGTCATAAGCTTTCCAAAAATATAAAGTTTGCAACAATTGGATAAGTCATTAAAAAGTTATGATGATTCTAAACTTCAGGGTCTTTTCTGCAAAACAGCCAAATTAAAATAATTCGACCGAAACTCAGAAAATGCTGGGCTGACGTGGACGCTGACTGTGTGCTGACTGGGCGCTGACGCGGCGCGATCTAATAGGCCGGTACCGATTCGGTTTATGGATTAAGACGGAGCCGTTAGATCAAGATCCAACGGTCCAGATCTAAACAAGGGGTGCCGGCCGGAGCTAGGGTTACGGCATCATGCGTTCCCGGCGATCTACGGTGCCCCGGGATGAATAGAACCCACCTTGGTGATCAGCACGTCGAGGCGAGCACGATGGCGAGGCGGCGTGCTCCGGGGTCGTCTCCTTCTCCGGTGATTGCTCGCCGGAGTTGCTACTGGCGGCGGTGAGCTTCGGGTGTGGACGAAATCGTCGATCTGGCGATGAATAAAATCAGTGCTGTTGTCCAGGAGATGCACAACGAAGAGGAGATGCGAGAGGGGGAGAAGAGGGGAGCTGGGGTCGTCGGAATCGACCGGAGTTTGGAGCTCTCACCGGCGGCGATGGCGGGACGGCGAGCTCGATCCTGGGCGGCCTGGCGGCGTAGAATTAGGGTTTTCGGTGCGGCGGCGATGCGGATGGGGTGGAGCTTATAAGGACGCGAGAAGAGAAACTAAATCCGCGAAAATCGATCGGATTTGGGGTGCCGAATGGATTGGTGATTCGGCCGGTTTCTTGGGCTGGAGGTTAAACGCGATGACGTCAGTGCTGGCGTCAGCGTGGACCCCACCCGTCAGCGAGAGAAAAGAGAGGGGAGAGAGGGCTGGGGTGCGGGATGGTGCTGGGCTGGTCCTGGGCCGGCTTGCTGGGCTGGCTCGGGCTGGCTCGGCCGTTTTTTTTTTTGACAAACTTTTGCCTTCTTCTTTTCTCTGTTTTTAAAACAGATTTTATAACTTTGGTAAAACTTTTTGTAAAAAAAATCATAAAAATACTTTTCGGAGAGCTTTTCAAATATAGAATATTTTGGCACTTGTCTTGCCATCAAATAAAATCAAAATATTTGAAATATTAACTAGGGTTACTTTGCACCCTCTATGTCAATTAATAAAATATATTTTTAATTTTGAAATCTTTTACTAATTCAAGCAATTCAAATGCAACAAACACAAGATGCTGATGAATGCCATGCATGATTTTGAGTTTTGAAACAAAATAACAAAAAGTTTTTGATCCCTCTGAATTTTCAAAATTTGAAAATCTTGGGATGTTACAGGACTACCACCCTTAAAAGGAATCTCGTCCCCGAGATTCGAAGAGGCTAGAAAGAAATGGGTTTTGGATCTCTGGTTTTTTTGAATCGGGGTGGCTACCACCCTTAAAAGAGATCTACGTTGGCATTCAAACTTCAAGGTGCAAACTGGATTGAGAACGTACCATTCACCAAGCTAGGTTCCTCAATCACTTCGTCCACATTGGCGTGGTTCACATATCCGCTACCAAAAGGCTTTGACTTGGCAGTTTCTTCGGCCTTCTTCTTGGCTGGGCATTTATTGGCGTAACGACCCATGTTCTTGCGTTTGAAGCACCACCTGGCTGATGTCTTTCTTGTGGGGGTTGTTCTGGGGTTTCTTTTCTGGGCACTCAGTAGGGTAATGTCCTTGCTTCTTGCAGGTGTAGCAGGTGATATGGTTGAGGTTTTTCTTAGGTTGAACACTCGGGCAGAGCTGTATATTGTGGTTAGTAGCAGCATCATTTCCTCCACTAAATCCACCATTATGGTTATGCTGATGATGCTTGTGGCGGCTTCCTCCACTGGAATGGTTCCCATGTTTGTGACCATGGTTCACATTAGGAGTAGAGTGCCTCTTGGGTGAAGGCTCAGAATGAAGTTTGTTGATATTCAGCCTTCTCTTCCTGTTTTCATCCTTCTTGATGCTATCCTCCAGGGTGATTGCTTGGTCCAGTAGGGCCTGATAATCTGAGGCGTATGCGACTGTGAAAGGGACTTCCATCTCGTCGCACAGTCTCTTGAGAAAATTTTCCTTCCTCTTCTCCTCGGTATCTATGTCTCCAGGAGCATAACGAGACAATGCATAGAAGTCATCTCTATACTCCTTGAGCGTCATGTCCCCTTACCTCAGGTTTAGGAACTCTTCTCGCTTTAAGTTCAAAATGTCGGGGAAGATATGAGCATTACAAAATCCTTCCTTGAACTCCTTCCAGGTTAATGTATCACACGGGTGAGTGCTATGATAAGTTCTCCACCATCGATCAGCAGGTCCTTCCAAGAGATAAGATGCAAAACTTACTTTCTCTGTGTCGGTGCACTCACAAGTTAACAGATCCTTTTCTACTAATCGTAGCCAGTCGATTGCCGCAGTTGGCTCATTTGTAGGGTGGAAGGTGTTAGGTTCAAGACTTAAAAACTTGACAAGTCTATCCTCCTGGGTTAGGGGTGGCGGTGGTTCACTTTGATTTGCCTTGATCTGAGCCATCATGGTCATTAGCTGGGTTTGTGCTGCCATCATCTGCTGCAACATTGCTTCAATGTTGTTGTTATTCAGGTGCACTATGGGGAGACATCTGTGGTTTAAGCATAGATAAGCAAAAGATAGACAGATCTAGGAGAAATATTCCTACCCATACAAGCAATTTGACACAATCAACCACTCATGATAAAAACTCACAACTTTTGAGAAAACCAAACTAGTCGTTTTTGGATCGAAAGTACGCCTAGGATATGGGGAAACAATATGTTAGTACTGCCATACCACAATTTGATAGGTCAATACATCAACATGGTTTCTTTATTCTAATACATAAGGGGGTGTCTATTCTATCTCCTCCTTGAGTGCATCGAGTTCCTCCTCTATTTCCTTGAGTTATCAAGATATTTCTGAGCGTTGTGCAGTCTAAATCGAAGTCTTCTTTCAAAGTTCTCGATGGCCTCCCATGCTGCACTTCTTGCTGAATCAAAGAATGATGTTCGAATTATTGGGTTTGTGAACATGCAGCAACCTTTGGTCTTGTGGTCATCGTCTTTGTTCTTGTATAGATGGAGTTGTACCCACCAGTACTCTTGACCTTCACCCATGAAAGGAAATCCTTTGTAGAGTGCTGCTCCTTCAAGTCCGATGCTCAACATGAGGTCCTTCAAAGCTTTTGGAAACTCAGTCTCACATTCCAAGGTCATGGTCATTGCTGGACCTTTCTTGAGTGATTCCAGGAGGCGGGACATCTATAAATAAGAGAAGGCATTTAGAACGCGAATAGTTAAGAAGTTACAAGAATGATATCAAAAGGTTTTAGACGAAGAACAAATAATTTTTTGTCCTATGGGCTTTCTTATTTCTAACCAGACTTAGGGTTCCGAACCTACAGGCAACATAGTGCTCTGATACCATCTGTAGCGGACCTGCACTTAAAAATTGGCAAGATCCCTGTGTATAGTGCTAGTCCCTGGATCGAATCGCTAGCACACACAGTTTACGATGAATACCTTAACATTGTATCAATTTATTACACGAATGATCCAGAATTTACAAGTATCCATTACAACTTGCATAGCTCTAGGCTAGCATTTTACTAAGATCAGCACAGCGGAAATAAAATTAGCAATGAGTCTCCATCATCTTCATGTGCCACAGGCGAACATGTTGGTTGCAGACTCGAAACCCTTAACGTAAACTCACTCATCGTCAGAACAATCTGCAACAAATAAAATTTTGCAACAGAGTGGGTCAGAACCATTAAAAATGGATCTGGCAAGTGACACTATGTGGACACTTAATGGAATAACTCTAATAACCTGTATGCATATTTGGCTGGTGGAGTTTCAAGGCTATTTTGCATAAAGCCAATTTTGCCTAACACTTTGTAAAACATTTTCTTTTAAATATTCGAGACAATATGGCATGAAAT
Organism: Puccinellia tenuiflora; assembly: GCA_012064385.1. Taxonomy (NCBI): domain Eukaryota; kingdom Viridiplantae; phylum Streptophyta; class Magnoliopsida; order Poales; family Poaceae; genus Puccinellia; species Puccinellia tenuiflora. Next base: position 2,140,880 of record QRDG01000041.1, on the reverse strand, counting down.
CCATAGTCTCGTCTACCCTTGTTCACCCATCAAATTTTACTTAGAGAAATAAGATGTTGGGAGCCTCCGTTGCCATCCTTGATCAGCTGCTTGAATTGTCCGTAACCGGGGACACGGCTAAGTACTTAGTTTTTAACTCTGCAGAGGTTGTGCACTTTCACCATTAGACCCAACAAACCCAAACTATCCTCAAGCACTCAATTTGTGTTAAGGAAAAGGAGAGAGTTGAGACGAGACTTTTCAGAAGCATTTTCTCCTTCCCACACTGGCTTGACCCGTTCCACCTACATCCTCTACATCTGCTTGTCAAGCCGGGAGGAGTCCATGCAACTTAATTCATCTAGCCAGAGCCCATATGAGTAATGGCTGCACGGGAAGCATCTTCACTTAGAGAAACTTTGGTCCCTTTGTTCCTGGGTGGCAATCCACAAGTGAATATCCCATCGGTAAAACCCCTAGGGATAACACTCAACTCATACAACCATTCAAGCCCAAATCCACCCAGGTGATAAATTAACTTAGTAGAATCAAGCTTTTCAATAAAACACTTTTGCATAGCATCAATATATCTACTAAGTTATCCATAGGATTCTAGACACAACTAGTGTAAAGGAGATAGTAGTTTTAGCATAGCAATACTATCCAAAACATGCATATAAAGAAATACACTAGTAATGCATATAAAAATACTTAGGAAATTTATGGGGGTGTGCCACTTGCCTTGGCAAACAGGAGTGCAGTAGTAGCAGTTGCAACCACTTTCGTCTCTCTCCGGAATTTCTAACAAGTCAAACAAAACACAAATAACATACAATCATAAATGCAACACTAAAAAAATATGACATGCATGATGATACAAAGAGATGTGGTATGAAAGACAAGCAAAACATAATAAGGAAAAGAGACATAAACTAACTTAATCCAAAATGGCTAAAGCAAGGTCAAGATAAAAGTAAACTTGATCAAACAACTTGACAAAAGTTGTAAGGCTATTCTAAGTCTTCGCAAGTTTGGTCTTCAACTAATCTTCAATTCCTTTGCAGCTTCATTTGATCTTCAATGGTCTTTATTGATCTATGTCCAAGGTGAGAGATAGAAAGCATAAAGAACAAAAGATAGAAAGAATGGAGTAGTTGGTCTTCCAAGCATCTTCAACTTCTTTGCAACTTTCTCTTTGGTGTGTTGACTCCATTGAAAAGTTGTGGACTTGATGGTTCTGCAGCCTTGATTGTTAGCATCAACAAGGTTGGTCTTCGAATATAACTTAGTCACAATGAAGTCTAAGAGAAGGAAGAAAAGAGAGAAAGGAAAGAAAGACTTAGAAAAATGTAGGGGAGTTGGTCTTCAGGAACTTCCTCTGGATTTCTTCTAAGTACCTTTACTTCTTGGAGATGCTTCTGGAGTCTTGTTTCCTTGGCGAAGTCATTTATGAGTTCTTCATTGTTTCCACTAACTTCTAACTTAGTGGTTTTGACTAGGGTTTAAAAGAGCTAACATGCATCCTCAAAATTTCTAAGGAGGAAGTCATGTAAGAAGCACAAAATAATACTAAGGACCTAATATGCATGCCATGCTTATGAAAATGCTCTAAGTAATGCAAGCAAGAAAGATGATCCAAAATAACTAAGGACCAATGGTCAAACAACAAGTCACAAATAATTTCTAAGGAAAAGTTAACAACATAAGGGGAGCTAAAATTTTCTAAGGAAAAGTGTTTATCAAAAAAAATACTTATCACATATTTTCTAAGGAAGAAATAGTTTTGTTTTGGGAGATAAAATATTTCTAAGTACTTTTAGTACTAAAGTGATCAGAATATGACTAGGTCATTTTATTAGTCGAATAGATGAAGAAAAATAATTTTAATCCATTTTAATTATTAAAATAACACCTAAAAAGCATTTAATCAAAATTTACTCAAAAATCATTAAAAATAATTTTACAAAAATAATAGAGTGTTCCTACGGTCAATACTTAGGTATACAAAACTATAGCAAAAGAGTTTGCTCAAAAATCTATTTTTAAACTCAAGTTATAGTCAAAATACTATTTAAACCACATTTAAAAATTAACCAAATTAATTTCGACAAAACCTCAAATTAAAGATTCCAAAAGTTTCTACACGTCATAAGCTTTCCAAAAATATAAAGTTTGCAACAATTGGATAAGTCATTAAAAAGTTATGATGATTCTAAACTTCAGGGTCTTTTCTGCAAAACAGCCAAATTAAAATAATTCGACCGAAACTCAGAAAATGCTGGGCTGACGTGGACGCTGACTGTGTGCTGACTGGGCGCTGACGCGGCGCGATCTAATAGGCCGGTACCGATTCGGTTTATGGATTAAGACGGAGCCGTTAGATCAAGATCCAACGGTCCAGATCTAAACAAGGGGTGCCGGTCGGAGCTAGGGTTACGGCGTGCGGCGGTGCGCGGCGGCGACGCGTCGGCATCATGCGTTCCCGGCGATCTACGGTGCCCCGGGATGAATAGAACCCACCTTGGTGATCAGCACGTCGAGGCGAGCACGATGGCGAGGCGGCGTGCTCCGGGGTCGTCTCCTTCTCCGGTGATTGCTCGCCGGAGTTGCTACTGGCGGCGGTGAGCTTCGGGTGTGGACGAAATCGTCGATCTGGCGATGAATAAAATCAGTGCTGTTGTCCAGGAGATGCACAACGAAGAGGAGATGCGAGAGGGGGAGAAGAGGGGAGCTGGGGTCGTCGGAATCGACCGGAGTTTGGAGCTCTCACCGGCGGCGATGGCGGGACGGCGAGCTCGATCCTGGGCGGCCTGGCGGCGTAGAATTAGGGTTTTCGGTGCGGCGGCGATGCGGATGGGGTGGAGCTTATAAGGACGCGAGAAGAGAAACTAAATCCGCGAAAATCGATCGGATTTGGGGTGCCGAACGGATTGGTGATTCGGCCGGTTTCTTGGGCTGGAGGTTAAACGCGATGACGTCAGTGCTGGCGTCAGCGTGGACCCCACCCGTCAGCGAGAGAAAAGAGAGGGGAGAGAGGGCTGGGGTGCGGGATGGTGCTGGGCTGGTCCTGGGCCGGCTTGCTGGGCTGGCTCGGGCTGGCTCGGCCGTTTTTTTTTTTTGACAAACTTTTTCCCTTCTTCTTTTCTCTGTTTTTAAAACAGATTTTATAACTTTGGTAAAACTTTTTGTAAAAAAAAAATCATAAAAATACTTTTCAGAGAGCTTTTCAAATATAGAATATTTTGGCACTTGTCTTGCCATCAAATAAAATCAAAATATTTGAAATATTGACTAGGGTTACTTTGCACCCTCTATGTCAATTAATAAAATATATTTTTAATTTTGAAATCTTTTACTAATTCAAGCAATTCAAATGCAACAAACACAAGATGCTGATGAATGCCATGCATGATTTTGAGTTTTGAAACAAAATAACAAAAAGTTTTTGATCCCTCTGAATTTTCAAAATTTGAAATTCTTGGGATGTTACAGGACTACCACCCTTAAAAGGAATCTCGTCCCCGAGATTCGAAGAGGCTAGAAAGAAATGGGTTTTGGATCTCTGGTTTTTTTGAATCGGGGTGGCTACCACCCTTAAAAGAGATCTACGTTGGCATTCAAACTTCAAGGTGCAAACTGGATTGAGAACGTACCATTCACCAAGCTAGGTTCCTCAATCACTTCGTCCACATTGGCGTGGTTCACATATCCGCTACCAAAAGGCTTTGACTTGGCAGTTTCTTCGGCCTTCTTCTTGGCTGGGCATTTATTGGCGTAACGACCCATGTTCTTGCGTTTGAAGCACCACCTGGCTGATGTCTTTCTTGTGGGGGTTGTTCTGGGGTTTCTTTTCTGGGCACTCAGTAGGGTAATGTCCTTGCTTCTTGCAGGTGTAGCAGGTGATATGGTTGAGGTTTTTCTTAGGTTGAACACTCGGGCAGAGCTGTATATTGTGGTTAGTAGCAGCATCATTTCCTCCACTAAATCCACCATTATGGTTATGCTGATGATGCTTGTGGCGGCTTCCTCCACTGGAATGGTTCCCATGTTTGTGACCATGGTTCACATTAGGAGTAGAGTGCCTCTTGGGTGAAGGCTCAGAATGAAGTTTGTTGATATTCAGCCTTCTCTTCCTGTTTTCATCCTTCTTGATGCTATCCTCCAGGGTGATTGCTTGGTCCAGTAGGGCCTGATAATCTGAGGCGTATGCGACTGTGAAAGGGACTTCCATCTCGTCGCACAGTCTCTTGAGAAAATTTTCCTTCCTCTTCTCCTCGGTATCTATGTCTCCAGGAGCATAACGAGACAATGCATAGAAGTCATCTCTATACTCCTTGAGCGTCATGTCCCCTTACCTCAGGTTTAGGAACTCTTCTCGCTTTAAGTTCAAAATGTCGGGGAAGATATGAGCATTACAAAATCCTTCCTTGAACTCCTTCCAGGTTAATGTATCACACGGGTGAGTGCTATGATAAGTTCTCCACCATCGATCAGCAGGTCCTTCCAAGAGATAAGATGCAAAACTTACTTTCTCTGTGTCGGTGCACTCACAAGTTACCAGATCCTTTTCTACTAATCGTAGCCAGTCGATTGCCGCAGTTGGCTCATTTGTAGGGTGGAAGGTGTTAGGTTCAAGACTTAAAAACTTGACAAGTCTATCCTCCTGGGTTAGGGGTGGCGGTGGTTCACTTTGATTTGCCTTGATCTGAGCCATCATGGTCATTAGCTGGGTTTGTGCTGCCATCATCTGCTGCAACATTGCTTCAATGTTGTTGTTATTCAGGTGCACTATGGGGAGACATCTGTGGTTTAAGCATAGATAAGCAAAAGATAGACAGATCTAGGAGAAATATTCCTACCCATACAAGCAATTTGACACAATCAACCACTCATGATAAAAACTCACAACTTTTGAGAAAACCAAACTAGTCGTTTTTGGATCGAAAGTACGCCTAGGATATGGGGAAACAATATGTTAGTACTGCCATACCACAATTTGATAGGTCAATACATCAACATGGTTTCTTTATTCTAATACATAAGGGGGTGTCTATTCTATCTCCTCCTTGAGTGCATCGAGTTCCTCCTCTATTTCCTTGAGTTTATCAAGATATTTCTGAGCGTTGTGCAGTCTAAATCGAAGTCTTCTTTCAAAGTTCTCGATGGCCTCCCATGCTGCACTTCTTGCTGAATCAAAGAATGATGTTCGAATTATTGGGTTTGTGAACATGCAGCAACCTTTGGTCTTGTGGTCATCGTCTTTGTTCTTGTATAGATGGAGTTGTACCCACCAGTACTCTTGACCTTCACCCATGAAAGGAAATCCTTTGTAGACTGCTGCTCCTTCAAGTCCCATGCTCAACATGAGGTCCTTCAAAGCTTTTGGAAACTCAGTCTCACATTCCAAGGTCATGGTCATTGCTGGACCTTTCTTGAGTGATTCCAGGAGGCGGGACATCTATAAATAAGAGAAGGCATTTAGAACGCGAATAGTTAAGAAGTTACAAGAATGATATCAAAAGGTTTTAGACGAAGAACAAATAATTTTTTGTCCTATGGGCTTTCTTATTTCTAACCAGACTTAGGGTTCCGAACCTACAGGCAACATAGTGCTCTGATACCATCTGTAGCGGACCTGCACTTAAAAATTGGCAAGATCCCTGTGTATAGTGCTAGTCCCTGGATCGAATCGCTAGCACACACAGTTTACGATGAATACCTTAACATTGTATCAATTTATTACACGAATGATCCAGAATTTACAAGTATCCATTACAACTTGCATAGCTCTAGGCTAGCATTTTACTAAGATCAGCACAGCGGAAATAAAATTAGCAATGAGTCTCCATCATCTTCATGTGCCACAGGCGAACATGTTGGTTGCAGACTCGAAACCCTTAACGTAAACTCACTCATCGTCAGAACAATCTGCAACAAATAAAATTTTGCAACAGAGTGGGTCAGAACCATTAAAAATGGATCTGGCAAGTGACACTATGTGGACACTTAATGGAATAACTCTAATAACCTGTATGCATATTTGGCTGGTGGAGTTTCAAGGCTATTTTGCATAAAGCCAATTTTGCCTAACACTTTGTAAAACATTTTCTTTTAAATATTCGAGACAATATGGCATGAAATCCATAGTCTCGTCTACCCTTGTTCACCCATCAAATTTTACTTAGAGAAATAAGATGTTGGGAGCCTCCGTTGCCATCCTTGATCAGCTGCTTGAATTGTCCGTAACCGGGGACACGGCTAAGTACTTAGTTTTTAACTCTGCAGAGGTTGTGCACTTTCACCATTAGACCCAACAAACCCAAACTATCCTCAAGCACTCAATTTGTGTTAAGGAAAAGGAGAGAGTTGAGACGAGACTTTTCAGAAGCATTTTCTCCTTCCCACACTGGCTTGACCCGTTCCACCTACATCCTCTACATCTGCTTGTCAAGCCGGGAGGGAGGAGTCCACGCAACTTAATTCATCTAGCCAGAGCCCATATGACTAATGGCTGCACGGGAAGCATCTTCACTTAGAGAAACTTTGGTCCCTTTGTTCCTAGGTGGCAATCCACAAGTGAATATCCCATCGGTAAAACCCCTAGGGATAACACTCAACTCATACAACCATTCAAGCCCAAATCCACCCAGGTGATAAATTAACTTAGTAGAATCAAGCTTTTCAATAAAACACTTTTGCATAGCATCAATATATCTACTAAGTTATCCATAGGATTCTAGACACAACTAGTGTAAAGGAGATAGTAGTTTTAGCATAGCAATACTATCCAAAACATGCATATAAAGAAATACACTAGTAATGCATATAAAAATACTTAGGAAATTTATGGGGGTGTGCCACTTGCCTTGGCAAACAGGAGTGCAGTAGTAGCAGTTGCAACCACTTTCGTCTCTCTCCGGAATTTCTAACAAGTCAAACAAAACACAAATAACATACAATCATAAATGCAACACTAAAAAAATATGACATGCAGGATGATACAAAGAGATGTGGTATGAAAGACAAGCAAAACATAATAAGGAAAAGAGACATAAACTAACTTAATCCAAAATGGCTAAAGCAAGGTCAAGATAAAAGTAAACTTGATCAAACAACTTGACAAAAGTTGTAAGGCTATTCTAAGTCTTCGCAAGTTTGGTCTTCAACTAATCTTCAATTCCTTTGCAGCTTCATTTGATCTTCAATGGTCTTTATTGATCTATGTCCAAGGTGAGAGATAGAAAGCATAAAGAACAAAAGATAGAAAGAATGGAGTAGTTGGTCTTCCAAGCATCTTCAACTTCTTTGCAACTTTCTCTTTGGTGTGTTGACTCCATTGAAAAGTTGTGGACTTGATGGTTCTGCAGCCTTGATTGTTAGCATCAACAAGGTTGGTCTTCGAATATAACTTAGTCACAATGAAGTCTAAGAGAAGGAAGAAAAGAGAGAAAGGAAAGAAAGACTTAGAAAAATGTAGGGGAGTTGGTCTTCAGGAACTTCCTCTGGATTTCTTCTAAGTACCTTTACTTCTTGGAGATGCTTCTGGAGTCTTGTTTCCTTGGCGAAGTCATTTATGAGTTCTTCATTGTTTCCACTAACTTCTAACTTAGTGGTTTTGACTAGGGTTTAAAAGAGCTAACATGCATCCTCAAAATTTCTAAGGAGGAAGTCATGTAAGAAGCACAAAATAATACTAAGGACCTAATATGCATGCCATGCTTATGAAAATGCTCTAAGTAATGCAAGCAAGAAAGATGATCCAAAATAACTAAGGACCAATGGTCAAACAACAAGTCACAAATAATTTCTAAGGAAAAGTTAACAACATAAGGGGAGCTAAAATTTTCTAAGGAAAAGTGTTTATAAAAAAAAAATACTTATCACATATTTTCTAAGGAAGAAATAGTTTTGTTTTGGGAGATAAAATATTTCTAAGTACTTTTAGTACTAAAGTGATCAGAATATGACTAGGTCATTTTATTAGTCGAATAGATGAAGAAAAATAATTTTAATCCATTTTAATTATTAAAATAACACCTAAAAAGCATTTAATCAAAATTTACTCAAAAATCATTAAAAATAATTTTACAAAAATATTAGAGTGTTCCTACGGTCAATACTTAGGTATACAAAACTATAGCAAAAGAGTTTGCTCAAAAATCTATTTTTAAACTCAAGTTATAGTCAAAATACTATTTAAACCACATTTAAAAATTAACCAAATTAATTTCGACAAAACCTCAAATTAAAGATTCCAAAAGTTTCTACACGTCATAAGCTTTCCAAAATATAAAGTTTGCAACAATTGGATAAGTCATTAAAAAGTTATGATGATTCTAAACTTCAGGGTCTTTTCTGCAAAACAGCCAAATTAAAATAATTCGACCGAAACTCAGAAAATGCTGGGCTGACGTGGACGCTGACTGTGTGCTGACTGGGCGCTGACGCGGCGCGATCTAATAGGCCGGTACCGATTCGGTTTATGGATTAAGACGGAGCCGTTAGATCAAGATCCAACGGTCCAGATCTAAACAAGGGGTGCCGGCCGGAGCTAGGGTTACGGCGTGCGGCGGCGCGCGGCGGCGACGTGTCGGCATCATGCGTTCCCGGCGATCTACGGTGCCTCGGGATGAATAGAACCCACCTTGGTGATCAGCACGTCGAGGCGAGCACGATGGCGAGGCGGCGTGCTCTGGGGTCGTCTCCTTCTCCGGTGATTGCTCGCCGGAGTTGCTACTGGCGGCGGTGAGCTTCGGGTGTGGACGAAATCGTCGATTTGGCGATGAATAAAATCAGTGCTGTTGTCCAGGAGATGCACAACGAAGAGGAGATGCGAGAGGGGGAGAAGAGGGGAGCTGGGGTCGTCGGAATCGACCGGAGTTTGGAACTCTCACCAGCGGCGATGGCGGGACGGCGAGCTCGATCCTGGGCGGCCTGGCGGTGTAGAATTAGGGTTTTCGGTGCGGCGGCGATGCGGATGGGGTGGAGCTTATAAGGACGCGAGAAGAGAAACTAAATCCGCGAAAATCGATCGGATTTGGGGTGCCGAACGGATTGGTGATTCGGCCGGTTTCTTGGGCTGGAGGTTAAACGCGATGACGTCAGTGCTGGCGTCAGCGTGGACCCCACCCGTCAGCGAGAGAAAAGAGAGGGGAGAGAGGGCTGGGGTGCGGGATGGTGCTGGGCTGGTCCTGGGCCGGCTTGCTGGGCTGGCTCGGGCTGGCTCGGCCGTTTTTTTTTTTGACAAACTTTTTCCCTTCTTCTTTTCTCTGTTTTTAAAACAGATTTTATAACTTTGGTAAAACTTTTTGTAAAAAAAATCATAAAAATACTTTTCAGAGAGCTTTTCAAATATAGAATATTTTGGCACTTGTCTTGCCATCAAATAAAATCAAAATATTTGAAATATTGACTAGGGTTACTTTGCACCCTCTATGTCAATTAATAAAATATATTTTTAATTTTGAAATCTTTTACTAATTCAAGCAATTCAAATGCAACAAACACAAGATGCTGATGAATGCCATGCATGATTTTGAGTTTTGAAACAAAATAACAAAAAGTTTTTGATCCCTCTGAATTTTCAAAATTTGAAAATCTTGGGATGTTACACCTGGTAAGGCCCCTCCCCTCCTCCTCCCCCTCCTCTCCCTGCGGTGAGCACCGACCCTCCCCTTCTCTCCCTCCTTTGGCTCCTTGCCATTTCTTCCTGCTCCTCCATCCTCTCCCTTGCAAGCAAGGTGTTTGTGAAAATTCCACAAAGGGAAAATTTAGGTTTAGCTAATGTTTTAGGTTAATTTTAGCTACTGTTTTTGTGGTCAAATTAATAGTTAGTTAGTTTTAGCTACTGTTTTAGATTAGTTAGTTAGTTTTAGCTACTGTTTTAGATTAGTTAGTTAGTTTTAGGTTAGTTTTACCTACTTTTTTAGCTACTGTTTTAGATTAGTTAGTTAGTTTTTTGATTATTTAGGTTTATCCACTGTTTTAGATTAGTTAGTTAGTTTTAGCTACTGTTTTGTGGTCAAATTAATAGTTAGTGTAGGTTAGTTAAAATTAGGTTAGTTTTGTGGTTAAATTAATTAGTTGTGGTTGTTTGTGCTCCGACCATCGTGTCGTGGAGATGTCGGCCGATGTAGATTTTTTGTGAAATGATTGCAGGTACCCCGAGAGGCCCTTGAGATTGCCGGAATGTCGATTAACTTCCGTTCCGGCAAATTCGGGTACTCTCCATATATCCTTTTTTTAGCAAAGGTCATGCTGAAATTTTTCGTAAATTTTGGCATGACTTTGTTAAAAAAGGGACATATGGGGTATCTTTATTGTGTTCATATTTCACAGTGGTGTTATCTTTATTGTGTTATGCATGCATTATTTTTGTTTTTTCTTTTTTTCTAAAGCCGATGATTAAAATGTTGTGTGGCACACTATTTTAATCAGTTAGGTGCGAGCGGACCTTGTGATATGCACAAATAAACATCTTGTGCATACTTTTACTTGGTCCGCTTGCCCCGTACCTGATCAATGTGTGTCCAATCTAAATATGAGGCACAAATCCAAAATTATTTTTCTTCGAAAACCGATGATTAAAATGTTGTGACACTAGGCATTTTAGCCTCCCTGCAGCGAACGGCACTCAACGAGCGTCTACCTTTGTCACCGAACCCAATGGCTGGATTTAGCCTACCTGCTGGCATGTTCCCTGGCATTATTGTGTTGTCTTTGTTCACCGGCCAGCCATTGGATCCACCTCCTGTAGGTCGGTGAATAAAGACAATACAACGACGCTGTTGGAAACACAAGCCCTCAGGTAGGTTGAATCCAGCCACTGGATTTGGGTGACACAATGATAAATTGCCGAGGATCCTGCAGGTCTACTTGTGTGTCCGACCTAAGTATGAGGCGCAAATTTAAGTCATTTTTATTTTGTTTTGTCTTTTTCTTCTAAGCCGATAATTAAAATGTTGTGACATTGTATGATTCAGGGAGGAGCTAGTGAACCTTGTGATATGCACAAATGTGTGTCCAATCTATGTATGAGGCATAAACTCGAATCTTTTTGTTTCTTCTCTATGAATTGACAAAGCCGATGATTTAAACTATGCCACGGTAAAGGCAAGGAGAGTGTCTACAATGCCTTGTAGTATATACAATTGGAGTGTTTGTATTAATACATGGTCTTGTAGATACTCTTTTTGCCTTGTTTTGCACGGCAATGATATATGAGGCTTTCCATTGTTAACTTCTCGCATTTCGTAAATTTTAATATTACTTTTGTAACAAAATTTTGACTTAAGCATTTTTTACTTAGGTGTTGTCGGTGACGATGTCCATGTTGGACCAGAGGGGCGATGTGCGGGACTGGACTCCACCGGGCTGGCACTGGGAGGTGCTACCTTCCGGGACGCGCAGCTTGGTGAGGAATCCGAGTGACGTCGTCGACCCTGATCTTCTGTGGTGGCAGTCGCGTGGGCCACGCTCGGTGCAGAGGGAGCCGGCCCCCGAGGAGGAGGTACGTCGCCGTATTAGGGAGGAGGACGAGCACGTCCGTCGATACATGTATCTGCTGGTTAGGCAGTATGACGGTAGGTGGTCGTTTCTTCAGAGGGTTCCTGCTCACGTGAGCTATGACGCTGTGAGGGTTCCTTCCATTTGGATGCGTAGCGCCGCCGTCGACTCAGTACAGGTCGATGAATCAGAAGGTTCATGTTGAAATTAGCTAAGCTTCATGTATTAGCTACTGGATATGTAATAATATGATCGATGAACTATGATTGTGATCAACTTTGTGTAATAATATGATCGATGAACTATGATTGGAAATTGTGTATTTGTACTGGTTTATCAAATATTTCTCTCTATATAATATTGGAATATGAATTTCCTGTAATGTGATATATCTGTATTTTCTATAATATACTAGTTTTTTTCCTGTAATGATATATCTGTATTTTCTATAATATACCAGTATTTGTACGGCAGCAGAAAAATGAAAATACGTATGATATATTCTGTGACGCACCGTTCGTGGTTTCTGTGGCGCATGAATTTCTGTGGCGCACGGGCAACATATGCGCCACAGATATATTTCTGTGGCGCACCTAGGAAGGTGCGCCACAGAAATATATTTTAGTGGCGAGACTTCTGTGGCGCATACTTCTATTTCGCGGATGCGCCACAGAAAGGTCTAAAAGGTGCGCCACTACTAGGCTGTTTCCTAGTAGTGCCTGACGGTAGGTTAGTACGGTGGAAGCCATGGAAGAGTGATGAGGTTGCAGATATGAGTTTAGATGTGATATGGCAATGGCGGCCAAGCCTACATATATATAGTGAGAAATTGCGGGAAGACGAAGGCGGGAAGCAGTGGAAGAAGCACACAGATCGTGTGTTTCCTTCGAGCGCTTGTGAGCCGTTGGATCGGAAGCACACGGATCGTGTGTTTCGTTCGAGCGCTTGTGAGCCGTTTATTCGGAAGCACATGGATCGTGTGTTTCTTTAGAGCGCTTGTGAGCCGTTGGATCAGAAGCACACGGATCGTGTGTTTTCTTCGAGTGCTTGTGAGCCATTGGATCAGAGGTGAAGATAAGTCACACATATCAACGCTCCTTTAGTCCCGGTTCCAGCTACCAACCGGGACTAAAAAGTTGAAGAGTTGCCAGATATAAATATCCAACCGGAGGGAGTCACTCGGAGAGGCATGTCTATTAGAGAGGCAGGAGTACACTTCACAGCCATCAAGTGTGATGATATGCAACACTTTTGGGAACCAGCGGCAAGGGCTTATTTGATGATCTGGTATATCCCCAACACTTGTTGGGACGGTTACAGATCATTAGAGAAGTCTTGCCGCTGCTTGGATCGAATGCCCAAGGCGACGACGAACTTCTCACCAGTTTTTGTTGCAGCAGAAAGAGTGAAGCGGAGCCGGCACGATCATACATATATTGTGTAATGCATTTGACTACGCTCATACATAAAAAGGTTTTGAGAACACTCATACATAAATTGTTTAATATATTATTACACTCATACTTAGATCATGATCACTATGATCGCTTCTTCGGCCGTAACCATGGAGTTTCTTCATTATGTAACGAGATGCTTGGGTCAGTTTTCACTGTGAAAGGCGGAATTTCATCAAACTTATTATAGGTTACTGACATGTCTGTCTTGTCCTCGACTCTCACGATGTTTCTTTTTCCTAAAAGAACTATGTGACGCTTTGGCTCATCGTGTGATGTATTTGTTTCCTTATCTTTTCTTTTTTTGGTCTGGAGCTCATGTCCTTCACATAGAAAACCTGAGCCACATCATTGGCTAGGATGAATGGTTCATCTCTGTACGCAAGATTCTTGAGATCCACTGTTGTCATTCCGTACAGATGGTCTACCTTTACCCCTTCTCCATTTATGTTGACCCAACTGCACCGAACCAAAGGGACCTTAAAAATAGGTCTATAGTCAAGTTCCCATATCTGCTCTATGTAACCATAGTATGTGTCCTTTTGCGCATTCTCGTCTGTTGCATCAAAGCGGACACCACTGTTTTGGTTGGTACTCTTTTTATCTTGGTCGATCGTGTAAAATGTATTCCCATTTATCTCGTACCCTTGGAAAGTCAATATAGTAGAAGATGGTGACGCGGCCAATAAGTAGAGTTGATCTCCAACATCGGTGTCATTCATGAGATGTAATCGGAACCAACTGCTGAAAGTCTCCATGAGTTTTTGTTTAATCCAGGAGTCAGGCTTCCATGGGTTTTTGGAGCGTACACTATTCTTGTGTACCTCGATATACGGAGCCACGAAGGTGGAACTTTGTAGAACTGTGTAGTGTGCTTGAGTGAAAGAATGCCCGTCCCTACATATCATTGCTTTCTTTCCTAGCGTGCCTTTTCCACTAAGTCTCCCCTCATGCCGCGATTCAGGAAGACCAATCGACTTAATGTCGGGAATAAAGTCAACACAAAACTTAATGACCTCCTCTGTTCCATAGCCTTTGGAGATGCTTCCTTCTGGCCTAGCACGGTTATGAACATATTTCTTCAAGACTCCCATGAACCTCTCGAAGGGGAACATATTGTGTAGAAATACAGGACCGAGAATTGCAATCTCCTCGACTAGGTGAACCAGGAGATGCGTCATAATATTGAAAAATGATGGGGGGAACACCAACTCAAAACTAACAAGACATTGGACCACATCCTTCTCTAACCTTGTCAGACTTTCTTGATCGATTACCTTCTGAGATATTGCTTTGAGCAATGCACATAGCTTCACAATGGGTACTCGAACATTTTCCGATAGAAGCCCCCTCAATGCAATCGGAAGCAACTGCGTCATAATCACGTGGCAATCATGAGACTTCAGGTTTTGGAATTTTTTATCTGCCATATTTATTATTCCCTTTATATTTGACGAGAAGCCAGCCGGGACCTTGATACTGCGCAGGCATTCAAAACAATTTCCTTCTCTGCTTTCGTAAGAGCGTAGCTGCTTAAGTAATGACGCCATTTATCCGTATGCTTGTTGTTTGGGTCTTTCATACGCTGCTGGTCTTCCCATACACGCCGAGGAAGCCTAGCAGGTTCACGCAAAGATTCTTTGTCACGTCATCACGTCGATTGAAGACCGGACCTCTAGGACTTTCCAATAGGGTAGCTTCCAAAATATAGATTTCTTCTTCCACATGGGCGCGTGTCCGGTAGCGACGTCTTTCGGAACAGATTGACTGCCAGGACCCTTTCCAAAGATTACTTCTATTTCCTTGACCATACCAAATATAGCATCACCATCAGGGAGGTTAAGCTTCTTTCGGTGATCTGCCTCACCTTTGAAATGCTTGCCTTTCTTTCTTACGGGATGATTGGCTGGAAGAAATTGACGACACCCCAGGTACACGACCTTCTTACATTTTTTCAAATATGTACCTTTAGTCTTATCTAAACAGTGCGTGCATGCGTTGTATCCCTTGTTTGACTGTCCTGAAATGTTACTAAGAGCAGGCCAATCATTGATGGTTACGAACAACAACGCTTGTAGGTCAAATTCCATCTGTTTATGCTCATCCCACACACGTACACCTGGTATGGCCCACAACTGCAAAAGTTCATCAACTAATGGCCTTAGGTACACATCAATGTCGTTACCGGGTTGTTTCGGGCCTTGGATGAGAACTGGCATCATAATGAACTTCCGCTTCATACACAACCAAGGAGGAAGGTTGTAGATACATAGAGTCACGGGCCAGGTGCTGTGACTGCAGCTCTGCTCCCCAAAAGGATTCATAGCATCTGTACTTAGAGCAAACCATAAGTTCCTTGCGTCACCTCCAAAGTCCGAGAACTCTCTCTCGATTTTTCTCCGCTGCGACCCATCGGCGGGGTGTCTCAACTTCCCGTCTTTCTTACGCTCTTCTTTGTGCAATCGCAACAACCTGGCATGCTCTTTGTTTCTGAACAGACGTTTCAACCGTGGTATTATAGGAGCATACCACATAACCTTAGCAGGAATCCTCTTCCTGGGGGGCTCGTCATCGCCCTCAACATTACCAGGGTCATCTTGTCTGATCTTGTACCGCAGTGCAGTGCATACCGGACATGCATCCAAATTCTCGTACTCCTCACCGCGGTAAAGGATGCAGTCATTGATTCATGCATGTATCTTCTGCACATCTAATCCTAGAGGGCAGATAGCCTTCTTTGCTTCGTATGTAGTCTCGGGCAATTCGTTATCCTTTGGAAGCTTCGGCTTCATTATTTTCAGTAACTTCTCAAATCCCTTGTTAGATAAACCAGTCTCTGCCTTCCATTTCAGCAATTCCAGTGTGGTACCGAGCTTTGTGCTGCCATCTTCGCAATTTGGATACATCAACTTTTTGTGATCCTCTAGCATGGCCTTCAACTTCAGCTTCTCCTTTTCTGTATCACATTCTCGTTTTGCATCAGAAATGACCCGACCAAGACCATCAGCGGGCTCATCTGACGCCCGTTGTTCTTCACCTCCTTCTTCTTCATTGTCTTCCATCGCAGTATCACCGTATTCTTCAGGGAAGATAGGATAGTTCTCATCATCCTTTTCTTCTTCATTGTCTTCCATCATAACCCCTCTTTCTCCGTGCTTCGTCCAACAATTATAGCTGGGCATGAAACCTCTCCGAAGCAGGTGGCCTTGAAGGGTTCTCGAGGAAGAGTGCTCCTTAACGTTCCGACATTCCACACATGGACAAGGCATAAAACCATCCTCTTTGTTTGCCTCAGCCACATGGATAAATTTATGCAGGCCTGCAATAAAATCGGAACTGCGTCGGTCGCCGTACATCCATCGCTGCCGTTCATCCATCTGCATATCATATAATTAAGTTTATCAAATACAATTAGAATAACATATTGAATACTGAAATGACCAACGTATATCGACACATGCAAAATTTGTATCAATTACAGATGAAAAGGACAAAGGTTGCTAATTAACCTCGATCGATCGGAGGAAAGAGAGAGGACCAAGCCTAAGGGTGGCTCGGGCACCTCATATCATTTTGTGTGAACTTAAATGTGGCTCGGGAATTTCATCGAACACCCTTAGTGCATAGCAAAGGAAAACAAACTAGCACCCACCTCTCACACCTCCTAGCAGAAAAAAATAGAGAAGTAGAATGGTTGGCTTTATATATAGGCAGGGGACTATTAGTCCCGGTTCGTGCTACGAACCGGGACTAATGCCCCCGGCCCAACCGGGACTATTGGCCCACGGGGCCCTGGCCGGTCGAACCGGGACCAATGCCAGGCATTGGTCCCGGTTTGTATGGGAACCGGGCCTAATGCCTTTTTCTGGCTTTCCAAAGACCATTTTTCTACTAGTGCTGCTTCGGGTTGAATCACTGCCACGCCCACTCCACCTCATGCATGCATGATTTATTTTTTTCACTACCGTGTGCAAGGAATGCATATATTTGAACTTTTGAAGTATAAATTAAAGCTGAGCTACAAAGCGTTGCTTTGATAGACTAAAAAGGTAAGACTAAGGCCTATGTTAATGAAGTTTTCTTAGTAGCACGGTTTTATAGGCATTTTGCTTATGTGGCATGCTAGTTAATGATGAAATAGATTGAGCTTATAGCTTGGCTAACATACAATCTTTGCACGTGGCCATAAGCAAAAAAAAGTTTTAGCCCAATCATATGCATGCATGAACCACAAATCATTAAATATAGATACAACTCATAAGAAAAAATGCATTGAACTAGTTGTATCTTAACTTTTTATTACTCCCATAATAACATGATAAGAGACCATGCATTGCCACGGATCTAAAGTAAGCAGGCAGCCAAAGACAAGTCGGGCACTTCGGTACTACTGTAGGATATTACGGTGTATTTTCGTCGACGTTGGCGCCCGGCCTGGTTGGTGGATTGAAGCAAAAAAAACTAGCTATACGGGTCCGTTGGGAAACGGAATGAACATTGCGTCCATGGTTTGCGACCTTGCCGATTGGCTGAGGCCAGTGCTGTAAGCTGGATCCTAGTATTTGGTTCCACACCAACATTTCCCTCGGCGTTGGCCAAGATCGACCAGGCCGGGCCGAGCTCCACTCCACTTGATCATCATGCATGCTTCCCGCCGAGATGTATGTGCCTCGAGATTGTTGCTATCTATATTTTCAGGCTCGAGGCTGGCTGGCAGCTTTGGTCGAGCCATTTACTTGTCTTGTACTACTACTGCACTTTGTAAATTAAACAACGAACTGGTGTGGTGAAGAAACGAAAATGAAGTTCGCAGCTGAGCTGACGATCGAGCAAGTAGATCAGCGAAAAACATGCAAATTGACTGGTACGTACAACTATGTGTTTGTGATTCCCCGATATGGGTTGATGATGTCCTTCGTACTATAAAGTGAAGCTAGCGAGACTGACTGACGACCGTGATTTGATGATGATGGAACTTGGAAGAATATTCTGGCTCACGGGCATAGAGGCTAGCTTTACGTCAATTTGCATGCATGATTGCGTCAATCGTTTTCATCTGACAAAATTACTCGTTTCGGCTGTCTAAAATCAGGCATGAGTAGCTACAACGTGAAACAGTGCAATCGGACGAAACGTATGAATCTCCATCACCATGCACGCCGTGCAGTTCACACGTGAGCGCCTAACAGAGTTCCCAGAATTTTTTTCCCGTAGGTTAGGTAAGTCCATGATATTTGGTCTGCGTACCGCGTAACACAGTTCTCAACCGTGACGGGTTGGGGCGGTGCCCCTGACCTCCTCTGCGGTGGTGGTGGTGCGCGGCATCGGCAACCGGAAGGCGAGGCAGTGGCGGCGTGGCCGGATCTTGTCCATTGGGGGTATGGAGTTGCGGTTGCGCCTAACCTTCTCCTCCACGTGACGGACTGCTCCGTCCGCAATACATGGGAGCCGGGGCGGCGGCCCCGGGCATGGCGGCGACGACCTCCTCTCCGGAGGTAGACGGCCTCGTTGGGATCTGGGGTGGTGGATATTGGGATCCCACACCGATCTTCGGTTTTGGTCATACTGGTTTTCGAGTTCCAAATCATCGATCCACTTGATGCTGACCTCCACGATTTGGCTACCGACGTGTTCCGGTCTTCCCATCGGAGATCTCCGCAGTTTGGCGCATGGCGTCACTGGACATTTAGATCGGAATTGATCCGGTTATGTGCGTCCTCATCTATGGCCATATATGCTTCATGAGGGCGAGGCACGAAACTTCGCTATCTTGTCGGTGGCGTGGCACAAGTCTAAAATAGATTTCCATGACATTGACAGTGGTGAAGAAAGTCATGGTGGCTGTGATTGAAGGTTTGAGCTAGCGGATAGGAGTTTTTTGGTTGCGATGAAAACTCTAGGCACAGTTTCCTGCGTGTCGGGTGTTGAGGTCTTGCAGCAGCGGCCTTGGTAGGAGGGGGCAGCAACATAGGTGGGACAACATTTTGGTGGTGCATCTCGTACCGAGCCGTGATTTTCAGGGTGAAAGCCCAAGGTCTGGCCTTCATTGGTTGTATCTGGCAATTGCCTTGCTGAAGACATTGTTTTGGAATTCCGGTCTTTCTTGATGGTGAAAACTCAAAATCATTGGTCGGGCGACGACAACGCTTCTGCATTGTTTCCTTCTTGGAGGCATCGCTTTTTTCTGGAGAACATCTATTGCGGTCCGAGTGTTGTCTTTGGTGGTGGTAAGAGTATGGCTGTTGAACATGTTTCATCACAGTGACGGGTCTTTGTTTTTACTTTTCTCTTTTTTTTATCGTGGGTTGTGTGCATTCCTGTTGGTGCAGAGGCTGCGTATCTTCGCGATATTAATATATTCAATTTAGGTAAGTTTATAGTATTTGGTCTAATTAAAGGAAAACATGTTTAATTTAGAAAACATGCAAAGCGGTGCTGCCTGCAAGTCCGACCCGCCAGGAGACACGGAGCCGGCGTGCCATTTTCAATCATCTTTCGTCTGTCCTGTCTGGCTAACAAGGATGGCCCACGGGTCAGGGTCAACGCCGCTGTTTGTTTGACCGTGGTTCCGGACAGACGTTCAACGTTGACCAGATGGCAGGTGCGGCAAGGTCTCTGCTCTGCTCGGGCAGACGGGCACAAGCAAACAAAGCCTCAACTCATCAACAGAAGAAGAAGGCTGCCGTCCGGTCGTGTCGCGTCGCGTACATGCATGCGAATCACCGCCACCGTCACTGTGTGTGTGCTCTTGTGATTCTTTCTTTCTTTTCCTACGTATACTGTGTGTGTGTGTTTTTTTTTTTTTGAACAAGGGGAAGGACCCCGAAGGATCCAGACTGCATTACTCGGTGGGGTTACACTTTACATCAAGGACCTCAAAGAAAAATCAAAATACAGCCAAGTCCTTGGACTTTACAAAAAGGACCATAACAAATGGAATAGGAATGCAATTCGATCCTTCTCCACCGAAATCAGACAGCTCGACGCAGCGGTCGTCGGCACTGCCGCCGGGGACAAAACCACTTGGAGACGGTGCGACGATGGGTGCCGCAGCGGAACTGGGGAAGGGCCTCCGCACTGGCACGCCGGCCTGGAGGTTGAAAACGCCGTGACGCAAAGAACGCCACAGCACGGAGCGGCCCCTTCGGCCATGGAAAACAGAGGCGCAAAATCGCCGCCGTTGATGATCTCCGCATGTCGCAGTCGCAGAAATCCCCCGTGGAGCTTCAGATCCAACGAGCCGACGCTTCTCATCGCATCCACTGCGACAAAGAAGACCCAACTCTTCTTCTCGAGAAACTCCACCAAACTCAGCTCCCCACCGACGCGCGAGATGCATGAATCCGCCAATCAACTCTGCACTTTTGCCACAAGCCAGAGGAGGCAGATCGGAATAGATGCAGTAGAGAGCTAAGGATTCAGCCTTATGGAAGCCGCCAGATCTTCTCTTCTTCCTGAGCTTCGACCTCCGAAGCACATCATCCAGAAGACGAAGAACAAGCCGAGACCAGGGCTGGCCGGAAAGCCCCAACTCAAAGCTTCCTCTGCGTACCTTATTTGGAGAGATGCGAGCCTCCATCAGCTTCGCATACAGCGCCGCCTGCCACCGGCGAGCTGCAGCTAGGAAGAAGAAGGCAACGGCGCGGCAGATCTGGCCGCCGAGATCTGCCGACCTACTCTCAAGCAACGCCATGGAGGCAAAACCAAGCACTAAGGCTAAACTAAAACTACACCTACTATCTACAATCCGCGCTGCGCATCCTCGTCCATGCCGGCCGGCAACGCCGCCGGAGAGGAGAGGGGAGCGAGCGGGAGAAAAGCTGCGGTGGCGGAAGTCGACTCTCAACGAGAACGGTGGGGTGATGAGGTTCTCTCCCACACGTATACTGTGTGCAAGACTGCCACTTCAGTGTACAACAGGAGGGCAACTTGTCCCGACCACGCTTCACTGTTCCAACACTTACTGAGCCGCTCAGAGTTGGAGCCTAAACTCCTAATCCCTGAAAAACTGGCATCTCGTATGTTTAGCTAAAAAAGTGGTACACGAACATGTACCCGCGGTGCCGGGAAGATACTCCGCAACTCGCCCCGCACGAGGCCGGCTTACAGCGCAATACGCAAGACAACAAGATGGTGCTTTTGGAACCAGACGTCCCAGATCCTCAGGAGGGAGTTAAATTTCGTTCAAATCTTGTAATATATAACGAAATTTGAATGAAGTTGGAACCATTTCGCCGTTTTCATTTTTTTATATTCTGTTTGGGATTTTCTTTTTGGAGGTGCCGGTGTGGGAGGGAAAAAAATCGTCGAAAAAGTGTCCGGCACCCCCAATTGTGCCTTCAATTGAGAGGTGCCGGACACAATTTAGGCACCCCAATAGAGATGCTCTAAGTCACGACGCCATGTAACCGTGTCGTCTTCGGGTGGACTGGACGGCATGCAAAAGAGATCAGATTGTGAAATATTTTCATATCTGATTTATTTTGTGTTGAAAAGTTTCAGAGTAGAGTTAATTCTATCCATTATCACACGGCTTTTTCTTTTTGTCCGGAAACCGAGCATGGACGATCGACATGTGTGCGTGCATGCCAGGATATGCGCACGCCGCAAACCAAAGCAGGGTAGCTGATAATGACACTGCAGACGCCATGCTTCCTATAATTCGATTCCATCGGAAGTAACGCCAAAGCCTGCACAACAATTTGCTCGAGCCAGACCACACGACATAGATAGATAGCGGGACAAAAACAACGGAAAAACTCTTCGCGCGTGCATCAGCGTTCTGACGTGCAAAGTGTGGAACTAATGAGTGGAGTTCTGGTTAGCAGGCCCTAATTAAATAGTTTATGTCCGGCCCCAGATAAAGATTATCATATACTATACCATACCAAACAAATTCTCTTGTCGATCGTTATAAGCTCAAGTAAACACATACACAAGTACTACGTATATGTGTATGTGGCACCACGCGGCGCGATTACGTCAGACTAGCACCACGAATATGACGTCCGAACACACATTTCTTTTGTTGTATGTGTTCTCTTTAGACAAGGAGTGGAATATAAAATAGTACGAGCTGGTAGCTAGGGTCCTCTACTCCTCTCCAAGATCTAAATACAAGTACTCTTTTTTTTATTTACTGGTACGAGTACAACACGAATGATATTACAATATTAGTTGAGGTCACAAGACGTCGTGGGGCTCAAGTACAGATGAGAATGGGGGCTTGCCAAAATAAAAAGGATCATTAGGTAGCATGGCCAAAATAAAAAAGATTTTGCCGAAATAGGCTTGCGCCCCGCTATATTAATATAGCAAACACCCGATACAACCGATGAGAGATGCTGGGACGGCAGCAGCACAAACCCGTCCAAAAGAAACGAAAAAGAAAACAAAAAAGAAACAAATGCGGGCAACGGTGGGACGACGAAGATGAATAGGCTCCATGACCGCTGCGCCCACCGGAGAACATCCACCAAGCTCCTAGGGCTCCGAAGCGCCGGTACCAAGCAACACCTTCAAGAAGGAGCACGACGACAACGACGCTGCTGCCTAGGGTTTCCCCCGGTACATGGCGGGGAGGGATGGTAACACCCGACGCCCTTCAGGAAGGACTGGCGGCACCCTTGGACGCCACCGCGTCGGTGTCGGACTAGCCGACAAGGATTTCTCCCGACCCACCCCACGACCCTCGGCACTCCAGAGCACTCCACCATACCGACCACCACCCAACGCCAACACGATCAGAGAGCCACTCACATTGTCACCCCTGGCACCGAGAAGGGAGACCTGCACACCGAAGAAGAAGAGCCGCCATGGACTTGGGGTCGTAGCTCCGCCGGCACGTGGGAGGGACCGACCTCCACCGTCAGAAACGGTAACCGACCGGACGCAACAGCAAGAGCATACCAGGCCTACGGGCCCACAGGCCCGGCCGGGCCCCGAGAGGCCCGTAAAGCTCCCGCCGTCGTGCTGCAGAAGACGCGCCGTTGGCGCCGCTACCCCCTGTCCGAGCCGCCCTCCCTCGCCTACGTGCAGAAGACAGCGCCACTGAAGATCCGAGCCGGCCCGCCTAAAACCCAGATGGGGCCCGGCGGGTCCCGATCTGGGCCGGGGGCGGCGCGCCGGCCCAGCACCCCGCCGGCCACTGTCCCGCCGCCAAGGGGCAGTGTCGCACTGCTCAGACCACCCAGACCCGCCGGGGGGCGGCCGGGACCATCGCCGCCGAGAGGCACCGCCGTGTCACCACCGGCCCGAGCTGGGGGATCGCACCGTCGGGGAGAGGAGATCGCACCGCCGCCGGCGGCAGGGGAGAGACGCGGGGGTGGGCGCGGAGACGCGGGCGAGACGGGGCCGCGCCGGTCGCCGCTCGGGGGCGACGGGCGCGGGCACGGGGAGGGTGGGGGCGGGGGGAGAGAAGGAGGGGAGAGGCGACGCCCGGCCGGCCGAAAATAAAAAAGATTATCAGGATTTTCAGCGGTTCCATTTCACCGAAACGAAACCACAGTTCAACTTTGGCGAAAATATCTTTATCTACTAACTATATAAAAGACGAACCCTTTGGCGCTCCCTCAGCGATCGGGCACTGTTGGGAGGAACAGTATCTACAGTGCGCGATCCCGGCCGTCCGTCGTCGATCCGATGACTCCCAGTACGCGTCGATGATGCTTTTGCAGAAACGCCCCTCTAGAAAACAAAAATCGAACCCGCAGTCCACCTTTCCCCGCGTACAGGGACCTGAGTGCAATTACCGAAAACTTCGAGGTCCTTAGTGCAAAATCGCCCGTAGATCCCCCCTCCCCTTCTCTCTCCCGCGACGCCGGAGGTCGCCGCCGCCGCCGCCGCGCGCGCCCCCGCCGCTCCGCCCCTTCTCGCTGAGATCGACGGCTACGGGACGTTCCGCCATCGCCGCCTCCCCCTCCTCGCCCACGGCCGCGTGCCGGAACTGGCGCGAGGACGCCGGATTCGTCGCCGCGCCGCTCGGGTCCTCCGCGCGATGCTCTGGCATCCTTAAAGCGGCGGCGCCGCCTCTCCAGGCCTCCCCGCGTCGAGGCGCGTCGAACGCGCGCGCCCGCGCGTCCCGCCTCGCCGTGCTTCGCCGCCGGCGTCCGCGTCGCCGCCGCGGCAGCTCTGCCCGCTGGTGACGTCATCGCCACGCCACGGTGGGCTGGGCTGCGGGGATGGGCCGGCTGCTGGGCCGGCCTGCTTGCTGGCCGCCCGCGTCGGCCCTTTTTTTCCTTTTTTTTCCTGCTTTCCTATTTTTAGATTCAATTATATTTATCTAGAAAAAAATCTAAAAAAATCAAAATAGCCATTTCAAATTCCCCGGGACCTTCTCAAAAAAAATTTAAAAACCTTAATTTCTAAATAAATATAACTAAACCGGAACACAAAGTTTGGGAAAAAAAACTAAAAAAAACAATGTAAACATCAAAATAGTCATACCTTTTCTAAATTATTTTTAGATCTTACTTTCCAGATAAATATAATCGAATCAGGAAAAACAACATTAAAAAAAAATGCTTTGCATAACTTAAACCATTTCATAGCGGAAATGCAATTCGGTGCCCGGGCTCATATGAGCCCGGCTGCCTTTCCGATTTTTTTAAAATTTGAAAACACTTCGAAAAATTCTGAAAAACTTTATGCGGAAACATATTCATGTATGCAACACTCGTGTAAATTTTCGACAGAAAATATCAAATTTTGCGCCCTGTGAAAAAAGACAAAAATCTGACAGACAAAATAGGTGAACAATCCACTATTCAAAAAGACAGATTTGTCTTTTTTACACAGGGCGCAAAATTTGATATTTTGTGTCGAATTTTTACACGAGTGTTGAATACTTCAATATGTTCATGTCCAATTTTTTCAGAATTTTTCTAAGCATTTTAGTATTTTAAAAAATCAAAAACAAAACCGGGCTCATATGAGCCCGGGCACCAAAACGCCACTCTCATTTCATAGATGTTATTCAACGATATTTAGACAATTTCAGAAAACTTAAAATGTTGGAAAAGACCATGCCACGCCATTGTTTTTTTTTCTACCCTCATTTTCTGTTTTGTTTTCCTATTTTCTTAAAACTTTTGCAAATTCCCAAATACAACTTCAAATAAATTCATGCCAAGTTCTACCAATATGTAAAAATTAAAATAGTTATTCCAAATGCTTTTGGACCTTTTCCAACTTATTTGAAATACTGAAAATTTTGAATTATAAACGAAGGCTCATTCGTCACTTTTATGACAAATAAAATCAGCAGAAATAACATCAGTAATATCATTCAATATGATAGACCCATCTACTTAAATAGAGTTTGATAAATCATTTAAATACAAGTACCCATCTACACCATGAGCTTAAATACAACAAAATAAAAAATACTATGACTGTAAATATCGAGAAATAGTTGTTTTACAATTATTTCCCAATCCACTATATTTCGAAACGAAGTTGTAAAATACAACATGATTTACACAATTTAAAACACTTCATACATATTGTTTTACGATATTTGAACCATTTTGCGAAACTACTAAATGCCGCGAAATCAGTAGCTTCGACAATATCCGCCAGAAAAAAAGATTCGTCAGCACAATCGCCAAAAAAAATCAAAATACAAATACCCATTTATATCATGGGCTCAAAATATTAACATAAAACCACCACAAATGTAAATATTAGGAAACAACAGTTAAAAAAAATCCCAGACCAGTATATTGAAACTACGAATCAAATTCTAAATAGAACATTCTAAACAGAATTTATAACACTTTAGACGTATTGTTTTACGGTATTTAGATAATTCTGCAACACTACTAAGTGCTGAATTGACTACTTATTGAATGTGACCAAATTACAAAAAAAGAGTATTTAAACCATTCAAATGCCTTCTAAATCCACCAAGAAAAACAAATATATTAATTCAGCAAGAATTTTCTATTCAAATATGCTCATCCAAAAAAATATGAAAACATAGCAACATAACTACACGCAAAAAAAAATGCTAGCATTACGTGCCAGATTGCCGAAATTCAAATTCGAAAAAATCGAAAACAAAAAACACAAACATATTTGAATATTTCCAGATGGCAAATATTTGGAAAATAACAAATGCATAACCTCTAATTATGTAAAGTTCTATTTACTAAATGGTCATACAGTGCATTCCTTCTAATAATAGACTAAAATTAAACATTCCAATTCCGTAAACATTTTGCTACAACCTAAATGAACTTTCTCTAAATATGGGATTCAATTGAATAAATGCGCGTTTCCACTGATTACATAGTTAAATTAAATGTTACTGAAATATAGAAACATATTTGGAAATTTCAAAATGGTAGAAAAAAATTAGATACTCCATAAAATGTCAACCTGCTCAGAAAAATGAATGCCAACTACTTATGGGAAAAATACAAACATGATTTATGTCTAAAAAACAAACATGTTTGAATATTTAGAATTGGTCAACATTTGGAAACAAACCAAATGCACTTCCTCTAATTATGTGGAGTTGAAATTAGTAAATGCTCAGACAATACGTTTCCTGTAATTTTAGACTCAAATTAAACATTTCATCGCATATCATCGCAACTATTTATGGCATATCATCGCAACTCAAATTTGAAAATTTAAAATTTTCAAATGCCGATCCAATTTTCCCAAACAATATCCAAAAAAAAAATCCTAATATCAACACCTTCAAATCCACAAATCGAAAAAGATAAATGGAAATTACATCAGAATTCTTATGAACAAAAATTGCAACCCATTGATGGCCAACAAACAAAAAAAAGATATTCTAAATTATTGGAAATTTGCATAAAATCGACAACAATTTCCAACGAATTTCAAGATTTCCAAAGTACATAAAATATGCAACCTACTTATGGCAGAAGACTAAAAAAAATGAACACTTCCAAATTAGTGAAAATTTAGAGAAAATAGACGACAAATTCCAACGGATTTTGACATTTCCCAATTAGTCCAAATTTAAAGAAACAATTTAGTGGAATTTTCGATAAAATAGATGACAAATCTCGACAAATTGGGACATTTTAAAATACAACGGGTGCGGCGTATGCTAAAGGAATTTTTTTTGGAATATTGAAACGTTGTCACTATTTGGAAGTAATTCAAATGCACCTTCCCTAATTTGAATTCAAATGTTGTCACTATTTGTAATTAATTCTAATGCATCTTCCCTAATTTAAATTAAATACTCCCGCCGAAATACAACCATGTTCGACCATTTCACCGTACTAAATATTTGAACATTATAGAAAATTTATCAAAAATGCTCACAAAAAATGCTACCTATTCATTAAAAAAAAGATTGAACATTACAATTTAGCCAGCATTTTGTTGAACAAAAAAAATATTATACAAAAAACAAGGCGTGACGCACGCAATTAACTAGTCTTACTAATAATAAAGGAAGAGTTGCTTCTCACAATTTTTTCGTCCAACATTAGAATTGACCTCAAAATTTAACAAAATTACCCACCACTGTCATTACACACGAATCGTTATTTCTATCTATTCCGCGACGCAATCCGCGGCCGGATCATGTACGTACGAGCCACCCCTGACCCTCTTCCAGTAGTATAAGGAAGAGGCCGAGTCGAGCGGCAGCTCCGGCGCAGCCTTCACGATCGTAGCAGGGAGGCCCTCCTGGTGAGATGCACATGGCAGTGTACTCCTATGTTCCGGCGAGAAGCGCCCACTGCGCCAGCCACGCATGGCGACGGGACCGCGCCGCAATCACTGGACGCGATCGAGGCCGATGGAGGTTTTCCAAGCACGGGGCACAGGCGGCAGAGCTTTCCAAGCTGCTCCTCTCGACTGCACTGTTTGGGGAAAACGAAAATAAAAACTCTCGATACAAGGCGGCCTGGGCCGGCCTCCACCATGACGCGCAGTTAGCTCCTCCGGCTGGCCTCCTCCTGGCCGTGAGCCTCTGCAGGCGATCAATTAACTAACCATTAGTTGAGATATGGGGAGTTTGGTACCACTGCTATTTCACTTTTTCTCTTGAAGCCTCTCTCGATGTGTATCACGTAGTGCATACAAATCCGTATATGGGCATGTATAACTGCTGATTTTTTTCGTAGAATTCTTGAAGCATTTCGATACAAAAACTCATTAGTTGTTAGATTATGAAATGGTAGTGGAAGTTGTAAAAGAATACATCTGCAATATACTATTCTAGATTGTTGAGAACTTTCTAATCCATTACAGATATATTGCAGTTACTTCCAAATAGACATATAGAGGAATATTTTTGCCATTTTAATTGGACTTGCTACAAGGAGACAAGTTGTCGCTCGTGCTCTTTTCAAGGAGAGAACGGAGAATGGGCAAACCGAGACTAAGATTTGCGGGTTGATTAATTTTGGAATCGAGTATTCTACACATCAATTTACATGAGATCACGCCATGTCAAAATAAAATTAGTCAGTAGTAACCCACGATGGGCATTTTTTATAATCCGTTCGTATGTCGTTTCCTTCGATCCAACCAATCGATATGGATTTATTTTGCCCAGTTTATGAGCCAAAGGCACCTATAAAAATAGCAGTTCAGTCACTCAATGTCGGGGATGTAACCCCGGGTACCCAAGGTTGGTGGTTTATTGGTGCAATTAGAGAGAAGAAATAACGGTAAATAAGCGAGCAATAAGGAAAAACAGGGAAAAAAGGGCTGCCTGGCCCGAGTCTGGTGCGACCCGAAATACTCCAGACGCGGCTGGGCCGACTTCCAGCACTCGGCTGGCTCGAGTCATCCTGCGACTCGGCTGGGCCGATACCCCTGACTCGGCTGGGCCGACTTCCAGCACTCGGCTGGGCCGACTTCCAGCACTCGGCTGGGACGGCTTCCCCAGCTCTTTATTCCAGTTGGACCGGATCCCAGCTACCCGGTTGGGCCGGATAACTAATTACCCGGGTGGGCCGGTCGTCCCGGGTCTCCTCCTACCCGGCCGGGCCCTCCTTCTCCTGCTGGGTCGTGGCTTCCGGGATCTCCTGATTCGGATCTTCACGCTCGGGCCGAGTAAGGCAGGCCGGCATGCCAAGGATGAGATGACCTGATCGACAGGCCGGTGACGTATGGACCTCTAGATCGTCCGAGTCCAGCATGCCCCCTTTGGCCAGCATCTCCACGAGCCGGCGCGTTGCCAGCGCCAACGTCCCCAGGATCCATTACTCAGCGTCCCGGTGCATCACTTCCTACCGGATGAAGCTGCTCCGGTCTTCCGCGTACTTCGTCAACATGTGCTAGTACCAGCTACTGCCTCCCAGTAGATAAGATCAAATGACGAGGACAAGGACAGACCGGCGTGGCTACAGTGTGCGCATGACGCGCCAATAGTGTGACGAGACCCTAGTAGTCACATCAGTGAATAGTGCTTATGTCCCCTGCTTGTCCCCTGGGCTCTCTATTTAAAGAGCACCAGGGGGAGGAGACGAAGAAGAGGCAGGCAGCCCCTTGGCTCTTTTCTCTATGCACTCTTTGCTAGCTCCCTTCTCCGCAGAAGCTTAGAGCTGCTTAGTTTAGGGGTAGATACACAGCTCAAGGAGCGCTTCTGTAACACGGATTGATACACAAATATAGTCAGACAAGCAGGAGTAGGGGTTTTACCTCCTCACGAGGGCCCCGAACCTGGGTAAACTGTGTGTGTGTGTGTGTTTCTGTGTGTGCGTATTCCTACACATAATCCCTCCCCGAATACTCTAGCGTCCATCGGCCCCCAAACTGAAGCCTACCCCTAGGCATCTGTCCGTGCGCCACCACGACAGTTGGCGCCCACCGTGGGGCTGGTAGTGGCGCTAGCTGGGCTAATTTCGGATGGGACCTTCTTCATCGACTCCGGCGAGCACCTCGCGTGGCGTCGCGGGGTTTCCGCTCGCCGGGCCGCTTCATCAAGTCCTTCGTCACCGGCGCCAACGTCATCAACAAATATCAGGGGCGACATGGTCGGCTGGCCGTGCCTCTGGCGTGCCCGGCGGCTCCACGTCAACACTGCTGTCGCGTTTGTAGGCCTCCTAGGCATCATCAATTCAGGCGGGACTTTCTTCAGCAACTCGCGGACTCGGCGTCACCATTATTCCCCGAGCTCGAGCTTGCTACCGTAAGCAGTGGCAGGTGCAGCCTACAGCAGCGAACATCATCAACGGATCCCGGTTAGTTGATCCTGAAAACTACTCGGGGACTACCCCTTCGTACTTTGCTTAGTTGTTCTTCCCGGGAGCAAAATGTTTTGACCCGGCGGCTGGTTAGCCATTAGCTTAGCTTTTTTCCTGGATAAGAAAAGCTACTCGGGGACTCGGTTGAGTTCGAGTCTGCCTCCTCGTAATTAATCTTGCTGCTAGATTCAGTTTCCGGCATGTGCCAGGTTTATTTCATTTTGTGAATAGAACTGTTGTCCGCATTAAATATTCAGTATATATGTGTTTGGGCTAATATTGTACAGAGGTGCCGGATCTATCGGATTATTATTCATCACAAGAATCATGGCATTGTCGGCATTCCCAAATCACCGTTTATGTCGGTTCAGTTTATCCGGACAATCGTTGATATTGGCTTGCCGAGTTATGAGTGGCATATTATCCCGACATATCCTATGTCGGCAAATCAGAGTATCAACAGCGCAATATCTCCAGATCACCGTTTATGTCGGTTCGCCAAAATATCAGGGCATCCTGCAAAATCTCGAATCACCGTTTATTTCGGTTCGCCAAAATATCGCGGCATTCATCTCGTATCGACAGGCATCTCACAAATCCATATCGGCTTTACTGACTATCATGATTCTTCAGCTTATCCGAGTCTATCAGAATAGCATCGCATCAATATCTCAATGCATCGAGTCAAAAAATATCTAAACTCACCGAGCGTTACGCGTTGAGAAAAATCTCAACTCGTCATCTGACGAGTGCCCATGAGGGCAGCATGTCAGATTCAGCCGAGGACGGCTGTATGTCGGTCCAGCACTTGCTGCCGACATACAATTTTGGTAATGCCCAAGAAGGCTAAAAACCGGTATATAATGATGCCCAAGCAGGCTATATGTCGGTCCAGCACATGATGCCGACATGTCTATGAGGTAAAAGCCCAGAGTGGCAGAAACCGACATATGTGATATGCCCATGCAGGCTAATATGTCATAACAGCTATGCTGGAACCATCCGACGGTTGAGAAACCGGCATTCGAGATATGCTTATGTCAAACCAGCAGTGGCTGGAGACATTTATGTCGGTAAACGACCAGAGTGGCTAAAAAACGACATATGTAATGTGCCCCGTGTGGCCGAGGTACAGACATGTATGATGTGCCCAGAGTGGCCGAGGTAACAAGGCATATGTGATATGCCCAGAAAGGCAGAGGTATTTGAGTTATGTCTGTGCAGACATATGCTCCAAAACATATGCCCAGAGTGGCTGAAAAATGACATATGATGCTGACCATGCAGGCAGTGTGTCAAAATTTCCCATTATCGACGGGAACACCTATGTGTGGTCATGCACTTGCATGCAACACATTTCCAGCGCAAACTGTCCATCTTGTTGTTGATTCGGGTGAGCTCGGTCAACCGGATGTCGCATCTGGCCTGGAGGGCATGGCTAAAAACGACATATAAGGGTGCCCATGCGGGCAGGATGTTATGTGTATGGAGGTTGCTACGGTATGACTTTTGTTTTTATAAATTCTGCGCGCGACTCTGCGAGTCCCCCGCAGCCTCGGGGACTAGTGTCGGGGATGTAACCCCGGGTACCCAAGGTTGGTGGTTTATTGGTGCAATTAGAGAGAAGAAATAACGGTAAATAAGCGAGCAATAAGGAAAAACAGGGAAAAAAGGGCTGCCTGGGCCGAGTCTGGTGCGACCCGAAATACTCCAGACGCGGCTGGGCCGACTTCCAGCACTCGGCTGGGCCGATACCCCTGACTCGGCTGGGCCGACTTCCAGCACTCGGCTGGGCCGACTTCCAGCACTCGGCTGGGACGGCTTCCCCAGCTCTTTATTCCAGTTGGACCGGATCCCAGCTACCCGGTTGGGCCGGATAACTAATTACTCGGGTGGGCCGGTCGTCCCGGATCTCCTCCTACTCGGCCGGGCCTTCCTTCTCCTGCTGGGCCGTGGCTTCCAGGATCTCCTGATTCGGATCTTCACACTCGGGCCGAGTAAGGCAGGCCGGCACGCCAAGGATCAGATGACCTGATCGCCAGGTCGGTGACGCAGGGACCTCTCGATCGTCCGAGTCCAGCATGCCCCCTTTGGCCAGCATCTCCACGAGCCGGCGCGTTGCCAGTGCCAACGTCCCCAGGATCCATTACTCAGCGTCCCGGTGCATCACTTCCTGCCGGATGAAGCTGCTCCGGTCTTCCGCGTACTTCGTCAACATGTGCTAGTACCAGCTACTGCCTCCCAGTAGATAAGATCAAATGACGAGGACAAGGACAGACCGGCGTGGCTACAGTGTGTGCATGACGCGCAAATAGTGTGACGAGATCCCAGTAGTCACATCAGTGAATAGTGCTTCCTGTCCCCTGCTTGTCCCCTGGGCTCTCTATTTAAAGAGCACCAGGGGGAGGAGACGAAGAAGAGGCAGGCAGCCCCTTGGCTCTTTTCTCTCTGCACTCTTTGCTAGCTCCCTTCTCCGCAGAAGCTTAGAGCTGCTTAGTTTAGGGGTAGATGCACAGCTCAAGGAGCGCTTCTGTAACACGGATTGATACACAAATATAGTCAGACAAGCAGGAGTAGGGGTTTTACCTCCTCACGAGGGCCCCGAACCTGGGTAAATTGTGTGTGTGTGTTTCTGTGTGTGCGTAATCTTACGCATAATCCCTCCCCGAATCCTGTAGCGTCCATCGGCCCCCAAACTCAAGCCTACCCCTAGGCATCTGTCCGTGCGCCACCACGACACTCAAACTATCCCAGCCAAAGGGAGTCATATTTTTCTATAAAAAATCACGTAAGAATAAATACCAGAAGGAAAATCAAACAAGTTTTCTAATCTCGATAAAAAAACCCGGATCAAACCAATTTGTCGGTTTTGTGTCTAAGTTGATTTTTCTGTCCCGTTGCAAGGCATGGACACGTTTGCTAGTAAATACTAAATTAGATGTTCAAATATTGTAGGATCTAGCCAACTACAAGGACGGGCCCACGGCCTAGCACTACCTTGCCTCTCCGCCCGTACACGAGCTCATTGCAACTAAAAAAAATGGTAGAACTGTAGAACGCATCACCACAACATAAACTATCCTTCTCTTCCAAAAAAAAGTCTTTCAATCAGATCTTCTTCAGCATATTCATGTCGCCCCCCTCTCTTCGTCTCGGTCGGTTCGACAACAGGGAGGCATTTTGTCTTAAGTTGGGCATCCAATTATTAAACCTATGGCAAGTCTTGGTGTTACTGATTCGTGCTATGGAAATCTTACCATCCCAAGCGGTTTCATCCCCGGCATCGATATGATTAGTCATGTGTTAAAGCTTCTTGTAGTTATTGGGATCAAGTTGCAATCTAAGTTTTTGATATACGGTCCTTTTAGTAAAATTCAAGGATTGGTTTATAATATTTATTTTATTCTCAGTCCTTGTAATGAATGCATTGTGCCTTTTAATATATAAAGCAGCTATCCGTCCTTCAGGACCCATCCCTAGTTGAAAAATATCGACATATTATATTACTTAATTCGATTTTGGTGCACGCACGGTCAAAATTGTGCTCTTAATCGGGATGACCGTCGATAATTATGTACTTTATAATTTACGCAAGTTTTAGTTTTGATAGTACATATTGGATAACACAAATACTGATGGCTACCTAATTTCCCACGTGCACACAATAACAAGATCATGCTCCTTCTAATTCACAATATAGGGAGTATAAATGTTTTGGTAAGACAAGGCTTTGAAAGAAATTTACTCCATCAAGGTAAAAAATAAATTTACGCCATTAATATGTGGGTTATATGATATAAAATCATAGTTATCCGTGCTTTTGAAACATATCTTGTGATACCAATTTCATGTAATGTAAACCACATAATAAAAAAAGTAATTCTTGATCAAAATATTATCTTGATGAAACTTAACACTTCATATATTATGAAACATATCAGAAATTCACTTTGGAACGCGAGCTGACATGCTCCTACCCAAATAACAAATTCGAAACAAATAGTAAAACATGTTAAACAATTATGAAAATTTTGGTGATAAACATATTCAAATTTTCTACACGCATGTCCAATTACGTGATGAAATGTCATTTAACTGCTCTGTGCAAAAAGCTAAAAACAGTGGCCAAAACGAGATTTAAAAAATATCTTTTCAGATCACAGATTTTGTCTTTTTTTGCACCGGGCACAAATATTTTTATTTCACCCTGAAATTTTGTCATGTATGTCCAAAATTTGTATATGTTCAACACCACATTTTTCAGATTGTTTTAAAATGTCACACTATTTTTATTTGAATTTTTTGTTTGAGAAGGATCATGTTTGCCCTAGAGCCAGAACAGCCCCCTCTCGAAACATATGGACTATTTTTACAAGGAAAAATACTACCAGCAAGCAAGACATGAAAGCCTGATATAAGGACAAACTACTAGTTGACACTTCATGTAATCTAGAGTTGTCTGTTTAGTCACACCTTAGCTCGATAGATAATCTTTTACTTTAGAAACTTTATCAGCATTTATTTATTATGTTTATACACCATAAAAATTTCTAGATGCGTTTAGGTATTTAAGGTTACGATGTGGAAAGATACAAACAAACGCGTAATGTTATAGAGCTGGTTTGCTTTAGTACATAGTGAGACCCCTCGTAAAAAATATAAAGTAAACAAGAAATAAATTTTGTGGCAAAATATAGTCTCAATCTAGCTCTGTAATACATATTTGAACAATGTGACAAACATGCCCCTTAATATTTATGAGCATGTTTACATTGGTGATTTTCTAGTTATATCAGAAAAAGGAACGAATACAATACACCGAAAAACATATATACATAATAAACAACATGTCTCTAATGGCAAGATGCGCTTGAATAAAAGAGTTCAGTACAAATAGGTCGGAATGTTCTACCTTGAGATGTGTTTATAAAACGGTAGGTCTCAGGGCATATCAACTATATTCTATCCCACAATTTAACTACAATTTTGGTATCTTGGTTCGACACAAAGTACACTTTCTATAAATGAGTTGCTACAGGATATTACCAAACTAATTATTTTCACAGAGGTATATAAATTCACCATAACCAACCAATCACTTATACCTAGTTTCACAGCTCTAGAGTCACACATCCCACTTTTCAAAAAGATACATGGCTGAGCATCATGACATCACCAAATATTAGATTTTTTTGTATTATACTTAGCATCAACAACCTTCTTCCGCATGGTGATCTCTCTTCTTATATGTTTCGCTCCATGATCCAATACAACTTTGTTGATAGTAGTATATTGTTACGGATTGTGGGGATTATAATGGTTTAATCCCAAACCTACGTGTATACCTAAAAGCCTGTTTTGCTTCTAGGTGTTTTAGGTTAGTTTATTTATCCCCACTTTTCTCGAAAATTTCCCCAACTATTATCCTCAAGACCTAATGCACTACCCATCCTAGTCAATTGGGGATTAGGGCTAAACGAGTATTTGGTTGTTGGGACACACAGTAGAATTTTTTTTGTCCTACGATAAAAATCCAAGATCAAACTATCAAGATGTCAAGATAGATTAGATCTAGGTCTTTACCAACAAGTGCATCGAAGAGTAGATTGCTACTGAATTCATGCGGATCCCCACGACTATGTGTATCCCTCCTAGATATGAGGATGTACCCTCCTTTATAGGACTGAACGTCCGATCCCTCCGCAGGTATCCACGCGTACGTGATTACCAATCCAACATCGCTCCGTCGTCGAGTAGAAATAACAACTGGACTTAGGGGAACCTTACGTTGTAGGGTGGAGAGAATGAGAGGGGGGAGCCCTTCAACACATATGGCATGGGAAGAAGGTTGCCCCTCCTCTCCATATATAAATGAGAGGGGGAAGACGCCTTGGGGGGGGGGGGGGGGGGAGGGTGTCCTCCCCCTTAGGATCGACGCCCAAGGGATGCCCCTAGCCACAAAACCCTGGCCGCAGGGAGGGATGGGGATGCACTACCTTTTTCGCTTGCCTTGGTCCCTAAGGCATGGGGTGCCTCTTCTTGGGCTTCCTTCTTTTGGCCCATGTGGTTGCACCTAATTGGGTTGAGCCAAGTGGGAAACCCATTAGACTTTCTAGAAACTATGGAAGGTTCTGTAATGTACTATAACCCTCCAGGGCCTCCCGATGCAAGTTAGCTAGGATCCTTCGGAAATTTTCCGATATTCTGGAACCCTTTGGGTTTGTGTGTGAAACTACTTCGATGTTCATGTAACTATTCCGGCGACACTCTCTCATGCTACCTAACCATCGTAGTGATCAACATATTGATGATACTTAAGTGTGTGACCCCACAGGTTCAGTAATGTGTAAGCATGACCATGAACTCTTTTCGATAAATAATCAACAACAGGATCTGGACACCCATATTGAATCCTTTACATGAATGATTTCGAGTGAACATTTTGTTCACGTATACAATTCTCTTTGCTGCGATCCGTTCACCGACATCGAGCTGAACGACGCCATGATCGAATTGCTCGACTCTGGCAGCGCCATGTTGAAAATAGGGGCTAGGGTTGTGAATCTCGGCGGATGCCCCCTTTTTCTTTTGATGTTGTAGGATTATAGTACATGAGAACAAGTAGAATAAGATGATGTAAGGAGACCCTAAATCTTAGGCGTATGATTGGGCGGTCATTGGAAAGTGTCGCCGTGGCCGTCGCTTCTTTTTTCAGTGAGACACTCGATTGATTTTAGGGAGTGTCTAATTCTCAGTCGACTTAGATTTAACTAAATCTCAGTCACTTGCACACAGTTGCAAATCATGTGCAACTCATAGACCAGCACAAATCACGACACAAATCAAACGGTCAATGAGGCGACTGAGATTTAACTAATTCTCAGTCAGTTGCACATGATTGCAAACCATGTGCAACTCACAAATCAGTACGAATCACGACACAAAATCTAACGGTTAAGGAGGCAACTGAGATTTAGCTAATTCTCAGTCGACTTAGAATTACCAAAACCGTTGATTTTAACCTTTTTCTTGCTTTTCCCTTTGGAAAGTCCCAAATCATCTCTCCCTCCCTCCCGGAGATGGAAACTTTTTTTACCCCAACTTCGCCTCTCCGGTAACTCCATTTCCTCCTCGCTCGCAGTCTTGGCCAGCTTCTCCCTCCCCCGAGCTTCACCTCACCTGAGTGGCTGAGTCCACCCCTGTTGGCGAGGAAGGTGGCGTCAAAGGGCAGCCAAGCCGCGCGCTCTCCATTTGTTTAACTCCTCCCGTCCCGCGCCATTCCCTTCGCTCCTCGCACGACCCCCACCACGCCTCCTCCACCTCCCTCCCCCACTCGCCGGCCGCCACCAACCTCCATTGCCGCCCAACAGCGCGTCCGCCGGCGGGAATCTCCATGAGAGCCAGGCGAGGAGCAGCCCCATGACGACCCCGCCCCGCGAATGGCAGATCCCGCCCTCGACATCGATAAGGTAAATCCTCCGCCCCCTCTCTCTCCTCGGCCGCCGCCACTCTCTCTCTGCTTCCGCTTTCTTGGTTTCTCCTCCTTTCCTGCAAAATGCCAATGCGGCCATGCGGGGGAGGGTGTTTATTGGCAAAACATAGGAAAAAGAAAATTTTGCATTTCTCCTGGAGGTCTACACTCTGCAGCTCTTGAGTCTGGAGCTCGAGGTTTTCGGCCGGTGGAGCTTAATTGCTGGGATTCTGTGGTGGGGGGAATAAGCTACCCATGGCATTGTGGGGACTATGAGCTTCCTGCGATTGCCATTGGTTTGTTGCATTTGGAGCCGGAGATCCCGGCCTGGGAGAGTTCAGGTGTTCAGGCTGCGATTTCGAGTCCTGCAAATATTCAGATTGCGATTATAGATGTCATTGCAATCTTCAGCTGCCCATGTTCTAAATACTTCTGCCAAACACATTTTATGGAGGAGGTGAGGGGATGTGGTGTCGTCACGCTTTCACCCCAGTTTAGTTTGAGGTTAGAAAAAGAAAACTGAAAACAGATCAAGTTGTACACCAAGGTTTTGTGTAGCTTGCTACCTAATTGTTTCAGACAAACATATAAGAATTAGTAGTAAGTCTGTCAATTATGCTCTTCTTTACTAGCAGGACCAGCTCACCACGGCTATGTACTGTAGGAGTATAGGGAATAGGCTGCTTGTGTTGTTATGTTGGTCACCAAAAGATTCTTGCTCTCTCCCCATTCTTTGTAGAATTCTCCCAGTACATTGTGGGGACCCAATGACATTGTGGGGACTATGAGCTTCCTGCGATTGCCATGGTTTTGTTGCATTTGGAGCCGGAGATCCCGGCCGGCCTGGGAGAGTTCAGGTGTTCAGGCTGCGATTTCGAGTCCTGCAAATCTTCAGATTGCGATTGTAGATGTAATTTCAATCTTCAGCTGCCCCTGTTCTAAACTTCTAATACTTCTGCCTACACATTCACCCCAGTTTAGTTTGAGGTTAGAAAAAGAAAACTGAAAACAGATCAAGTTGTACATCAAGGTTTTTTGTAGCCTGATACCTAATTGTACATCAATTATGCTCTTCTTTACTAGTAGGACCAGCTCTGGTATCACCACGGCTATGTATAGGGAATAGGCTGCTTATGTTGTTCTGTTGGCCACCAAAAGATTCTTGCTCTCTCCCCATTCTTTTTAGACATTCTCCCAGTAACCGGGTTCATGTGGCAAAGCATGTCATACACTGTACCAGTGCCCTCCCTCCATGTGACCCCAGGGAGATAAAAATACAAGGAAGGAAACACAGCTACAGACAAGTGTTCTCCATTTGTCAGTTTTGTTCCCAGGGTAATGGACAAAAACCACGCATGGAACTTTCCCATTAGCATCGGTCCCGTCAAACTTTGTATTGCCAAGCGGTGGATATTCTGAATTCGGATTAAACAGTTTTTGTTAATGTTTTTACCCATGCTTTGCACAGTTTTTTTCTAATTAATTGTTATGTCATCCTCGTGAATTTGGCAGGCGCTTATTGCTTTGAAGAAAGGCACCCAGCTGCTTAAGTATGGTCGCAAGGGGAAGCCCAAGTTTACTCCCTTCAGACTATCAAATGTAAGTTCATTTCTGCAGATGTTGCACAAGGTTTCTCTCCCTATATATATTTTTAATTTATGGTTCATGGATCTGGAGCAGAAATATCTTTAAAAGCTTGCTCTTTTATTTTTCCTTACTCTAAGACAAGAAATGTCTTCAAAATGCAACCATTTGAAAATCTGCAATATTAGAACCGAGAGCAATATAACTCATTTTGCCATTATTATATGTAGTTAAGTGATTCCTTTCATATGCTCTGCAGGATGAATCAACTCTTGTTTGGGTCTCAAGCAACCAAGAGAAAAGCTTAAAACTAGCTTCGGTTTCCAGAATTCTGTCAGGACAAAGAACGGTAAAGGCATTCTACAGAGTATGGCAATATTCTATTTCGAATTCTCAGATGTCTCAACATCTATTCTTTTTCAGCTCGTTTTCCAACGTTTTCTGCTCCCTGAGAAGGACCATTTATCCTTCTCACTCATATATAAAGATGGCAAGCGATCCCTCGATCTGGTATTACAATGAACAACAATTTGGCACTCTTTCTTCTGTTCCATTCTGAATAATATCATCTAATTAATTCTGCTCTTGTTTCAAAGATCTGCAAGGATAAGATCGAAACACAGGTGTGGTTTACATGCCTTAATGCATTGATATCTCCAGGACAGCACGGATCCCAACCCCATCACACTGATGAAATGCGCAGTGCTGCCCTTTCTTTTGATGTAAATCTCTGCTTCAACATAGCTTTTACCTGTATGCAAGTCTTTTTCATTACTAAATGCCATCTTGACTGCTTATCATTGCTTGAGTAAATGAGTTATTGTCATTTGAGCTATTGTTGTCTTTTTGGGTAAAACTGTCTGCATCTTTCCAGCAATCTCAGTTCTGCCTTAACTGGTTTTTTTTTTAAATTCTGATCGACTATCAGTCCAGTATCATCAACCTTTTATGCTGTTGTATATTTGTCTTGACTGTTGTTGCACAAATCCCCACATGCTTTTCTGATGCTAATAGCATGATGTCTGAGAGTATCTCATAACAGCAAAACCACTATTCTGGTTATTCTGCCCAGTGGAGCTGATTTGTTTTATTGCCGCTTCTCGTTTAATGTTCTTTTGAGAGTTTTGACTTCCACTAACATAATTATGCTTATGGCAGCGCATTACGTAAAATGCACTCATGTAGTTTACAAAACTGTGATGTCACTCGTTATCTGCATTCAAGTGCATCGTTCAGTTTCTAGTCGGGTAGAAAATAGATGAACCACACCTTTACAAGATGGTATGCTAGGCTTCTGAACTTTTTGCTATGATTTGTTTCAGTGTGGCAGAGAAAGTAGCCTAAGCAGTAGCTCTACATTTACCACGGATTCCCTTGAGAACAAGCTGAGCTCAGCAAATTCTAAGGACCGTTCTTCTGGAGAATATACATATTCAGAAAGGACTGATGTGTCAGATATGCAACTAAAAGGTGCTTCATCATCGGATATTCGAGTCAGTGTTTCCAGTGCTCTCAGCACATCTAGCCATGGTTCTGGCGGTGAAGACTCTGAATCCTTTGGGGATGTTTACATCTGGGGAGAAGTCATGTGTGATACCGGGTCTGATGGAAACACACACTTCCCAGGTGCAACTACTGATATTCTTGTGCCAAAGCCCTTAGAGTCAAACGTAATGCTTGATGTCAGTTCTGTGGCTTGTGGTGTGAAGCATGCTGCACTTGTTACAAGACAGACAGAGGTATTTTCGTGGGGCGTAGAGTGCAGTGGGCGCCTTGGTCATGGGGCTAGTACAAGCATTTTTCAACCATGTCTACTTGAGTCATTGTCAACCTGCAATGTTGAAATAATTGCTTGTGGCGAATTCCACACTTGTGCTGTTACTGCAACAGGTGATCTATACACCTGGGGAGATGGTACCCACAATGCCGGACTCCTTGGTCATGGTACTACCGTGAGTCACTGGATCCCCAAAAGAGTTTCAGGTCCCCTGGAAGGCCTTC
This sequence comes from Puccinellia tenuiflora, assembly GCA_012064385.1. NCBI lineage: Eukaryota > Viridiplantae > Streptophyta > Magnoliopsida > Poales > Poaceae > Puccinellia > Puccinellia tenuiflora. The sequence continues at coordinate 2,099,697 of QRDG01000041.1, read as the reverse complement.
ATGTGTCAGCTGTCTCTTGTGGTACATGGCATACAGCTTTGATAACCAGTTCCGGACAGTTGTACACGTTTGGTGATGGCACATTCGGTGCCTTGGGTCACGGGAATCGACAGACTATCTCATATCCAAAGGAAGTGGAGTCTTTGAAGGGTCTGAGGACGATTTCTGTTTCATGTGGGGTGTGGCACAGTGCTGCTGTGGTTGAGGTTATCATGACGCAGTCAAATGCTTCATCTGGAAAGTTATTTACCTGGGGAGACGGAGATAAGTATCGCCTTGGGCATGGTGACAGGTCTTCGAAACTCAAACCAACTTGTGTGCCCTCACTAATAGATTACAACTTCCACAAGTCTGCATGTGGCCATACTCTCACGGTTGGGTTGACTACTTCAGGGCACATGTTTACCGTAGGGAGCTCGGTGTACGGACAGCTTGGCAATCCAAATAATGATGGAAGGTTTCCACGTCTAGTCGAAGAGAAGGTCGGGGGCGGTGGTGTTGTGGAGGTTGCTTGTGGATCTTATCATGTTGCAGTATTGACGAATACCGGTGAAGTTTACACATGGGGTAAGGGTGCCAATGGAAGATTGGGTCACGGTGATACCGCGGATCGTAAGGTGCCTACACTTGTTGAGACTTTCAGGGATAGGTCTGTAAAGCGCATTGCTTGTGGATCAGGCTTTACTGCTGCAATTTGTCAACATAAGTGGGTGTCTGGGATGGAGCAGTCTCAGTGCTCAGCATGCAGACTGCCATTTGGGTTCACTCGGAAGAGGCACAACTGTTACAACTGTGGCTTAGTACACTGCCATTCATGCAGTTCAAAAAAAGCTCCAAGAGCAGCATTGTCTCCTAATCCTGGAAAACCATACCGTGTATGTGATTCATGCCATGTGAAGCTAAGTAAAGTTATGGATTCTGGGGTCAGTTATAGCAGGAACACTATACCTCGCATACCAGGTGATACCAAGGCTGAGAGAATGGACACAAAAGCAAACAGAGTTGCACCAGTTACTAGTGCAGATATGATCAAGAATTTAGATGTGAAGGCAGCAAAGCAAACAAAAAAGTATGACTATGCACCTCAGTTCCCTGCAATTTGGCAGCTAAACGACATCCCTTTCATTGGATCAGGCGACATGCACAATACAGGTCCGACAGTAACAAACTCATACCCCAACAACACCATATATACTTTACAATTTTTCGTATCTTGAATTCTTTTATCTCGTCTTCAGAAAGCTTTGAGAGTTTGAGGGGTGCGAATGAACTTTTGAAGCAAGAGGTTCAAAAACTAAAAGAAGAGGTATGCTTTGTTCTATATAGTATTTCTTGAAACAACTAAAGAGAAAAGTGAAAAAGGAGTCCTTAACTCCTTATGCTTGCTTATGGATCAGGTTAATAGCTTGAAACAGCAACGTGAACAGCAAGACGCTGAGTTGCAGAAGTCGGAGGCAAAAGCCAATGAGGCTGTGACTCTTGCTGCTGAAGAGGTGTCCAAATCGAAGGCTGCAAAAGAGGTTATAAAATCACTAACAGCACAGGTGATATTTCAAATATAATTTCACAGTCTTATTGATGTTGAAGTTGGTACTAGATGCATGTTCTTTTTTCTAGTTTTGTCCCTTTCGTTCTTTGCACCCTTTTTTTTGCATTAACGATTTCCCAAACTGGACAAAGAAATAACCTTGTTCAGTAACACTAACAGGTGAAAGAAATGGCAGAGAGGCTTCCTCCAGCAGACTCTGATGCGAAGCCACCACGGCTTGTATATCTACCCGGTGGTGTAGTTCCTCCTGAAACGGGGAGAGAAAGCCAGAAGAGATACGACCCGGGAGGCATTCCTTATCCCCAAACACCGACTTCCGTTGCGTCTGCTCGGTACAACGTGCTGCCTCCCCAAGCCCATCAAATAACCAACCCTGGTGATAACATGATGGCTCCGCACGACAACATGTTTGATAACTTCAGCAAGATCAAAGAGTTCCCAGCCACACAGCATAGGACGAATGGTGCGATGGCGGGGTATCGTCCGAGATCAGAGGATTTCGACAGGCGGGAGACGGAAAGGTTCCAGATAAACCTGCAAGGCTGGAACATGAGAGGCTCCAGTTCACCCGGTAGCCAAGTTGAGTCGGAGTGGATAGAGCAGTTTGAACCCGGGGTGTACCTGACGCTGGTTTCTTTTCATGATGGAACCAAGGAGCTAAAACGAGTGCGGTTCAGGTATGCATTTGCGAAGACTGAGAACAGAACCTTTAAGTTGTTGAATGTACAACCACATGTTTATTTCCTCTAAGAACTAACCACTTATTCTGATTTATGGAGCATTCTTTTGCTTGGAACCTGACCTGATGTCTAAGTATTTTTTTCGCAGCCGGAGAAGATTCGGAGAACACCAGGCGGAGTCATGGTGGAGCGAAAACCATGAGAGAGTGTACGACAAGTACAACGTACGGAAAACCGATCGGATATCTTCTGTAATGACGTCTTAGCGTCTGCACCTACATTTTTCGCTAGATGTCCAAAGTCCAAACCAGGCAACCAGAAGCAGCTGCAGCATGTTGAGTTCTCGTCGCATATCTTCATCGTTCAAGAAAAGCAGAGCTGGAATCCAAGCAAAGATGCACATGGCTACGCTTTTTCATCAACGTGGTGTATCGTCTAATTAAAAACTTCTGGTGCTCTCTCCTGGACCGGGTGTGTCAATGTCGTCTGTACTCTTGCTGTATAGAAGGACCATGATTCACGTGGTTGGCGCATAACACTGAGCAAATGATGTGGCGCCATTGCTAGTCTGAGTGATGATACCGCAGTCAAGCCTGTATGTATGTATATTCCTGGGATTAAGAGGATGAGCTAAAAAGCTCTTCCAACTTGGTGTTCTGAACTGAATGTAAGCCCTCGTTCGTTCGTACGCGCGTTTGTCATGTTACCATGCGAAGATATTGTCGTGATAGGTGTGCTGCTGATGCAATAGTGAGGCTGGTGATATGTGTGATAAAGCTCCATCGAATTTGCATGACTAGGCGTTGGGTGTCCACTGCGTCTACAATATGCGTTGCATCTGCTAGCAGGGGCTGAAGCGACTCCATCTCAGATACGCAGTTAGTGATTACCATCTACTGTACTTATCTTTGCCTAGGCTTGGTGACGGTAAAGTCTTTTTTAGTAAGTGGATATATGGATGACCATTCCTTGGCTGGATCGTGTTATGTGTCACTGAACTGCAGAGGAAGAATCACACCAAGGTAAAGCATATCTGCTGCTGATGCAACAGTGAGTCGGCAGATAAGTAGATATGCATACGTGTGATTTCATAAGCTCAGGTCGAGTTTACTTTGCATCAGTAGAGTACGTAGGCGTCGAGTGTCAACTGCAACAAAATGATATGAAGTGGGTCGGCGAACGCTGACGCGACTCCATCTCAGACACGCAATTACTGTCGACATTCCTTGCCTGGATCATGTTATATTCTCGTCACTTCATCTTGTCTGCATTGCTGGATGATTCTGTTCACGTAGAGTAGGCAATTAGCGATTACTATCTTACTTGTCTGTTCATAGGCTCGGTGGCGGTGGAGTACTTTTTATATTGATTGGGTAATAACTGGATATGATATGGATGATGATGCTTTGTTTGGATCATGCTACTTTCGCTCGTTCATTCCTCTTTATCTGCATCGCTGGGCGATTCTGTCGACGTAGATAAAGAAAAGTAAAAGCTGAGGATCTCCTGTAATTGGGCTGCGTCAGCTAGCCCAAAATGCAGGCGTCTTTTGGCTTGTATAATAACAACGCAGCAGAAGCAAGCGTTTTGGCGCGCCATTAATAACGGGCGCACGAAATGGCTCCCGGGTTCCAGTTAGCCCGTTTTGAAAATTTCGAAGAACTTTTTCAAACTTCACAAAATTTCACAACAAAAATATTAGGATGTAGGCAATGTTTTATTTCACCCGTGTGTGATTTTTCATAGCAGAAAAAACATATTCTAGCCTCAGCGAAAATGAAAAATATATAGATCTGGAGGCGTGAACAATCCAAAATTCGAAATCTTCTAAATTTGTCAGATTTGTTTTTTTGTTGATCCCAAAATAGGAGGTCTTTTACATTGAAAATTTGCACGCTCGTAGTATACGCAGTTTACTACATCTAAATATTTTTCAAGAATATTAAACTTTGAAATCGAGTTTTCAAATTAACCTCCTCCGTGTAGCTTGGCTCCAAATGCAGCTTCCCGCGCCTAGAATCATTTCCCTGCCAATGCCACCATTCCCGACATTTCATGTCATCAACCCCCCCCCCCCCCCCCCCCCCCCCCCAACAAGGTGTTTCAATTATTTGCTTGAATAGGTGATTTTTTCTAAATTGTTTATCTTCCTTATTTTGATAGAATGTTTTGTAGTTTGATGGCTTCATTGTTTGATTCACATACTATGGATAGCAATGATGAGCTTATATTCTACCAAGTGATGATGGTATAGGGCGCTGTCGCAGTTGATGCTTTGCCAAGGATTGTATAAAGGCCATTTTTGAGCGTGCAGTGTCATACTTGAAGTTGTGACAGATTATGACATGTGGATTTGCCACACATTTTTCGGTATGGCAGGATATAAGATGACATGAACGTGTTGCAATGCTTATAGCTGTTTGCGAGACGTGCTAAGGCCAAGCTCCGGAATGCAACTATGAGATCAATGACCACCAATACACCAAGGGTACTATCTAGGTGATAACACCTATCCTTCTTGGTCGACATTTGTGAAGACAATCACCAAACCTACAATAATGAAAAACATATTTTTTGCTACACAACAAGAAAGTTATAGGAAGGATGTGGACCAGTCATTTATTGTGCTCCAAACTCGTTTTGCACGAGAATCTTAGAAGATCCCAGAGCTGCAACTTGTAAGCCGATCTAGAGGAGTCATTCACGTCTTCACTGAAACGCCAACTGATGGAGCTGGTTTGGTCCATGAGGTGGATGCTTTGAAGACAATCCCATAGAGTGAAAATTTCCGCGATGTGATCCACAAAGGTTAGCCGATGAAAGTTAATGTCATTGAGCCAAGCATGTAAGGTCAAAGCATTGTGCATGGTATGATTTTTCTTATATGAGGAGTAAATTGGGGGTGGGGGTGGGGGTTAAGTCATGCAAGAAACGACCTTCTATCTAGGAAGAATTCCATAATTTATCTGTCTTGCCATCGCTCATAGTGATCCTAGTAGAAGTGGCAAAAAGTTGGGATCGACGTCATCACAAGAAGTTCACTGCCCACCCAAGGTTTGTGAGGTGTAATCCATTCTTACCAAAGCCAGTGCAAACGCAATGCCCTAGCAAACTTCTCGAGGATTTGGGTTCCCACACCGCCAAATTTAGGACAACAAGTACGAATCTAATTGACCTTGCATTGGACACCGGTTGTGCCGTCCTTTACCGAGCAATGAAAGGCACGACAATATTTGTCAATAATCTTGATCATTTCTTTGTTTGGTTTGAGCGCGGTTCGGAATAAGATGGACAACGAGGAAAGAACAAACTTGACTAGGGTTAGGCGGGCAGTGGAGTAAGAAACTTGCCAATTCAGAAACTCATGTGTTTTAGAGTCTTGTCAAGAAGAGGTTAAAAATCAGCTCGATGAAGTGTGGAGAGTGATAAAGGCACAAGCCAAGGTATTTCAGTAGGAAATCAACTCTCGTGGCGGGGAAGTCCAAAAGGATGTCATCCAGGTCCAGGTGCTGGCATTGGATGGGAGCCACATAGCTTTTAGAGACATTGGCGCTAAGGCCAGAGACCGCCGCAAAAGAGTCCAACGACCATTAGACGCAGCGTGTCAACAAAACATGCAGTTACAAGTATACACTAGTATTAGTATACACATTCATTCATCTTGCTCATGTAGAAGGACTTTGGTCGTTGTTGCTGACCCCTCGTAGATAGTATGTTGGTGTAGACATGTGCCTCATTGGTTCGAATGATTTGAAAAAAAATGGTTCTTCCAAGGAGGGAGTACGACGGGGTGATCAAGGTCATGAACAAGAGATGCTTGAAAACAAGAGCTGGAAGAAAAATAACAAAAGCTAAACACTCAACACATATAAGTGAAGAACATGCGTGTATAATGAAAAAGCGGAGCGTGTCTCTCTCCCAAACAAGCATGCATGGATCCAAATTATTGCAAAGACCAGAGAACTAAACACAAACAAACTAAAAATAAAAATAAACTGACGCTCCAAGAACATCACATAATGTGTAAAGGAATAAAAATATAGTACCATGAGAGAAACCGATGATTGTTGATGAAGAAGGGGATGCCTTTGGCATCCCCAAGCTTAGACGCTTGTGACTTCTTGAATATTTCAGAGGAGGGTCCATGGGGATCCTCCCCAAGCTTAGGATTTTATCCCTTCTTGATCTTCCTTCATCACCACGCACTTGGATACTTGAAAACTTTCTTCACGCAAAACTTATAGCAACTTCATTAGAGGGGTTAGTCGACAAAAACAATATCTTCTTTCAGTTCCAAAGCACATATCATGAACTTATTTTTTTACAACATTAGCTACTGTCACAAAGGTCTAAGTAAAGCTCTAGCTTTGAAAAAGCTTCACTCTGCCCGTGAATTAAGCAATGCAAAATTAAAGACATAATCTGTCAAAAACAGAACAAACTGTAAAGATGAATTTTTTCGGGGCACTTCTGGACATCAAATCAGAAAACTTAAACTTAAAGAAAGTTAGAAAAAACCCTGATGCTTGCTGTCAAAAAATTTCAGCTACAGATGATGTTCTGTGATTGTTTGGATTTTCGAACAGTGAAAAACAAAAATCTGTTTCTGGACAGCAAACTGACAAATTAGTCTTCCTCTCTTTAGAAGCTATTCTTGGCGCCAAAAACCAAAACAAAAAGATACAAGGGAGTTGTTACAGAAGTAACATCACCCAAAAAGAAACAGAAGGTAAAATAAAATGGGTTGCCTCCCATAATCGCTTTTCTTTAACGCCTTTTAGCTAGGCAGAAATGGCAAATTCAAGTTTTATCAATATCAACTTCAAGATCAAAATCATTACCTCCTTCAATAAGCTCATCTTTTACCTTACAAGGGAAAAACAAATTTCGGTTAATGGAAGAGTTGAGCTTCACAAATCCATACTTAACATTAATAAAGCACTCAGAAGCCTTAAGGAAAGACCTCCCTAGAACTATATTCCCTTGGAATTTCTCTAAGATAATAAAGTCAATGGGGAACATTTTATTTTGGAAAATAACAGGGATACCATTAGCTCTCCCCAGAATCTTAGAAATAGTTCCATTAGCATGAGAATGATAAAATGGATAATCTATCATACTCTTATAAGTAAAAGAGTCATACACCATTTTTGGCATGATTGAAGTAGTGGAACCTAGATCACAATAAGCTAGAAAGTTTTTGGTGATCAATTTCAATTTTAATAAAAGGTTCTCATTTTTCATTAAAGCAAGGGGTTGCTTAGCTTCTGAAACACTCTCTTTTTCATTTATGGCTAGATCATTTAGAGTTTTCTCCATCTTATCTAATTTTTCAATAACCTTATCAGTTTTATCCATCATAGGGAAAATGGCTAGCCCATTTACAATTCTAAAAGCCTTAATTGCATCATATTCAGAGAAGGTTTCTCCTACCATAACATCTAAAATGCAGTACAGAAACAGTTTTCCCTTGATTACAAAACCAAGGTTGTCAGATGCAGTAGGACTTGGAGAAGGCTTAGCAAGGTGTCAACGACGCCGTTTATAACAATTGACGTGGACCTGCACACAATCAGAATCAAACTACTTTGCCCCAACGAAATAGAGAGGTTGTCAATCTCTCCGGCTTACTGAACACAAAGAACTAAATGTGTGGATGTAAAATATGATGAGAGTGAATTATGACCAGCGAGCAAATGATGATGAAAAACTATTAAAACGGTTGTAAACAATGTAGGAAAATAGGACCGGGATCCACAGTTCACTAGCGGTGTCTCTCCAGAAGATATACATGATGGGTAAACAAATTACAGCATGACAATTGACATAATTGTGGGTGCACAACAAGGCTGTCATAAAACAATATAGTTCACCGTTTCATCTAATATGGGCATTACGTCAAAATACATAGACCGTTATCCAACTGCATCTATGACTAATAATCCACTCCAGGATCACTATCCAGCATGTCACCCAAAAGTATTAAGTTGCAAGCAACAGATCATTGCAATAAGCAAAGTACATAATGTAAGCAATGTAAATAACAGAAGGAAATCACACCACTGTTTTCTCCCTAGTGGCAACAACACATCTCTTGTCCTAATCGTTTATGTCAACCCGAGCTCAGACAAGAGAGGCATGAACCCACTATCTAGCATAAATACTCCCTCATATAACACTAATAATTACTTGGCCAAAGCATCCACTAGCATCGGAGAGCATGCAAGATCATAGATAAAACACAACATACAGATGAACAAAAGTAATGACTTCCACAATTCATCGGATTCATGCAAACACAATCATGTAACGGTTACAGATAACATGATCTTGATCATGAGAGGCAGCTCACAAGATCTAAGCAATGGAGTACAAGGAGGAGAGACAACCATCTAGCTACTACTATGGATCCGTAGTCCCGTGGTGGACTACTCACGCATCACTCCGGAGGCAGGCATGGTGGTGTAGATGCCTCCGGTGTCGATTCCCCACTCCGGCAGGGTGCCGGGAAGAGCTGCATAACCCTCCCAAACTAGGGTTGGAGATGGCAGCGACATCGGATGTCTTCTGGAAAATATGATCGGGTATCTAGGGTTTTCGGGGCGAAGATCAATTTATAGGCGAAGAGGCGACTCGAGGCGACGAAGGAGGGCACCAGGTGGGCCCCAGGCGCGGCCTAGGGTGGGGCCGTGCCTGGAGGGCATCTGGAGGCTGGGAGCCTCCCCTCCGGGCGTCCTTCGGGTTCCGTCTTTATTTCAACTTGGAAATAAATCACGTAAATTTTCAGCGCATTCCGAGAAACTTCACAGAACAACTTTTCTGAAACAAAAAGACAGCAGAAAACAGGAACTGGCACTGGGCATCTTGTTAATAGGTTAGTTCCATAAATCATGCCAAAATGATATAAAAACATTATAAAAACATGTGGCACTGATATATAATCAAGCATGGAACATCAAAAATTATAGATACGTCGGAGACGTATCACGTCCTCCCTTTCGGTTGGCCTTGGCGGCGAGGAAGAGGAAGGAGACATACTTTTTTAGAGTTAGGGCTTCCATCTCTTAAAGCCAGACGCAAAGATTAAAATCTTGAATAGCAATATTTCCACCATAGTAAATCTTATTACCCATATCTTTGGACGCATAGAGAATTTGTAATGATTAAGAGTTGCATAGGTTTGTACTGAAAAGTTAGTTACATGTAGTTGTGTTTCAATTAATTTATAATTAGATTAAATGTTATGAACCAAGTTTGTACGTGGCCATGTAAGTTTATATTTTTTGAACTTAACCAACCTAAACCTTTGTAACTTAGAGGATCAAGTCCAAAACTTGATTTGTAACAGATTGCATGATAAGCTCTAAAAGAAATTATCCCAGTTGTATTAGAAATTGCAAGGTTAAGAAAAATGTATAGAAATGTACGCTATGCCAATCAATTATCTCGTCTCCTAACGATATGACCAACCTGGTAATGCTGTCGCGGACAGAGCTTGGTATGGAAACTCGCCGCCGGCCAGGCTGTTCGGGTGGCAACCATGAATGCTAATTTTATAAGATCTTCCCGCGCGGCCGGCTAATCCGCTACACATGTGCATGCCTTGATGCCTCCCCCAAGCTCGACCAAACATGTCACTTATTTTTCTCAAGACAAAACCGATGCCGACCCATACCGGTTCCTCGGCAAGGTCCACCAGAAGTAGTGAAAGACGGTTAATTTATTATGCTTAAGAGTTATTTCCCTCATTTAACCAGTTTATTGATAAAACTATTATTAAAATGTTGATTTCAAACAAAATAAAAGACTATATTTTCAAAATCTATTTCATTTGTTGTGAATTCATGACATCGTAAAAAGTACTGTTATTATTATTTAGAAGTACATAGTGATTTAATATAAAATACATCATCAATCTTAGTATGTTGTCATATATATGGTGATTCAAATATTTTTGGCAATTGGCTGAATGGAGTGGATCGTAGGTTTAAACGACTTATTAGGGTGGAAATGACAAGGTGTTTAATGATAAAAATTCGTCTCTCATGCAGGTTATCTACAGGAGTACAGCTACGCTCCGGCTGTGGTCACCGTTGCAACGTGTGGAGCATCGGGGCCTGTTTACGGAGGTTTGTATAAGACTGGAGGATACGGCACGGGACTTTTTATCCCAACATGGATGTCAGCATAATTTGCGGATTGGCCCTCCATCACCATAGGCGATTTTACAATTTCTCATTATGATGTGTAACTCGCCTTTTTTATTCTTGTTTTGAGACTGCTGAATTTGTGACGGCTGTGTGCATCCTAATTATGCAGAGGCCAGGTGTAATACTTAAATTTTTAAGTAATAAAGCTCCCTTTATCGAAAAAAATATGGTGATTCAAACCATCCACTCTTAAATCTTTTAGCTGCAGAATATCCCACCATACATTGGAGCCAAATAGAAATACAAGTAGATAATCGTTGCATATTTTTAATAAGTTTAGTATCTCAACAATTAACGGTTATCGTGCCCAAATAAAGCGATCTTTCAAGTAGTCATTGTGTCGTGGCTCCATGTTAAATAGACCATGTGAAGGAAATCATCTAGAAACACGACGAGACATATCCTGGCGGCGGCGTTGGTGTTGATCCAATGCCCATTGACGCTTGGATTTGCTACATCCCTGCCATAATAAACATGGAGTAAAGAAGGCATGGGTTTTGGTGGTGGGCGACCGACGGACGGATCGGGAGCAGTAAGGAAAGGAATAATCGATCCTCTCCTCTGCGCATGTTTAGCGTCCCAATCCTTTCCTTTCTCGCACCCAACGGCCGAAGCAGCACCACCACTGTCCACGGCACGGCGGCACCGCCTGCCACGGCGGAAAACTGAGCCGTCACATTCAGATTCAGTGCGGCCGGAGGCCCCCATTCCCTCCCTTCTCGTGTAACATCGCTTCCCGCGATTCAGGTAGCTCTTTGAAAGGTGAAGGAAACACTGCTCACGACGCTGACACGACTCCATCTCAGATATACGAAATTAGTGACTGCTATCTACTTACCTTTTGGTGACTAGGTTGATATATGGATGACAATTCCTTTCCTGGATCATGCTACATTATCGTGCATTCCTCTTGCCTGCATCGCTGGACTATTCTGTAATCCGTTAACGTGGATAAAAAGGTTAAAAGTTTTGAGGATCTCTTGTCCTCTCATGGCTGCGTCAGCTAGCCCAAGATACCTTACATCACCGTCCTTTTACATGGGTTCTGTGAATAGGAAATGTTGTGGATGAGCACGTACTCAAAATTTAAGGATGGTGCCATTTGCTGTTGGCTAACCATTGTTTGCTAAAGCTCTTCCAAAATGGTGCTGTGAACTGAATGTAAGGCCCGTGTGTATGTGTGACTGAATTGCAGAGGAAGAATCACACCAAGGTAAAGCATATCTGCTGCTGATGCAACAGTGAGTCTGCAGATAAGTAGATATTCATACGTGTGATGATTTGATAAGCTCAGGTCGAGTTTACTTTGCATCAGTAGAGATATGAAGTGGGTCGGCGAATGCTGACACGATTCCATCTCAGACACGCAATTACTTTCGATATATCTTTGCGTAGGCTCGTTGACAGTGGTCTTTTTTCAGTAAGTGGATATATGGATGACGATTCCTTGCCTGGATCATGTTATATTCTCGTCAGTTCATCTTATCTGCGTTTCTGGATGATTCTGTTCACGTAGAGTAGTCAATTAGTGATTACTTCTTACTTGCCTGTGGCGGTAGAGTATTTCTTTATTGGGTAATTACTGGATATGATACGGATGACGATACTTTGTTTGGACCATGCTACATTATATTCGCTGGGCGATTCTGTCGCCGTACATAATAATAAAAGAAAACGTAAAAGTTGGAGGATCTCCTGTCTTGGGCTGCGTCAGCTCGCCTAAAATGCAGGTGCCTTTTGGGTTGTATAATAAGAGCAAGTCAGACCCCTCAAAAGGCCCAACCCTGTAAAATAACTGCCGATATACGGGGTTGGGCTCTACCCGGCCGTCTAACAGACCCCCTAAATCGGGCACCCCGGACGGATTTTTACAAGTTTGGCTACGGGGCGGCTCGTCGCCCCCTACTTGTGCGGGGCGGGAGGGGGAATACAGGGTGAACCCACTATTCTGTGCGAGCTAGGGCGGGCAGGAAATTTCAGCTTCCCTACCCGTTTTCCCCCGCGCCGCCGCCACAGCCGCCCGCCCGCCGCCGCCGAAAACCTACGCATCCGGTCCCCTCCGACGGCCGCCGAGCCGCCGCACCCCCGCCGGACCCCCCCCGCCGGACCTCAGCGCCCCTCGGCTCGCCGCGCCGCGTTCATTTCGCCGCCGCCCCACGGTGAGTACTCTGCCGCGTTCCTCTTCGATTTCGCCGGCGCAATCGATAAACTTGGGGGCTGATCTGTGCTTCACCGTGGGAGATGTCTTCGGACGCCACTATGGAGGATTTGGATCGGATTGGTCATCGTCGGATTCCGATGATTCGGAGCTCGACGAGCTGCTGAACGACGACGACACGGAGACGATGCTGCTCCTCTTCGGCATGCAGGAAATTGAAGACCGCGCGAAGCTGCTGGATCAGAGAAAAGGGTCCACGATGGGGCGCATGTGTATCCCGCGGAACCGCGCGCTCGACCACGAACAGCTGTGGCAAGATTATTTTGCCGAGGTACCAACCTATCCTCCCCGTCTCTTCCGTAGAAGATATCGCATGCGTAGGAGTTTGTTCACGAAAATCGTGAGAGACTGTGAAGCAAATTGTGATTATTTCAAGCAACGGAGGAACTGCGCCCACGTCATGGGATTTAGCCCATTTCAGAAAATATCAGCTGCCATGAGGGTGATTGCATATGGTATCCCTGCAGACTATACCGATGAGTACCTTCGCATTGGTGCACAAACAACCACTGATTGTGTCCGTATGTTTGCCAAGATGGTGATCAAGTTGTATGGTGAGACGTATCTCCGAGCTCCAAACGAGCAAGATACAAAGAGACTCATGGAGATCAATGAAAAGAGGGGGTGGCCGGGGATGCTTGGTAGTCTGGATTGCATGCATTGGACATGGAAAAATTGTCCAAAAGCATGGCATGGAATGTATTGTGGAAAAAGCCATGATCCTACCATTGTTCTTGAAGCTGTGGCATCCCAAGACTTATGGATTTGGCATGCTTTTTTTGGACTGCCGGGGACTCTCAATGACATCAACGTCTTGAATAGATCTCCTTTATTTGCAAGAATAGTTAAGGGTGATGCTCCAACTTGCAACTACAAAGTTATGAACAATGAGTACACCATGGGGTACTACCTCACAGATGGTATTTACCCTGACTATGCAACTCTTGTGAAGGCAATTAAAGAGAAAAAGGATGTGCCTTTGACAAGAAAAGAAGCTTGGTTCACCAAAGCTCAAGAGGCAGCTCGCAAGGATATTGAGAGAGCTTTCGGTGTTTTGCAAGCACGGTTTGCAATTGTTCGGGGTCCTGCACGGTTTTGGGACAAGGAAACTCTTGTTGAAATCATGACATGTTGTGTGATCCTTCACAACATGATCATTGAAGATGAGAGAGAGTTGAACTTGCCATGTTTCTATGACAATGTGGGCACCCGAGTGCAACCCCAGAGGAACCCTGATCGGCTTCAAGCTTTTCTTGCAGCGCATCGCAGCATTGAAGATGCCCAGACTCATCACCAGCTCACCCAAGATCTGATCGATCACCACTGGCAGTTGCATGGCCAATGATTCATTTCCTATTCTTGTATGTGTAAAACATTTGTTATTTGTTTGATTCCGGGAACATTTGTTATTTGTTTGATTATTCCATTTGAACATTGGTTGGCAGTTCCGAAAAACATTATTGTAATAATTATGATGATTATTGTGTGATTTGAAACTTTTATTCAATGTGAATGTTGCATTGGTTCTAATACGCAATGTGTCCAAAACCCTGTTTTTGAGGGGCCGAAAACTCGTCCGAGCTAGCAGACCCCGTATCCCCACCCCGTAAAACAGAATACGGGGTGGGGATACGGGGTCTGCTAGCTCGGACGAGTTTTCGGCCGGTGAAAAGTGAATACAGGGCCCTCTACTCGCGTTATAAGGGGCAGAAAAATAGGGGGTCTGTTAGACATGCTCTAAGACTTGCTTCAAAGAGACAAGCTGTTATGTACTGTTATTGATATGTGTTTTTCTGTGATCGCTTCGCCCTAGCTGTCGATCTTATTCCCATCATTTCCCCTCGCACCGGTGCGTTGTCTTATCAAAAGAAATTCTGCTGGCCGATAAGGAAGGCCGCCAATGGCTGCTCTCGCTGTGTAGGTGATCAGGATTGAGGTAGATCGGTTGTTTACGAAGCAGCCCACACCTGTGGAGATTTGAACCCACCGTTAGTCCCTTCATATCTCTATCCTCCCAGTCCCCATAACATGGATGTTAAAGGTAATTAGTAGTTACACGTTTCTTCCTCTTCCAGCCTCTACAAACCCAAGCTCTTATAATGATCCTATATTCCACCAGAGGGTATCTTGCTGATGTATATGAAAGTAGAGAAACATGCATCTTATTGATCTGTGCTTAATTTTCAGATAAATATTCTTTGTATCCCATACTGTCTCCGGCGTCGACGACGGAACAGAAACATGCATGCGTTGAAGGAGAAAGTAAAAACACATATACGTACTTGATTGATTTGTGAGTAATTCTTATGTAATACACTCTTCGTAAGTTCATATATGCACCTGAGTGGCCTTTGTATATGACTAATATATTCCAATGTTGTCGACCAAATGAATTATCCCATGGCTGGTGTTTATACATGACTGGTATTGCATCGAAATAGTCCATGAGTATGTATGTTGTAATTTATTCACCATGAAACTTAGTGTTTTTTCTCAAACGACCTATATATAGTTGGTAGTATATCCTTATCTTGCTTACCAATCTCCGATATTTGTCTTTCGGAGATCAAAGTACACTGCATACCTTCTATTGTTCAGGATGCATGCTACCTACAGGCTTGGATAAGACTGCTACTTAAATGTTGGTTGCCTTCAGTATATATTAGTCTTACAAAAATAGATATTTGAAGAAAAAAACTTGCTTATAGTGATTTGGAAAAAGAAGAAAACAGAATTTTATTCTCGACAAATTCTTATTAAAATGTTTAATACATTCTGTAGCTTTTATTTGCAGTTCTACAGATTTTCACCAAATGATTTACAGGTTGTAGACATATATTTGTTAGATTCTAAATAAATTATTTCTGAGCTCAAGAATATGCGCCATTTAAATATAAAATTGGAACTATACAAAATGATAATACAAAACTACGACAACTGACTGAAATGTTGAGAAATATTTTCCTCAGGTTTCCATTTAATAGAAATCTACTGTCCAGTGTGGGCCATATAAACAAGCACTTATCATCACATAGAAGGTAAGAGTGATTAAAGATGCTTCCTTTGATCCTGATGGCTTATTTTATGATTTGACTGTTGGACAAACTATGCTTCATAAATATCCAATGTCGTAATAATTTTATACTTCTGTGAGCTACTTGACTGCCTTTATTTTCAATTTTCAGAAGGACCTCCAGTTCTTAATATTTTAAGGTGATGAATAAGGCGGATGTAAACTGATATTTTAATATCACTGTCCATAAATTTGATATGTTGATATGGTCTGGTAAACTCATCAAAACATATCAACGTCAATTGTTATATCTTGAAGTTTTCTAGGAATGGTGGCATCTATAGTTCATTAGTTTGAGCCCGCTAACCTCTACAATTGTTGCATGAACTAAGAAGGTTGTTCTTACTATTGTAAAAATTACGCACTATACTCTTCGTTTTTTGTCAGCATATTATATTTTGTTTAATGGAAGATCATTCCACCACAAAATAAAAAGGCATGTAAGGTTTGCCTCCTTATTCCAAGAAAGATATTGGCAATGTGTTTTACTAGACAAATATTTTCTAATGTGTATTTCTATGCTTTTTTTGGATGTCGAGGTTAATTTTTTATTCACCATTGCCTCCTTCCATTGATGCATCAAAATTATGATAATGGGTTACGACCCACCAGGGAATGCTAGACAAACATATCTAATGTTTTTTTTCTTCGACACACATCATTAGATGAATCGTTAAAAGATTTGTTCGGGATCATAATCAACTTGGACTTTTCTTTGTTCAATTATTTTTGAAAAAATAAATATTGAAAATACATAAGAGGAACATATAAGTATCCCCTGTTGTGGAAAAGGATTTCCGAACGATATGATGCTTCCACTAAAATATATTCCTTTGCCTTCTAAGCTTCTCCTAAGATGAACCTATATAGTGATGTCATAGTCATATCTAGAAGTTTATCTCCACGCATGGTTTGCATGTCTAACTTTCCAGTGTAGCTCCTATTGAATAATTATGTCAGGTGCAGCATAGTAATAACTTTCTCTTATCACCCTTACTAGCCTTCTGATTAGTTAGACAGCATGCCTTCAATATTTTTTTTTACTTAGGCGAGAATATTTCATTTTTTTCCTTTTTACTAATAATATGAATGTATGAGACCATGATGCATTTACATAAGGAGAATAATTCAATGGAAGATTACGAGCAAAACAAACCTTACAAGTCAAGTGTTCTTTTTACAATATTGTCCCAATTCCATGCTCCTTCTACACCTATCGAGACTTCAAATGCTTAGCAACTGATCATTTTCCCAATTGTCCCCCAACACAGCCTCACATATCCCAAGAGTTACAGGGCCATTTACATCAGCTGCATTGTCGGTTTAGGTGAATATTCTTCTTTTCTTCTGTAATCTCATTTTTTGTCACGACTGCATTATTTAGATATGCAATTTTTAGCAATGCGCCTTTTTGAGCTGTAGAACTCCCAGAGAGAGACAATACATAACTAAATTATATACAATTGTGTTCCCATCAAAAAATTATATACAATCATATAACAAGTTTTTTTAGTATTACTTATTTAGGTTTTATTTCTCTTCTATGTAAGCAGATACGCTCCATCACTGTGATTAATATTGTAGGTTCAGTTTATATTTGTTCATCTCAATTTCGTCGTTCAAAAACTACCACATTCTACAGAATATATAAGGCATTAAAATTTGTTGTTCTTTCTATTAGGTACATTACCCTTTCTTTGTGGTTGTGCCAAAGAGAAAAATAATTAATTATGTCCAACGCTATGGTATTAGTCAAATAACTATAATGCATACTTCACTGTTTCCAAGTACTCGAACAGACCTTATTTCCTTTATTATTAGGGAAGTAGATGTATGCTGCATTATTATGGACAACAAACCTTCAGTTATACTTTCAGCTCCGAAAACTCAAAAGTATTTCCACTGAAGATTTGATTATCCTTATGTGCGAATTTCAAAACTTGCCAAAACATAATTCTGGAACTTCTACAACAATCATCTTATAATTTAGTTTTTCCCAAAGCATTGACTAAAACTTAAATATTAGCCAGCCAATGTACATTATTGGGGTCATTATTGGTACTGATATGGAAATCATGTGAATGACTAGCTTAGAGGGTGCCTTCAATATAATACCTCTCGGAGAGCATGATTTGTACAAAATGCCTTCACATGTACTTATTACGGCTTTGTTAAGACTAAAGTAAGCGTCTGAGTTATGTGATATAATTTTAGCTCGCATGCTAATACCAAATCACATAAGGGTGTTCCTTCAGAGTTATGAAAATAAGCGTGCCATGCTATCTCTATGTGCATTATCAATTCTAGCATATAATAAATGGAATTTTGCCTACTACGACATGAGCAGCAAAATGAATATTAGGTTGTATTTGTTCACCAAGTATTTTTTGAGTATTGATGATTTCTTATTATGTACCTCCAATTACATGGTTCATTTTATCACATGTTGGGGAAATACTTACATTGAGTTTCCATTGGTAATTTTGTGGGCCTCTTAACAGGTTGCAGATTTATGTTGTTGGAGATGTGCACATGGATATTGAAGTTTCTACTTATATTCATATACATGTAGCTATGTTTCAATGAATTATAGTTGATCATTTCTTAACATTTCACATAATGTGTTTCCATGGATGCTTATCGATCATTAAATAGAGATGTACAATTGAATGCTTTTGCGACTTTTTCTACTCCAATAAGTTAATAATAATGTGTATCACTTACATACTTCAACACGTACCGCTAGGCCTATGAAGAACATACTCCATATATTGTGTGTCCTTCCGAATGATTAGAAACTCCATAGACTTTACCTTATTCAGCTTAGCTCGGAAACAAATTAAACATCATAAAAATGTTGCCCGCCCATGTGCGCGGGCCACTGTGCTAGTTTTAAATATAAAGGTAACTTAGCTGCGTATTTTCTGTAGACGATGACGCTTGTGACCCTCGCGAGTACTATAAAGGTTTCTTTTCTTCTTTCCTCACGTGACCTGCTTTGTACGTGACAATGCAATCACTAGCCAACTTGATTTTTTCTTGGAGACGTGATGACATGGCCTTCAAGACTTGATTGGACTGGCAGCTAATTGATTTTCCAGATGGTCCATGGCCTTCTCGTGACGTAGATTTTTTTGATCTTTCTTGCTATTGTTGATTCCGTATGGAAAGAGAATCAAGTCCCGATCCGTAACAGCTTTGATATGGAAGTTGCTTCTATCGAGTCATCGTTTGGAGTAGCGGCCGGATACGGCGGCCCAATCATGATCCGACTCGAGGTGCTCCTTTTCTTCTTCACGTAGTGATCCACGTGATTATCTCCTTGGACATCTCGGAACTTGTATCTTGGTCGGCTCCTTGCTGTAGTTGCTGGTTTCTCGAAGCGAGTTGCGTGTCCGAGTCGAACTTGAGGCGTGTAACACGAGTCGGCCGGGACGCTGGAAGCCGGTGCGGACGCGGAAGTCGATCTTGATGCTTGATCCGGTGGACTTGATTAGCTCCACACGAGGGCAATGTTGACGTCGAGCCCCCGGGCGCTGATTTGGTACGGCGAATCGTCATTATTGTTGATGAAGAACTTGGGCGTCCGAGTCGTCGGACCGATGCGGCGATGAACTCTCCGTTGTCGTTGATGAAAGTTTGACCCATCGAATTATGAATCCACGCGCACTTAGCCCCACGGTGGGCGCCAATGTCGATGGTTTAGATCAACGGTGAAGATACGGGACTATGTACGCGCGGGCATCGTCGATGTGGGTTAGTAGACGAACGACATGGGAGACAAGATTTATACAGCTTCGGGACCCGGGAAACATCATCCGGTAATATCCCTACGTGCTGTTTGTGGCTAGGTCTTATTCCTCTCATGGTGGAAATCGCCGATGAGGCGGCTCCTCTTGTCTAGATCTGTCTGATTCTTCCCTCTTGGTGCGCCTTGCCCCTCCTTATAAAGGTGGAGGAGGCCGGCTTACATGTCGAGTCCTTTTAGGACACTGCTAATCTAATACAAGTCGAGTCATTGTAGGACACTGCTAATCTATTACAAGTTGGCAAGGTGAGTCCTTGTCCTAATCTGACTGTGGAGTCGGCCTGCTGGGCCACCCCGGATGGGCCACGTTAATCCTCCTTGCGGGTACCCGTGTCCCATATCCCCGACATTTACCTTTGTGCATCTAGACCCGATATTGTGTTGAGTGTAGGTGTGTGTGCAAGGTATCAAGCGACTCCTAAGGAAAGCCACATGTTGGCGGTCAAGAGAATCCTACGATATTTGGTTCATACCACAAGGTTTGGTTTGTGGTACCCAAGGGATTCATCTTTCACTCTTCGTGGGTTCACGGATTCGGATTGGGTCGGTGATCAAGATGATAGGAAATCAACTTCCGGGGCTTGCCAATTCCTTGGTAGGTCCTTGGTGAGTTGGTCTTCTAAGAAGCCAAATTGCATTTCTCTCTCCATCGCCGAAGCCGAGTATGTGGCCACCGCTAGTGCTTGTACTCAATTGTTATGGATGAGGCAAACTTTAAAGGAGTACGGTGTCAATTGTGACAAAGTGCCTCTTTTGTGTGACAATGAGAGTGCTATAAAGATCGCCTAGAACCCGGTGCAACATTCAAGGACCAAGCATATTGAGATCCATCATCACTTCATTCGGGATCACGTCCCCCATGGAGATATTGAGCTAGCATATGTGCCAACCAAAGACCAACTTGCCAATATTTTCATGAAGCCACTTGATGAAGCAAGATTCACTTATTTGAGGAATGAGCTAAATATCGTGGATTCAAGGAGCTTGACTTGACCATCTTGCATACACACCTATAGTTTCAACTTCTATCTTGGTTTAGGTGTAGGCATGGATTTAGGGGGAGTGTTGTCCTAACTATTGGGCTCTCCCTCCCCCATGATGCCTATATTAATGAATTCATTTGTCTACTCTATATTCAATTCATGAATTGTGAGCTTAAATGATGAGTTTTGAGTGAGAACCCAAGATACATCTTCGCGGTGTCTCACTCTTTCATACTCATATATGGTGGCTTCGGCCACCGACCTCCTCATGTGAGGAGTTGGTTCTTATTTGGTGTTTTTTGGTTCTTCTAGACCTATATGTGTCAATATGTGCGCTCAATGGACAATCACTCATAAGTGGCATTTACTTTTCGATCTTGCACTTGTGAGTGCCATACCATTATATGCCTGTTTGAGTTCTATCCTAAGCCCCTCTCTTCCCCCAAAAGCCATGTCTTCTCTCTTCAATAGTTCTCTTTAAAAATACCATTTCAGCCTTTTTTTAAGGGAGCGGTACTACCGGTAAAAGTACCGGTACTTCCGGCCTCTGCGTATTTTCAGCGGTTTTTCCCTACCGCCTGAAAACCTGTAGTGGGTGGAAGTACCGGCCCTTTTGTCGGTACTTCCGACGCGGCGGGAGATGGGTGCCCTAAAAGGGGATGGGGCCGGGGGAGGTATCCTTTCTTCCTCCTTCTTCCCCCTGGCTCCCAACCCTTTTTCTCTCACCTCCTACAACCGCCGCCACCCGTGGACCTCCATTGGAGATCCTCCGGTGTCCTCCCTTCAGATCTGGTCCAAGGGGATCGTTCCCCATGTCATCCTCCGCCATGGCCTCCGGTATTTGCCCTCCTCATGCTCTCTCTAGGTGTCACTTGTTGATTCTCTAGATGTGGTGTAGGGCAAGTTCTAGATGCATGATTGAAAGTGCATGGTTGCCCCCATGTGTGGTTTAATTTTGGTAATTAATGACAATCTCTATGGACTAATGTTTGTATTGAGCTACTTGTAGGTGTGTCCATTTGCTTTGCTTGATCTCCATTTGTTGGAGTCAAGGCCAAGAAAAGAAGAGTATTTGTTGATCAAGACTAAGTGCGAGTTGATCAACACTCAAGTCCAAGTGAAGATATGCCAAAGAGGTGCTTCTCCCATATTGGTGCATGGGGGAGCTGAAGGGGTCGTTGCATAGAAAACAAACAAAAAATTCCTACGCAACAAGCGTAATAAACCCCAAGTATCTAGATCTACTAGATGAAGATAGCGAAGGTGAGATCCAATCTCTTACCCTTGAAGATCAAAAAAACGCGTTTTGTCGGTGCAGGGGTTAGCTAGTCGATCCCCGCAACTAGACTCGTCTAGTCGCGAGGAGATGTATTATCATCGAGATCCAATCCGATGAAGTGCCACAACGGGCAGCACCTCCGCGGTATCTATACGTACAGCTCGAAGAAGACGTCCACTCCTTGATCCCGCAAGCGAGGTAGACGTGGCCTTGATGATCTCAGCAGCACGACGGTAGTGCCGATGATGATGGGGTCGTACTCAGTCCGACAGGGCTTCGCCTAAGTCGTGTGAGAGGGAGAGGGAGAGGAGGAGGCGCAGCAGCCCTATGGCATAGGGGTGGTGCGGCTAGGTTGGAGGTGGCGGCAGCCCTCTAGGGAGAGGGGTGCGACTAGGGTTAGGGTTTAAGGTGGAGAGGGGGGTGCGGCTAGGGCAGCTAGGGTGGCCTCTTGTGGTGTGCCGCACCCCCTCCCCTCACCCCCTTATATAGGTGGAGGGGCAAGCCCTAGGGCCGGCCGGCTTGGGGTTGCTTGGCCCCTAAGCCAAGCCGAGTCCCCCTAGGACTCCTCCTAGGGTTCGAGCCGCCCCCCCTTTCCTTGGCCGGATTGGCCCATGTGGGCCTTGGGTGGTGCGGCTGGCCCAAGTGGCCAACTACACCCCTTTGGTCCATGTGGGCCCCATACAATATGTGGGTCCCACTTCTAGAACCCCTCTAGAACATTCTAGAACCTTCCAGTACCCTATACAAATATCCCGGAACCTTTCCGATACATCTGGAAACACTTTCCTTATATGAATCTTATTCTCCGGACTCCTCCGGAACTCCTCGTGACGTCCATGATCTTATCCGGGACTCCGAATCACCATTCGTTCATTTCATCATTTAATTCATCGCAAAACCTAATTTCATCGGAGCGTTAAGTGTGTGACCCTACGGGTTCGGGAATGCATAGACATGATCATATCAATAATTAATAGCGGGATCGGGATGCCCATATTAATTCCTATGCACTCAACGAAACTCTTTCTCGATTGAACCACGATGCCGGAGATTCAATTAATCTGATATACGATTCCCTTTGTCTAACGATATTTTACTTGCCCGAGATTTAATCGTTGACATCCCCATGTCTAGTTTAATCTCGTTACCGGCAAGTTCTCTTTACTCGTCCATAATATAGGATCTCCGTGATTACAACCTAATCACATGTCTGCAGACTTTATGATGCTATATTATCGAGAAGGCCTGGAGATATCTTCTCCGTCACATGGAGGGACAAATCCCACTCTTGATTCATATCACCCAACAACCCACCGTCGGAGATACCTGAAAGCCACCTTTATAATCACCCAGTTACGAAGTGACGTTTGATGTCCACAAAGTATTCCTCCGGTGAACGGGAGTGATATAATCTCATGGTCTAAGGAAACTATACTTGGCATATTAAAAGTGTTGACAACGAAACTTTATGACACGATTAATTGCAACTCTTATTATTTGGGTCATGTCCATCAAGTCATTCTCCCAATGACGTGACTCCGTTATCAAGTGACTATAACAAGTCCATAGTTAGGAAACTCTAACTATCTCTTGATCAACGAACTAGTCTTGTAGAGGCTCACTAGGGACTCCTGGTGTTTATGTTCCACACATGTATTATGTTTCCATTTAATACAATTATAGCATGGATAATAAACTATTATCATGAACATGAATATGCTAATAAACCATTTTATTATTGCCTCTAGGGCATATTCCCAACAGGAGCAACATGTGAGTCTTCACCAAGCGAAGCACAATCAAGAAAGGTGGTTCGTCTTGAGGAGATGAAGATCGTCATCATCGACCTCAAGTGGATTATGCGCAAGGAAAAGGTATGATCTTGATAGGCTTTCATTTTTACCGGTCTCATGGTGTTAGTTGAGAGACCGGATTATAGGATAGATAACCGTACTATCAAGAGGGGCTCTCGAGTGAGTATCTTGATCGTTTCGTCATAGAGAGCTCAAACCTTTGCATCACTGGCATCATATTTATTGGTTCTTATTTGTCTCTTATCGTGGTGTGGTCTTGGTGCTTGTTGTGCTTGTCATGACAAGACCAAGTTCACCGAAAACGGATTTCGTATGCGTCTTCTATTGCGTTTTCGGTATTGGAGATTTTGCCGGTTCATCCGTTTGGAACGTTTCACCTTTCCAACCCTTTGCACAATCCCCATTGCTCGTTTCAATATTTTCACTTTTTTTAGTATAAGCTATTGTCGTCCTCTTTCCAACAAAATTGGATTTGCCTCGATCGGAGTTTTCCTGCAAAAGTTATTCAGTTTCAGGCTTCTGCAGTTTTTCTCTGTCTGGCGGTAGTACCGCTGTGGCAGCGGTAAGTACCGCTCCTCCTGGAGTGGAACTACTAATTCTCAACGGCTACTACCCCTGGCAGGTAGTACCGCGGCGGTACCGCTATCTTCAGGCAGCGGTACTACCGCTGGTGGTACCGCCAGAGGTACCGCTAGACCTTTTTGCGTACTGTTATCCCTCCGGTACGTACCCTGACGGTAGCAGCCACGTTCTACCGCTGTGACGCTTAGGATTTATTCGAAGGGGTCCAGCGGTAGTACCGCTACTCCAGCGGTAGTACCGCTATGTGCGATTTCTGCACATAACGGTCACATTTTTGGGGGAGGCTATAAATAGCCTCCTTCTTCCCCAAGTGGAGGCGGCTCGTTTTTTCCTCTCTCTCCCACCATTGTTGACCTTGGAAAGCTTGCCCCTCTCTCTATCCCTCCAATGATTCTTGCCCATCTTTAGGGATTCAAGAGAGGAGATCTAGATCTACATTTCCACCAATCAATCTCTCCTCTAAGTGAGGGGAACCTAGTGGATCTAGTTCTTGGAGTTCTTTTGTGGTTCTCCTCTTTGTTCCTC
This sequence comes from Puccinellia tenuiflora, assembly GCA_012064385.1. NCBI lineage: Eukaryota > Viridiplantae > Streptophyta > Magnoliopsida > Poales > Poaceae > Puccinellia > Puccinellia tenuiflora. Next base: position 2,074,976 of record QRDG01000041.1, on the reverse strand, counting down.
CTCTCTTATTCCCCCATAAGCATTTGTTGCTTTGTTGGAATTTGAGAGTGAAGGATTTGAGCACTTGTGCTCTTGCCTTTTGCATTTGGTGCATAGGTTTGCTCTCCCCACGAAGATTCGTGAAAGTGAAGGTTGAGAAGCTTGTTACTCTTGGGTGCATTGTGTTCCCAAGAGCTTGTGCCTCTTGGGTGCATTGTGTACCCTAGACGGTTGGAGGTGTCGCGAAGACTTCGAGTTGTGAAGCTTCGGGCAAGGTTTGGGAGCCCCCGATTGAGTTGTGGGTGTGTGCCCCAAGATCGTTGTAAAGGCTCCGGATTCCGCCTTGAAGGATTCCGATAGTGGAAGGTGAACCTAACCCTTGGGGTGAAGTTCATCGGAGAATAGGGTGAGGCCTTTTGTGGCATCTTGAGTAGGCCTCTTGTGGCGAGCTCACACCCCTCCAACGAGACGTACTCCCTTAACAAGGAGGAACTCGGGAATACATCCTCGTCTCTGCGTGCCTCGGTTATTTCTATACCCGAGCTCTTTACTTATGCAATTTACCTTGTGATAGCCTTTGTGCTTGATGTCATATATATTGCTATCACCTTGTTGATTTTTTGCTTAGCATAAATTGTTGGTGCACATAGGTGAACCTAGTATATTAGGTTGTTGGCTTGTTTATTTAAACACCTAGTTTTATTACACAATTATCAAGCCTTAAACCGGAAAAATTTTAATCGCCTATTCACCCTCCCCTCCTCTAGACGACATCGTTTGTTCTTTCAATTGGTATCAGAGCCTCGGCTCTCCTTTTGGGCTTTACTGCCTAGAGAGTAAAGATGTTGTTTAGAGAATTAGTGCACGATCCCACTTTTATATTCGATGGCACAAATTTTAATGTTTGGAAAACTCATATGCTTAGTCACTTACGGGTCTTGGACCCCAATATTGAGCGTATCTTAGATATAGGTTTTTCTCCTCCAAAGGATTACGAAAGTATGACTTTAGAGGATGAGAAAAACTTATATCTAGATGCTCTAGCTTCTAATGAGTTTTGCAAATTATTGAGTGTTGTAGTTTTTGAGTCAATCATGCCTCTCCGGAACGCTCATGAATTGTGGACAAAGCTTCAAGATAAATACGGCAAGTCCATGACTATTGAGATGATTGGTCTCCCTCCACCTCCGGGCGTGATGAGTTCTCATCTTCGTTTACTTCACCAAGAACCATTATATTAGGTCAGCAAGCCGCCTCATTAAAAACATTCTAGCCCCCTTAGGTACCCTGATAAGGAAAAGAGTGCATAAAAAACTTGCTGCCTTAAAGCAAAGATACATCGTTAATTACATCTGCCAGAATAATGCTAGGGGGTCCCCATCCCAAGAAAACCTATTCTTTGAATCATAAGTAACCATAGCCAACTTATGTGCCACGCCATTCGCTTCTCGACAACAATATGGCACCACAACATTTCCAATTCTCCTCGCCCTCTGGAAACAATCTGCAAGGATAGCTGCATATGGGCTCCAAACTTCGATATCACCATTGAACGCTTGTACCAATTCTAGAGAATCTGTCTCAATAATCACCGGAGCGCAGCCAAGGTCTTCAACAAAGTGTAGACCTTTTAAAAGAGTAATCGCCTCGGTCATACTTGCATCAAGAACATGATCAACAAGCCAGCTGCACCCAGCAACCGCCTCTCCTCTATGATTACGAAGGACTGCACCCGTAGCTCCTGTTCCATTCAAAAAGAAACAAACATCAATATTAACCTTATACGTATTTGTTGGGGGTTTCAACCATGTGGTTTTTCAATAGACTGAGCTCTTGAATAATTTGTTGCTAGTGCCAAGATTGCAAAGGCTGTTTGAGATGGCAGAGCCACCCTTTCACCCTTTACCACTTCTCTTCTTTGCCACCATATATACTAAGATGTGACGATAATAACCTCCTTTAGCCCAATATCTTTCACATGTGCTAGTGTAGCTATGTCCTTACGCAATAATTCCTTAAAGACCACGGAACCAAATCGATCAATGGGCGTAACAATATCAATGATCTCTCTCAGCCCAAGGGCACACCATACCTCTTTTGCTCGCAAACAACTGAACATAAGATGATGAATATCTTCCGGCCCCTGGGAACATACTGGACATTGTCCCGAGACAGGGATGTGACGATCTGCAAGAATTCCAAGTCCTGGCACCGTCCCATGAAGAGCTTTCCAACCAAAGATTTTAATTTTTGCCGGTACCTTTAGCTTCCAAAGTATATCCCACACTGGATTAATAGTCGAGGGTCCTTGGCCATCATTTCTATTCAGTCTGTTTCCATTTGTGTGACTCCATTGAACATAATAAGCAGATCTAACCGAAAAGGAGAAAGTTTTCGTCATATGCCATGCCACAAAGTCATCATCTTGGCTTTCACTCAGGTGTATCCGAAGAATTCTCTCAACATCAACTGGATTAAAGATATCTCTGATAAAATCCTCATCCTAGCTTTTAGTATAGGGATTTATTAGCTCATCAACCATTTTCAACAAAACTTGGCCCTTTGGAGTTTGTATTTTTCGGTCCGGACTGACAGGAACCCAAGGATCAGACCAAATATCAATTGAGCTGCCCGATCCAACTCTCCAGATATATCCTCTTTAAAAGTATTCATACCAGCAATAATACTTTCCCAAGTAAAAGATGATCCACTTTTTGGTCCTGCCTTCAATAGATATCCATGTGGATAATATTTAGCTTTCAAAACTTGGGCACATAAACTATCCAGGTTTGATATCAGCCTCCAACATTGCTTTGCCAACATAGCTAAATTAAAATCATGAATGTCACGGAAGCCCATGCCACCATTTTCTTTGGAACACACATCTTCCACGCCATCCAATGCATTCGTTTCTGCACTTCAGAATCTCCCCACCAAAAGGCAGCCATAACATCTGTCATGTCCTTACACAATTTCTTCGTAATATTGAAAACCGACATTGCATAAATAGGTATGGTTGAATAATAGGCTTTTAAAGGATTTCCTTACCACCCATAGAGAGATACTTCTCTTTCCATCCCTCCAATCTCCTAATGATCCTTTCCACGAGATAAGAAAAGCTACCACGTCGGTCCACACCAACCAAAGCAGGCAAACCCAGGTAATTTTCAGATAGAGCTTCAGTCATAATATTTAACTCAGTACATACTGCCATCCTCATATTAACATCAACATTTGGGCTAAAGAAAATGATGCATTTTTGCTCACTAACAAGTTGTCCAGAACTAGCATGGTACTGATCAAGTACCTGTCTGAACGAGGTTGCATTAATCATATTAGTTTTCATAAGGATTAGGGAATCATTAGCAAATAACAAGTGGGAGACTGATGGAGCATTTCTGCAAACCCTGATACCTTCAATACCACGAACCTCCTCTTTGTGAGCCAGTAAACTCGATAGACCCTCTGCACATTACAAGAAAAAGTAAGGGGACAGCGGATCACCCTGTCTTAATCCCCTACTAGGTGTGAAGAAATCCGTTTCTTGGTTGTTAAACCCGATCTTATATTTTACTGATTGTACACACGTCACTATCAGTGTCACAAACTCCTCTTGAAACCCCAGTCGCAACATCATACTTTCAAGGAAGCCCCACTCCACTCTATCATATGCTTTATGCATATCCAACTTGACAGCACAGCAACCCCACTTTCCTTTATTTTTATTCTTAATTTTATGCATGCTTTCATATGCCAGAAGAACATTATCTGTTATCAATCTGCCAGGAACAAAGGCGCTTTGCACAGGGGAGATTACCTCATCAAGGACTTGTTTTAGCCGAAGACCAATCATCTTTGATATTATCTTGTAAAGAACATTGCATAAGCTAATCGGTCTGTATTGCGTAATCAACTCAGGAGTTTCCGTCTTCGGTATAAGTACTATCACAGCATCATTCCACCCTTCTGAAATAATTTTCAAATTAATTGCCTGGAGTACCTGTACATCACCGACAGTATTCCAACACTTTTTAAAGAAAATTGCATGCAATCCATCGACACCCAGGGCCTTCATATCACTTATGGAGAACAAGGCTTTTCTTGACTTCCTCAGCTGAGAATGGTTGTAAAAGCTGCTCATTCATTTGGTCTGTGACTTTAGGAGCAACTGCTTCGTCATGAACGCTGTAAGACGTTAGGTCAACTCTAGCTGGTAAAAGTGCTACTCGCCTACTCTAGTGCTAAAGAAACGCAGAGCACCCTAGGAATGATTTGAGCCTCAGCTGCACCTGCATGCAGGAAGGCCGCATCGCTTGCGACGGTATCCTGGAGTACAAAATCTCCAAGCTCTTGCTGAAAATCTGCGCCGAACATCTGCACACACGTAATCTGGGCCTACCTGCAGCTGGTGCTCCCGACCTAATTACGCCTCACCTGTCTTTACTATTTAATCGCTCCCAGCCTAATTCCTCCATCTCTTATCTGTTGGCGGCTAGGCCTCTGGTTCTGGATCTCGAGTCCAGGGGATCCACCTCGTCGTACCACATCCGGCTGCTGCACCGGCGCCAGTGGAGGCCGTCGAGGAGGCGGAGCGCCACCGGTGATTAGCTCGTCGGCGGGCAGCATACGCAGATCACCCGTCGAGGAAGAACTCCAAGTGCTCCTCAAACCGGCCTACTCCCTCCCCTCGACGGGCAGACCGGGAAGGCGCGCCCTGCGGGCATGCATGGCGGAGTAGGTTCGTACCGTTGGGCGAAGAGGAAGAAGCTGCTGGCAACGTCCGTTAGCTAGGCGTGCTTCGGCCGCACCGGTGGTGCTTCACCGAGGCCTAACGCTCGCGCGTAGCACTGGTCGCAACAAGAACCGCTCTTCATCTAGCTGTCGAAGGTGAGAACATGAAGTATTGATTGATTTTAAGTCTTATCTCTCGTTTTTTCAATCAAAATTTTGGTCGTCTCACGAATCTAGTATTCCTCATATGTTCAACCTTTTATACGTTTTGTCTGCAGATGCAGACTTGTACAGTTTGCCGTGCACCAAGACGTGATGATTCCACGGAAGCCTCTTGTTCTAATTTCTTAGATTCATCTGCCTACCATAAAAAACCAGTTTATTGGCTTCTCAAATTAAGATCGTCATCTTTGTTATTTTTTTTAATAGTTACTAGATCCTTTAATATAGATATTCTCTAGCTGTTGCCATTTTTTGTGTGTTCTGATTTGGTTCTTTTTACCCTTTTCTAGTTATTATTATCGGCTGACCAAAAACTAGATTAGCACTTAGTCGACTCCTTGGCACCGAACAAATCGAGGTAGGGGAAGATAGAGGAGGCGGAGCCTGGCTCGCCGGGGGCCGCAATAGAAGATGTCGTCTCTCGTCAGACTTAGAGGGATGGCTGGCAGAGAAGGAGCTTGGTACAACAGGGTAGCGAGACACCTCGACGCTGGCTGGGAGGACAATGGTTAGACCGGTGGTGGTTGAGGGGGAGGAGAAGAAATCCATGGGAAGGGGGCGTTGTCTTCGACAGAGCGCTTGATTTGTTCTAGGCCATCCGAGCCCTAGGCGAGTTTTTTTTATTAATGGGATTAAAAATATTACGCATTTAATGAGAAACACGAGTGTCAAATCTGGAGTTTGCCACCCTCCTAACTATCCAACTAATCATCCAACCACAGATTGGTTCTTGTATATTTGTTTGTTAATAGACATTCTTTTGCAAAGATTTCCTCGTTTTTGTTAATTGTAGATTTGCCCCTGGATTACCTCTTCCGCGTCACATGATGCTTGAGTTTAATGTTGGCACGATGATTCTGTGGAAGACCGGCTGGGCTTTATCAAAAGCGGCCAGCATGAGCTTGTGCAACTATTACACCGTAAGTTTCACTTTTGTTTTATTTATCAAGAGTCCTTGTTCTCAAGATAAGTGTTTGAACGTCCTCACTCTGAAAAAGGATATATTAACGCTAAAAGAAATCTTCAAATTAATTTATTTTCGTCCTGCACAATTTGCCCCCTCGCGTGTCTTTGACATGTGGTCGGGCTCGTCAGTGCACCTTCCAGTGGAAGGGCTCGCGTTTAGAAGGACGCGGGCAGGTCGTAGCGACCAGAAAGTTATACGTATTTATTGTTTTATGGGCGATCAATTCATATATGGTATACTTACGTGTTGTCTCTCTGTGCGTTACTTGTAAATATCTTCTTCTGTCCTGCATATATTGTGTCTTATCTTCCTCGCAACAAGGCATCTCCGCACAGCCTGTGTTCCTCTGCTTTTTTGTTTTTGTTTTTGGTAAAGCCTCTCACTACTCTCAACATGGCCTCTGGTGCTTCTGCCCATAGTTGGTGTGCAGTAGTATGTCTCAACCTCTCCATCGATAGGTGTCATTGGTCATGAACGACAACAGCGAGTTCGTAGTTTCAGCCACCCGGGACTACCAGGAGGAACTCGTTATGTTGTTGTCAACTAACCAAAGGTTTTGCCATGGCTAGGGAAAATTGTGCGTACGTTTACCAAGTCAACAGCCCGGCTGAAGGAAGATAATCTGTCCAATATACCAGTACTCTGGCTATATATTATCGGTATGATTTCATTCATATTGTATTATTCTATGAACTTGTTCATCTATTTCTATTATTCTATGAACTCGAACCTTTCTGCATTTGATTTTAACCCTGTTTCGTGTTTTTTAAGTTGCGAGAAAGTTCACGTGTTCCACTTTAAAACCAATATGGCCTGTAGTTAGTAATTCTGGGATAGCTTCTGAATTAGCTACTGGCACGCGGTCTAGAAATGTGGTTGTTGCTAGTTCGTCGTCGTGAATGGAACCATTGTTTCTCGTGGCTGTAGTTAGGCGAGGCAATTTTTAACTCAATTTTAAGTGAACGGGGCAAAATACATGACTAGTCCCTCTAAGGAGTAGAGGTGGGCATGTAACCTGAAAACCGAACGACCAAACCGAGTTAACCTGAACCAAAGCCGACTCCTCCAGTATTAGGCTCGGTTAGCGATTCTGAGAAACCAAATTTACTTCGGTAATTTTGGTATGCACTCTCGGGCCACCGAACTGACCGAAGCACCGAGGGCGGCCGCTAATCCAATGATTCGCTAATTCTTGTCAACCAGCACACTGACAGTTCGCAACACCCGTGCCGCCCCCTCCCAAAATTCCTAATCACCAAGAAGCTTCCCCATCCAAAATCCCCTCTCAAGGCCGCAAGTCTCACATGCGTGATCTTACCTTCCTGGGTTGCTTGATCTTTTGCCTCCGGAGCTCCCTATGTGAGCTCGGATTCTACGCCGCCCCAGTCCCTAGTGCATGCAGGCCACAGCACCGTCCGGTCATACTACGTACTGAAAGAACAGCGGCCGCTGCTAGCCACGGTAAGTGACTGGACGGATTCCGCACCGAACGCTGATGCTAGTCTGCAACTTAAGTTACTGGTTTTGATTTGTCCTTAGTTCTTCATTCGATCCAATGTTTTCATGTGTCCTTTTAGGGGAAACGCAGCTTAGATTATCTAGCAACAACCAGGCTAGCAGCTATCCCAACCAGCCAGCGTACCCCAGCGTGCCAGTCCATATCGGTCTGTTCGGCCCAATCGGTGGACCGAATCAATTTCTCGGTGCACTGAATTGACCGATCGGTGCACGTTTTCTCAAAACCAAAATAAATGAAGTACCGAAGCTGAGAAAACCGAAACGTCCAGCATAAATTAGTGGGACAAACAAAATGTGAGGCAAAGAGCCAATAGGAATATTACAACCAGTTCAGTAGTACTGGTGGTGATGAGGGAAAATTGTAAGCTTATCATCATGATTAATCATTGTTTGTCGCTCCCAACAGCTTGTGAAGCCACTCAGCACGTCCTGCAAGAAGAACATGATCTTGGTTTAGATAGCTATACAACCATTTTAACAACAATTGAGAACTCTGAGAAGGGTGCGAACTAGCAAATTGTGGCGAATTGTCAACAAACATAATGAGACGCATCACAAAATTAGACATCAACTTCAACAAGCAAGAAGTGCTTAAAACAAACTAAGGCATTTGACAAAATGGGTCGACAAGGAGTGTCCGTCAACCATAACATCAAGGTTGAACAAACTACCAGGCAAACAATTTATCCAATACTGTGCTTCAGCTTGTTATGTTCTACTCATTAAATTCTAAACAAGCTGGAAACAACCAGGTACGCTTCTCGCCGGACACCACCAGTTTGACAGAATGCCTACATACAGAATGCCTACATGCAGTGGCTTGTGCTGGTTTGTTCGAAAATTGCAGAATTGGGTGTGATTCTTTCATAATTAGTTGATGTTTGGAACTGAAAAATATTGTTTGTCTTTGCAGTTGACTTCAGACTTTGCTATGACCCCGTAGAGTACTAGTTTGGTTTCATATGCTGAGGTATTTCGATCTTGGCTTCTATAAACAATTATTTCTCTTGGTTGGTGGATAATTTCAGATTGTTCTCCAGACTATTATTCTTGCTCCTCTATTTATTTAATTTCACATTAGTACACTCCAACATTAGTAAACAGCACAAGTAATGTTGTAGTTCATTATTCAGTAAGTGTATGCACTAAATAGTGCATGGTTCAATTCAATTCTAAACCCATATGTGCCTCATTGGTACGTGTCCCATTAATTACATATATTGCATCGAAGTTTATGTAGGTCAGTCTTCATATTGCACAAGCTTATGAGTCACATTTCTAGACCATGGTGAAAGCTAAATGATGCACAAAATGGAATATGTCACCTTCAAATCTTGAATTTTATAGCGTGGTGACTGATCATATTTAATATGTATCATCTTCTTAGTCAGTGTATGTGAAAAATAGAATTTGGGTCACATTTTATTGAAAGATATACTGTTCTTTGTGTACTTCTCTCCTCCGCAAGATATGCAATACACACTAATCATTTAAAAGGTGATACTACAATTATCTAAGCAGGTAAGGAAAACTTTGCATGTCAATCCAGTATACTGGCATGCTCATATCTTGCAGCTCAATGGAATCATGAAGTATCCGCCTTACAGAAAACTATGCTTGATTTCCTTAAAAGCATGATTACATAAGTCAAGTGAGAGCAGCTGCATCTTGTGACAACTTCTTTTGAATTTAAAGGCTGGAGGGAAGGACATACGTCTACTTCGTCGCACAAACAGGATCCTTCTAAAAACTCAAACAAATTTGATGTTCTTTCTACTTTTCTAGGATCTACTTTTCTACTGGTTCAGAATGCCCCGCTTCTCTCACCCCATGGCCTCATGGATCTTAGTGAAGCACATTTCACTGTCATGAGTGAAATGTTCTGGTTCAGGTATACTAGCCTTAAGTCCTAACATTTTCAGATTTTGGAGATATTACAGTTTTGCACATTGATAGATCCGAAACCATGCAAGACCCACATGGTAGCTTTGCTAGGCCAAGTTGCAGTCTTGCATGTGACAATGGCTGGTTTACAATTTTTCAAATGATCTTGGTATTCAAAATTTTCTAACTAGAACCGACAGGCAAAGGTAGACTTTGGTCAACTGTATCCAGATTTAAATTATGTAATAGGAGTAAAGTTTTTGTTGTGGTATGCAGGACTGGGATTAGAGGCATACATCAAGAGAAAAGACAGTTGGCTAGGGGCGTGCAGGGGCTACAGAAGCAGTTGTTGTTTGGGCACGTGACTGCATATTCTGTTGTTTATATCATCTAATGTTTGAGTTTGACCAAATCCAAGTGTGCGTGAGTAAATCTTCTGGTGTCGTGAATCACTCAGTTTGTGTGAGTGATTGACTGGTTTGAAAAGGCAAGATGCCTGAAGTTGCAGCTTGGCTACTGTACAGCCGGGCCCACCAACGCAAGAAGATGGCCTTTGAGAGAATGAGAGTGAGCAGTCAGTTAATGCTGAACTCGCCCTATATTTAAGCTGCCAAGCAGAGCTCAGTTTAGTTCACCTCTTGCACATATAGACGACTACTACTGTTGCAGGGTAGCTGGTGCTGTGGTGCGTCCCCATGAAAGACTTCTCCACCCAGCACCACTCCTACTGCCGCCCCCATGAGCCTCTCCAAGCAGGCTTCCATGCCTGCTGCAACCGTGAGGTACAGCAGACATGGCCTATGCAGCACCAGCTCACCTCCAGTGTCAATGGTGATGCTGCTGCTGCTGGTGGTGTTGGTGGTGGTGACAAGGGAAGAACGATGGTTTCTGTTGAAGCTTCACTGGGCTCAGCTCAGGAAATGGTAAGCATGATCCTAGTTTGCTTGGCCGGCTGTGCAGATTTTCCTATTCCCTCCTACATTTTCGGCATGTTTTCACATTTGAAAGAAATGGTTCAGCTTGGTTCATCCTCATGTATCATTATTATATTTCCCAATCTTGGTTCTGAAGTGAGAAAGGAATCTTCCATTTTTTTCTATAAAGTTTAATTGTGTCCATCCAGTTTAATTTATTGAAGTCTCAAGTCTGTGTGCAAATTAACCGGTGGGAAAAACTTTAAATATGCACGTAGAACCTACCAAGTCCTGAAAGTACAAAGCACATTTATGTGCTAGCGACATTTCCACCATGGAAGCACCTGCCTGCTCTTCACAAGTGTCCATGCATGTTGGCCCAAGGCATCTCACTGGCTGGCTCTTGATGCATGTTTGTAATGTACTGCATTTGTAGCATGCAGCTAGCAGATCCTTATCTCCGAGCTCTGCTTTTAGCATTCAGCATGGAAGTGGGGGCAAGATGGTTAGTAGAAAGAACAAGAGGATCAATGTCAATGTGGCTGGTGTGAAGGTGAACAGGGCAGGCAGGGGGCATGGTGATGTAGGTAATGTAGGGGGCATAGTGATGTAGGTGTGAAGGGGAACAGGGCAGGTGGAGGAGGAGCAGCTGGGTACGTTCATGTGAGGGCTAGGAGGACAGCCACAGCGTTGCAGAGAGGGTATGTGTGTGCTTGTCTATTCTCTTGCCTAATCGGAATGTACTAGTTAATCATGCTCAAACAAAACAAAAAATCACAGTTTTTTATCATGTAAAGAAAGATTGAATGGTAGCTTAAGCTCAATTGTTTTTTTCTGAAATGATGTAGCTGAGAAGATAGAGGATCAGTGAGAAGATGAAGATGTTGCAGTCTTGCAGAGCCTGGTTCCTGGTAGTGACAAGGTAATCAATTGATTAAGTAGGCCCCAATTTGGCTGGAGTTACTTGTACCTAGCTGGTTCATGGTTAAACTGTGTGCATATGTAGCTTACAGGGAAAGTTCTGCTGGATGAGATCATCAGAGCTACGTGCAGTCGCTGCAGAGCCAAGTCGAGGTAAATAGAAATTTATATTGCATATAGCACCCGTTTTTGTGATGAAGTTTCAAGGTTAAAACTGTTTGGATTCAGTTTCTGTCGATGAGGCTCGCCACTCTGAACCCAGTAAGGGTGTATGAGCTCGGACTGGAGATCCGCACCTAGATGCTCCACAGGTAATTAATTTGCATCATCCTGAAACAAATTAAAGCTGGCATCTATCTATGCCTGAAGATATTTTTGCCTTTCTGTTTTGGCTACATCAGTTATTTTGTGCAGTTATTTAACAGTGGTTGTTTGCGTTTGAAACCTAGGTGGTAAGAATGGCAGAGATGCCCCCACATGAGCTTGTGCAGTGGATGCACCACTTCACTTGCTGTTGCTGAGGGACAAATCAAGCCACTGGCACCATATGTGTTGAAAGTTATAGCCACCGAACAATTAATTTAATTCCCTCTTCTTTTATTGCAGGATGCAGAAGTGCAAAGGCAGCAGGAAGACGAGTTGAATAAAATGAGCTTCTTCGGCAGTGTGACTAGAACAAGCCATCATTTAGTTGAGATCGTATTGTAATTTTTGTAGGACTCAGATTTGAGATCAGATTTTATATCTATGGCATTATTCTTGCACATGATTATTATGCTCAGCCCCTGGCATCTGAAAACATAAAAAGCAACTGAGTGGGCTTCAAAAGATGTGCTTAATTGGTCTTTGAGGAGCAAGGCATGTACTAACAAAGAATAAATCAACAAGGTCAATGTCTGGACCTGAAATGTGCGCGCCCCTTGGTTGTTGAGGAGCAAGGATGTACTAACAAAGACGAAATCAATAAGGTCAAGGTCCGGACCTGAAAGGCTGTCCACGCCGCTTGTTCTCGAGCCTTGTGATCTCTCCTTGATGATGACTTCGGCCTCCTTCTGGCGTAGATCCTCCAATGTCTTGTCCCTGGCGACGGCTTCTTCCTGAATTCTTTTGCTCTCCCTTTCCTGAATTCTTTTCCTGTCCCTTTCGGCCTTCAGTGCTAGCAGATCGGCGAGGATGTTGTCGTTGGTGACGATGTCGCTAGAAAGGGAGAATAGAAAACCATGAGGTTTTGAGCAGTTCCCGAAGCTCAGCATGGCTAGCTATTCACTTACATGTGCGACTGCATATGTTCAGCCATTTTGCTCGTCCTGTGGATGTCCCCGCAATGCTCGCAACTGATCTTCTTGTCAGAGATCCCCAATATCTTGTCTGTGCTGTCCTGAGCCGACACAATTCCTTCCAAGCCCGTATTGACGGCAGCGGGGAGATGGTGGATATCTTTGAGCGCCCTTAACAGCTTAAATCCCAATACAACTACGCCTCCCCCGATGCCGCCGCTCACGACAGGCTTAGAGACGGCGAAGCCAAGAGCCGCGATCATCGTCTCCAGTACTGGAGACATCGGGAGCGAGGGAACCGGGCGGCGGGAGCGAGGGAATCGGCAGCGGGAGCGAGGCGGCGGCGGCGCAGCGGCTTGGCTCGGTTTTGGGATTAGGTCTAGACTCTAGACGCTCTTGCTGTCTAGACCAAGTTCCGTGACCTTTGCAAATGGGCCGGGCACCCGGCCATTTGCCTAATATTTTCACCGGTCGGCCTATTTTGATGTCTGGTGGCAAAAACGTAGTCAAATTACCGAATTCAGACATTAGAAAACTTGTAAACGTTCAGAGAAAGAAGCATCAACTTTTGCTCGAATAGGTACATGTGCCAAGAGGTGCCCGATACGAACTTTCAAGTTATAGATATGTGCCCGAAAGCGACAACAGATAGACGGAGGAAGTCGCTTGCCACATACTCCCTCCGTTCCAATTTGGATGACATGGGTTTGTCTAAATACAGATAGACAAACCCATGTCATTTAAATTAAAACAAAGGGAATATGTGGTAGTGAGTGGGAAGTGCTGCTATGTTCAGCCATGCTTTCCCCTCTTGACCCAGAGCCTCCATGTGTAACCTCCGATCGAAATGAAATCACAATAGTTCTTCAACATTTAGACATCAGTAGCCCAAGCAGTGCCTACTTTCTCCATGTCATGTTTTAAATTACCACGGGGTCTTTGCCAGCACATAAATACCAAGCTTCGGAACTTTTGCTGTGGTAGCAAAGAGGGCAAGCGCAGGACTTGTTGGGTCTCGTGGGATCAAATGGTACAACCGAAGTACGTTGGAGGACTGGGATTTAGAGATATAGAACTTTTCAATCTCGCTTTATTTGCTCGCCAAGCTTGGCGTATACTACAAGATCCTATGACTCTTAGTGCGAGGATTCTAAAGGTTGTCTACTTCCCGGAGTCGGATCTGTTGGAAGCAGAACCTGGCACACATCCTTCACAGGTTTGGCGAGTTGTGTTGGAAGTACGAGATGCTTCAAAACATGGACTGATCCGGAGGATAGGAGACGGGAAATCAACGGATGCATGGACGCAACCTTGGATACCCTGCGATGAACGTCAGTTGCCCTTTGCTCCGCAGAAACAAGGGGCACCACAGATGTTCAGCGATTATATTCATAGCACGCTCGGCCACTTGGAAGCAGGAGAAACTCGAGGAGTTCTTCCTCCCAATGGATGTCGAGGTGATCAAGGGAATACCTCTAAGTACAAGAAATCAAGGGGATTTCTGGGCGTGGAATTTGAGTGAACAAGATTTTTCAGTTCGATCGGTGTACAGAACCCTAGTGACCACGAAGAGGACTAGAGAGGATTGGCTCGACGGGCGCACGTCGTCTTCGAGTGCAGCCGACGAAGGGAAATTGTGGTCGAAATTATGTTAGTGCAAGGTCCCTTCGTGTCGTGGTGGTGCACGGACAGATGCCATAGATAGGCTAAAGATGGGGCCGATGGACGCTGGAGGTACCGGGGAGGGATAGCGCGTATGAACACGCACACGGAAATACACGAACACACACGGTTTTACCCAGGTTCAGGGCCCTCGTGAGGAGGTAAAGCCCCTACTCCTGCTTGTCTGTTTATATGGTGGATCACACTCGAGCTACAAGATGCTCCTTGAGCTGTATATGCAAAGCTATGAACTAAGGCTAAGGTGTATCACCCGGGCTCTCTACCGAGTCTTGCAGTGGCTCTGGTCTAGAGTATTGTCGCGTGAGGCAAAGTGTCTGATGCGTCTGCGATCGTCCCCATAAGAGGAGCCCCTGGTGCTCCTTATATAAGGGAACCCAGGGCACAAGTTTAGGGCTGACGTGGGTGTTGGCGTAGCCAACACTATGGCCACGTCTGGACTCTGACTGCTTCCGTCACCCCTGCGTGGCATGTCCAATCTATCAACTCCCGGTGCATTGCTCCCCGTACTGCTTCGGTCAGCAGCATGGAGACCTGACTCCCCATACCGTGACCTACGAGTCAAGGGTTAGGCAACACGTCCCATCGTGCCAGTGGCAGGACTCCTGCCCCGTGATTGTAGGGACAAGACGTGAGCCTTGACCATCCACCGGGATAGAACTTCATCTTCTCTTATCCGGCATGGGCATGCCAGATACTTCTTAACTCGGTTTTACATTCCCTGCACATAAGAAGAACAAAGGATAGGATCCGACATATAATCTGCATGATCCGACATCCGGGTATGTCGGTTAGCTTTGACCCGGTCTACTCCGGGTATGCCGGTATGGTATGTCGATTAGCGTCGACCCGGTCAACTCCGGGTCTGTGCATATCTCATCATCTTGACCCTATCCGGGGGTTGCCCCCGACATTAGTCCCCGAAGCTGGCGCGGTCCTGCAGCCTCGGATGGAGGGCCACGGCAGGTTTACCCGACAACCAGCATTTTTAACTGATCACCGACATAACATATGCCGGCTAAACTTATATGTCGGAAAGCAAATTGCATCCAAACTTGATATCCGACCTTATATCAATATTGCTCCGACATACGGAAGAACCCCTTGGCTCCTCCGAGTCATCGGTTCCCTTACACGGCAGAGCATCTCTGCTTGACGCTTCGGTTTTCGTGCACGGATGGACATGAAACTGGCATGCGCGCCACACGCGTCACGCCGGTCACCTCGGTCTCTGCGCTCTCGCAGGCACTCAAGTGCACGCTTTGACTGCACAGCCCGCACGTCGCCTCGGGTCCTGCCCGATCAGGTGCGCCGCACCGAGCCGCTGGCTCCCTGTGGCCCAACGTGGGCAGATCGTGCGGCGGTTACGCCCTCGCGGGAATCGTGGCAGAGATCATGGGGCGGTTAATCTCCGTCGGTTACGGAGATCGTGCGCAGAAAATCCCATGCACACGATCTCCCCCGACCGTTAATAAATAGGGGGGAGGGGGCAACTCTTTCCCCCCTCTACATTCACTCTCTTTCTTCTTCCTTCTCCAGCACACAGTGCACGCCGCCGCCGTACACTTCGCGCGCACCGAAGTCGCCGCCGAACGACGCCTATGCCTTGCGCCCGGCACGCCGCCACCGGACGACGCGCAGGACACCGTGGTTGCGTACTCCGCCGTCGCCACAGTACCGCACCGCTGCGGTAAGTTTCTCTCCTCTTCCTCTCTTCTTTTCCCTTGCACAATTCGCATCTAAATCTTGCGCTTGCTGTTCTTCCTTTTCTTCACCGCCGCGCCGCATCGCGCGCCGCCGGTGACCTTGCCACCGTAGCGCTTTCCTTCCTTTTTCTTTTTCTTGCATCTGGCGCTTACTCTCGCCCTTTTGTTTTCTTTCCTTCTCCACCGCCGTGATTTCTTGCTCACCGCCGGTGAACCTTTTTTGCAGCTCTCGGCAAACTTCCAACGAGATGTCGGACAACACTGCCCTCGAGGTGACCGAGGTGGTCGAAGAGGGAGTAGTGGAGGGATCCACCCGGGCCGCCTGGGAGGGCTCCAATGTCTCCCGCTCCGAGATTGACTGGCTGATCCGGACTCGGCGGATCCCGGCCGGGGTGGAATGCCGACTTCCAGGTCCCGAGACAGCGCCGGATCTCCGGGAGGGAGAATACGTGGTCTTTGTGGCCCACTTCGAGTGAGGATTCGGTCTCCCAACCAGCGACTTTCTGAATACTATCCTCGTGAAGTTCGGTCTTCAACCTCACCACCTTCCGGCTAATGCCATCACCACTCTTTCGGCTTTTGTCTCGTTCGCCGAGGGATATCTCGGCCTCTGGCCCACCATCAACCTATGGTCCAAATATTTTCAGTTCCGGAAACAGGTCGTCCCGAATCCTGCTGATCCGGACACCCCCAAGGAGATGACACAGTGCGGGGCCGCCACCGTCACACCTCGGCGCACCTCCATCTTTCCCCGGATCTCCGGTCTGGAGTCATGCCGTAAATGGCAACGATCCTTCTTCTACGTGAAGAATTCGACCGACGTCGACATGATCAACCTGCCGGCATTCACCATCAACCCCCCTACTGCGCAACTCAACTGGGGGTACAACCCGAAGGACAAGGTGCTGGAAGTCAACCACATCCACCAAGTCGTGGAACAGCTCAAAGGAGAAGGGATGTCGGCCGACGACCTGCTGGCGACATTCATCAGTCGCCGGGTCTTGCCCCTCCGGCGCCGAGTCCACAATATTTGCCACATGAGTGGCCCACTTGATCCGACCCGGATAAGCACCGTCGAGCTGGACAAGGCCCAGATCCGAAGACGCATCAAATCCATAGCCCGGACGCGGATGACGGAGGAGTGGGAGTGGGGCAAGGAACCCCACAGCCGGAGCAACCTTCCGCCCATGGTAAGTAACTTCATTCGACACGAGTTTTCCGCCGACCTAACTCTTATGTCGGTGCAGTTCTGTCCTTTGTATTAACCACTCTCCGTTTCCATTATGCAGAGATTCGGACGGCAAACGAAGGAGGACGGACCGGACCCCTCCGCCAACTGGGGTAAGGACCGGGTTGAAGCCGACTCGGAAGATCCGGACGACGAGGACAATATGCCGATCCCCGACGTCGGCACGGTTCCAGCCACGGGTAAGACTCGTGCCTCCTCCCTCCGAGATTGGTCCGAGGATGAAGATGACGACTGTCAGATTTTAGAGGTATATGATCCTCGCCCGGTTGCGTTCTCATATCCGGTGTCCTCGCCCCCAGCTGACTCGGACGACCAGGTGCTTGAGGTGGCACCCCTGGCCGTAGGACCCAAGGGCACGGTCCGGAAGCGCCCAGCTGCTGCGTCCACAGATGTCGGACCTTCCGGCACTTCGGGTCCCGCGCAGAAGAAGGCGCGAGTAAAGACCATAGTGAGGCGTCGAGAGCGCCCGGTCTCCAAGGGGTAAGATTCCCCTTTGCTGACACAAACTCCATACTCTTGCTTGTATTTGCTTTCCCTGTTTTTCTCCTTCTGACAATACACTTCATTGCTTTGTTTTTACAGCATGGCTCCTCTGGAGGTCCCCACGACCGGGTCAACCGACCGGGTCCCGCTCAGGACTCCGACGCCGCCTCGGCCCGACGACACCCGAGTGCCAAGCCCGCCAAGGACAAGTCCAGCCGCAGATACCTCGGCTCCGGGATCCGGAGCCGGAAACACGGATTCGGTCGCAACCGACACTCCGGCGACCGACCGAGATGTGAATCTCGGAGCCAGCTCTTCGGCCTCCGAGATAGAGCGGACTGAGGTTCCGGAGAACTCGGAACAACCGAGACAGCAGCCGCAGCAAGAGCCACCGCAACAACCACAGCCTCAGCAGCAACAGCAACAGCCACCACCACAACAACAACAGCAACAGCCAACACCGCCGCAGCAACGGCCAACATCTGCCAAGCCGACGCCGCCGGCAAAGCCACAGCCGCCACCGACACAGCCGCAGCCGCAGCAGACACCGAAATCCCCGGTTCCAGCAACCGGGAAAACAACCGGGAAAACAACCGGGAAAGCTCCGGCGAAAACAGTGCCGGCCAATCCGGATAGGCAGCTGGTCGTGCCGCCAAGCCAAGGTGCACCCGCGGCGACATCAACCGGCATCCAGACCACCACCTGGGGGTTTGCCCCACTGCGAACCCTCAGCGGGAGAAGCTTGGGCTCCCTTGAGCATTATAACATGGACTGGAATGCTGCCGACACGAGCGAAGTGAGCTCGCGATCGCCAGCGGGCCAGATCTCGGAGCATCCGGCAGGGCCAAGCTTGGTTGCCCAAAAGATGCACGCAGCAAAGGCTGCCCTTCTTGAAGCCGACATAGCAGCCGCGGTAAGTGCCGCCGAATAAAGATTCACTGTTTCAATTCTTCAATGCAGATATTATCTATCCCCAGTCCCCGAGATTCGGGTCGAGTAATTGAGACTCGGTTGAGTAAGGATTACTCGGCCGAGTAAGAATTACTCGGCTCGAATCTTCACCAATAAGACTAACACTTCTTCTTTCCAGAATTGCATGACCAAATGCACTCAGGTGCACCGCAAGCTCCTGCTGAAGCACAAGAAGCTCTCCGACAAATACAAGCTGCTGCGAGCCAAGCTGAGCATGATAGGTACCATTCTTTCCACCGACATAATGATTGTATTCGACAGTCTTGATTTTATAACCAACCTCTTTCCTTTTGCCGACAAAAATAGCCAGGTCGGAGGCCAAGGTTGAGGAGCTGCAGAAGCGGGTCTCGGAGCTTGAAAGTAAGCTATTCTCCACGGTATACCTTGTAGTTGCGTCGATTTTCTCACTCTGACATCATTATCTCGGCACAGCCAAGCAAAAAACCTCTGCGGACAGCCACACGGCCGAGCTCTCAAAGGAGCGGGAAGAGATATCCTGGCTGAAGGCCGAGCTTGACAGATCTCGGGATCGCACCGCCGAGCTGGAGAAATCCGCCGCCGAGGAGAAGCAACTTCGGGATGAGGAGACTCGGAAACTCAAGGAGTCTCTCGAGGCGTCCGAGTCTCGCGCAACCTTGGCCGAGGGTGAGGTCCAGGACCTGAAGACCAAGATTACTCGGTGGTTGGGGGAGTTTTCCTCCATTAACGGCCTGTTGGACAGTAAGCCCTTTCTTCTTCTGTCATTGCCCGACATTCATTATTTACCTCCATATGACTTATCTTGGTATTAGCTCTTTTTGATTCAGAGCACTTCCCCCACTCCAAAGCTGCTGCAGACAACAGCACTCGAAAGTTCCGGCAGAAAAAGATCCAAGAGGGTCCTATCTCGGCCGAGTGGGACATGGATGACCATCTGGTGGCCTTGAAGTCGCGGATGTCGCCGCTGAGGGCTATCGGAGTGGAACTCCTCTCCTCTGCGATCCGGGCTTACAGTGTTCTCTGGCCCGAGTGCGAGCACCCTAAGTCAGTTGATGAATTGGCCAAGTGCTTGCTGGGCAGCGAGGAACGACTCGACGATTGGCGGTCATCCGCCGCCCGAGTCGGTGCTGACGAGGCGCTGATGTACGTGCTATCTTGGTACGAGGGGATCGACCTCGACATGCTCAAGACTCTGCGTGATGGGTCAAAGTGGACCACTGACCCGGATTTCATCCGGCGTCGCCAGGAAACGGCGCACTCCCTTATCCAGTATGCTCCAGTGCACAGTTTTGTCCCTGGCCAGCGGGTTCCTCAAGCAGAGGAGATCGAGGATGTCGATGAGGACGAAGAAGAGAACGAAGAGCACGTCGACGAGGAGATCCAAGCCGACACACCTCCCGACACAGCCACAGGCACCGCTCCGGCACCTACGACCGAGGACACCGCCAAGGTCGCGGCCGAAGAACCTGCCAGAACTGATGCTGCTCCTTCTGCCCCGAGTAGCAAAGATCCGGCTGCTTAAACTTAGCAAAAACTCAGATCATCAGATCCCCGAAATGCATTTGGTACTTTACTTGTACATTTTAATATGATTAGACGTATGCCGGATCATCCTGAACCGAGTCCCCGAGTTTATTTTCTTGTTTACCATACTTTGCAACCTTTGCTCTTGCCTACCATTTTTGGTGTTTGACAGTCGAGTCACAAGATTACCGAGATACGGCATACAGTACTAAAAAACTTTGAGATAAAGCTCACAATCATCCGACATACAAGTAAAGAACTAAACACAGGATTAACAAACAGCTTATGCCGAATCGCGCTTGGACCAAGTCCCCGAGTTTGTTTTCTTGTGTACTAAGTGCCACAATCCCAGCTCTTGTCTACCTTTTTCGGTGTTCGACAGTCGAGTCACGAGACAACAAGACATAGCATACAATACTTGAAACTTTGAGATATGGCCTAGAGCTATCCGACATAAAACACAAGGTTGTCAACACAAAACCGAATCGCTCCTGGACCGAGTCCCCGAGTCCGATTTCTTGTTTACTGCACCTTGCAATCTTTGCCCTTGCCTACCATTTTTGGTTTCTTTGGCAGTCGGGTCACAAAATCACAAAGACATAGCATACAATACTCACAAACATGGAGATACGATTTTTAGAGCCATCCGACATACAGGAAACAGAAATAAACATGCAGACAAACACAGATTTCACAGCAAGGCAGTCCCCGAGTTTCTTTTCGGGGTGCCGACATTTCATTTTAGAGTTTCGACATACATACAGTGGGTCCGTAAGAGTAAAAAGGGCGAAGCAGAGCTACATTCTAAGGTCGCTTGGTCTCCTCTCCGGATCTGTCCATCCTGTTCTTCACCTGCGCCTGAGCATCTATAAGATAATATGCATCATTGTTCAGAGCCTTGCTCACAATAAATGGCCCTTCCCAAGGAGGTGATAACTTGTGCATCCCGGCGGTGCGCTGCACAAGCCTAAGGACCAGGTCCCCTTCTCGGAACTTGCGAGGGTTTACTTTCCGGCTATGATAGCGTCGGAGATTCTGCTGATATATCGCTGATTTGGACAATGCCAATTCTCGTGCTTCCTCGAGCAGATCGACATCATTTTCCCGGGCTTCCTTTGCCTCAGACTCGGTATATAATGCGACTCTTGGCGAGTCATGCTCTATGTCGGTTGGTAGAACCGCTTCTGCTCCATAGACCAGAAAGAATGGCGTATAGCCAGTGGAGCGATTCGGGGTAGTCCTCAGACTCCACAATACAGCCGGGATCTCATCCAGCCAACACCCCGGAGCACGCAACAGTGGCTCAATTAGCCGGGGTTTTATGCCGGATAAGACCAGAGCATTTGATCTTTCCACTTGTCCATTGGACTGCGGATGTGCAACCGATGCCAGGTCTAGCCGGATTCTCTTTTCCTGGCAAAACCGGGCAAAGGCTCCCTCGGCGAAATTGGTGCCATTATCCGTGATGATGCTATGCGGGTGCCCGTACCTTAGGATAATATCCTTCAGGAATGATACAGCTGTGCGGCCATCACACTTTCTGATTGGTTTTACTTCGATCCACTTGGTGAACTTGTCCACCATCACCAGGATGTGAGTCATGTTACCTCGGGCCGGTTTGAACGGTCCCACCATATCCATACACCACACTGCAAATGGCCAGGTGATGGGGATACTCTTGAGTGCGGAGGCCGGCATATGAATTTTGTGGCCAAACCTCTGACATCCTTCGCACTTCCGGACAATGTCCTCTGCCTGTTGCAAAGCACTGGGCCAGTAGAACCCATATCGGAATGCCTTAGCCACTATGGCTCTGGAAGATGCGTGATGACCGCACTCTCCCTGATGGATATCTCGGAGAATCTTTTCCCCCTCTTCTGGTTCGACACAGCGCTGAAGCACGGTGGTCACGCTTCTCTTGTACAGCTCCCGATTGATGATGGTGAAGGATTTGGCTCGCCTCTGTATCTGTCTGGCCGAGACCTCATCACTCGGTAGACTGCCATCCAACATGAATGTCATGATGGGTTGTGCCCATGCCGGCACTGGACGAGTGCCGAGAACAGGCTCGTCGATTTCCATCGCATCAACCGACATTACCACGCCCGACATAGGCTGACGAGTCCCCGAGTCCTCCCAAGGAGTCCCCGAGTTCCGCCAAGCGGCTTTCCAGTTTTCCAACATAGTCTTCGAGTCCTGCTGAATGTAACCGACATCCGCGGAAGTCCCCGGGTCCTGCGGAGCAGTCCCCGAGTCCTGCAGCATGCTCCCGACATCCACGTCCATCGGGACGACGTCGGGTTCCGGATTACCCGGGATAAATATTGACTCGGACTCGGGTGAAGGTTTGATTGACGGCTTTCGGAGATGCTCCAGCGACACCCCGGGTGGGATGGCCTGCCGGTATGATCCAATCTTGGACAGCATGTCAGCACTTTCATTTTTTGTCCGCCGGATATGATTGAACTCGCAACCATCAAAGTATCCTGAGATCTTCTGGACATGGAACCGGTACGCCGCCATGTTTGCATCCAGGGCATCCTAGTTGCCTGATGTTTGCTGAATCACCAGATCCAAGTCACCATAACATATGATACAGCGAACTTCGATTTCCTTGGCCACCTTGAGTCCATGAATCAACGCTTCATACTCTGCGACATTGTTAGATGCCGCGAAGTGGACTTGCAGCAGATACTTCAACTGGTCTCGCTTTGGCGAGGTGAGAACCACTCCGGCACCCAGGCCCTCTTTCACTTTGGACCCATCGAAATGCATTTTCCAGTAGTTTGAATCGGGCAGAGATGGCTCATATTGCATCTCGGCCCAATCGACAAAGAAATCAGCCACTGCTTGAGATTTGATGGTATCTCTTCTCGCATATTGCGGCGCGTAAGCCGCAAGCTCGATAGCCCACTTGGCGACTCGGCCACTGGCATCCTTGTTGCCGATGATCTCGGAAACAGGGGCCGCGCTTACAACGGTTATAGGATGCTCCTGGAAATAATGCTTCAGTTTTTTGGCTGCCATGTAGACACCATAGGTCATTTTCTGGTAGTGAGGGTAGTTTTGTTTTGATGTGGAGAGCACCTCACTCAGGTAATACACCGGCCTCTGCACCGTAGTTCCTCCTTCCTCTCGTTCTACCACCATTACGACACTCACGACTCGGTTAGTGGCCGCAATGTAGAGCAACATGGGTTCTCTCGGTAGTGGCGAAGCCAATATCGGCGCTGTAGCCAACATCTTTTTCAGCTCATGGAAAGCCGCATCAGCTTGCGGGGTCCAGCTGAACTTATCCGATTTTTTCATTAGTTGGTACAAAGGCAGGGCCTTTTCTCCCAATCGGCCTATGAAACGACTCAAGGAGGCCAGGCATCCGGTGAACTTCTGGACATCCCGGAGACGTCTCGGCAATTTCATGTTTTCTATCGCACGGATTTTAGTCGGGTTTGCCTCGATACCTCGGCTAGACACGAGGAAACCGAGTAACTTGCCTGCCGGCACCCCGAATGTACATTTATCCGGGTTAAGCTTTAGCCGGAATTTCCTCAGGTTTGCGAATGTCTCTTTGAGATCATCCAACAAGGTGTGTTTTTCTTTAGTTTTGATGACTATGTCGTCGACATACACCTGCACATTTTTGCCTATTTGATCATGAAGACATTTTTGCATACAACACTGGTAAGTAGCACCGACATTTCTCAATCCAAAGCACATGACATGATAGCAATAAGCCCCGTACGGGGTGATAAAGGCAGTCTTTATTTGATCCGCAGGGTTTAATGGTATCTGCTGAAAACCAGAGTACGCATCTACAAAGGATAGCAATTCACACCCGGCCGTGGAGTCGATCACTTGATTGATCCGGGGCAACGGGAATGGATCTTTCGGACATGCCTTGTTCAGATTTGTGTAATCAATACACATGCGCCAAACAGCGGCTACATTCGGGTCATCCTTCTTCTTTTCCACCAGGACCGGGTTAGACAACCAGTCTGGGTGCAGCACTTCCATGATGAAACCAGACGCAAGAAGTCTGGCTAACTCGTCACCAACGATTTTCTCCTCTCCGTAGCGAGGCGTCTCATTGGTTGCTTCACCGGTCTCGCATCAGACCGGACATGTAGAGAGTGCTCAGCCAACTCCCTCGGAACACCCGGCAGGTCCTGATTCGACCATGCAAAGATATCCCGATTCTCACGGAGGAAGTGGATGAGCTCGCTTTCCTATTTGCTGTCCAACCCGGCACCGATGATGACGGTGTGGTCTGGGTTAGACTCGTCGATGCCAATTTTCTTGGACTCCTTCGCCACCTAGAAGGTTGCTGTCTGCTGCGGGTTAGACAGACTCGGCATGCCGAGTTGAGCGGACTGGGCCAAAGCCAGCACTTCATGGATTCTCTTCTTCTCTGCAGCAATTACCAGTGACTCGGCCAGAAGTGAGCCAGCAGAGGCGCACTCCATGAAACGCTTGTAGTCACCCGAGATGGTTATGACACCATTTGGACCCAGCATTTTCATCTTCAGGTAGGCCACATGAGTGGACGCCATGAACTTGGCGAGTGCTGGCCTACCGAGTAAGGCATGGTACGGGCTTTCGAGGTCCACGACCTCAAACAGCATACTCTCAGTCCTGTAGTTGCTTATGTCGCCGAAGGCGACGTCGACCCAAACTGTGCCCATGGGTGCATGCGAGACACCCGGCATGATGCCGTGGAAGGTGGTTCTGCTCGGCTGCATCATATTCTCGGTTATTCCGAGTTTGACCATGGTGTCCCGGTACATAATGTTGATGCTGCTCCCGTTATCAACGAGAACCCGGGTGAACCTGACATTGATGCTGGGCCCGACGAGTGTCGGATCCACCACTAGAGCATAACCCCCTGGGTTGGGCATGACCTTGGGATGGTCATTGATGCTCCAGCTGACCTCGTCCTCGGACCAGTACATGAACTTTGGCACGGCCGGCATAACCGCGTTGACCTCCATTGCGCGCCGGCGCTGGCTCTGCTTGTCAGTAGGCTCGGTCACAAAGACCATGTAACTCTGGTGGGGCTCTCGGTACTCATTCTGCCGACTCGGGCCGGCATTGTTGTTGTTGTTGTTGTTGTTGTAGTAGTTGTTGTTGTTGGCCACCTGGTTCACATTTTCCGGCCTC
Organism: Puccinellia tenuiflora; assembly: GCA_012064385.1. NCBI lineage: Eukaryota > Viridiplantae > Streptophyta > Magnoliopsida > Poales > Poaceae > Puccinellia > Puccinellia tenuiflora. The sequence continues at coordinate 2,049,813 of QRDG01000041.1, read as the reverse complement.
TGCTGGGTGTTCAGAGGCTCAGTGTTTGCACCAGTGAGAGGTGCAGGTCGGGATGCCGGACCGGCTTTCACCGGCTTGCGCTGGTACCAACTGCAGTCCCGGGTCGTGTGCTGAGCCGGTCTGCTGGGGTGCTTGATGTGGAAGCTGCAGGGGCCATCCAGCATCTTCTCGTAGGTGTATCTCTCCTTGTCATCCCACTGTTTCTTGTCACTGCTCCATGGCTTCCTTTCGCCATTCCACGGCCTCTTCTCGCCGTTCCACGGCCTCTTTTCGCCGTTCCACGGCCTCTTTCCTTCTGAGTTTTGGCCCCATGAGGGACCATCATTTTTCTGGCGCTGGCTACTGCCAGCGTCCATCTGATCTTGGTCGACAGTGGCGACCTGATCCGACCCATACCGGTAATCCGGCCTGTCATCTCTTCTCTTGTTTCTGTTATCCGGGCGATCGCTTCGCCTGCCCGATCTATCCCGGTCCTGTGCGGGATACCTTCTGCCCGTGTCGACCTGGGCCAGTAAGGGCTGAGTCGGATCACCCAGGGCATAGCTGTCCGCTATTGCCACTGTCTCGGCCAAGGTTGCCGGCATCTCTCTCTGGAGTCTCTGTCACAGCATGGAGCCATGTCGGCACCCTTGTGCAAACCATGCGATGGCCTGCGACTCGATGACTCCTTCGCAGGAGTTGCGGATTGTACTCCACCGGGTCAGATACTCCCGGTCAGTTTCATCTTCCCTCTGCCGACACATGGACAGCTGCTGAGGGCGATTCGGCCTCTTGTAGGTGCTGGAGAAGTTGCTGACGAAAGCATCGGAGAAGTCCAGCCAGCAATCAATGCTGTTCTCCTCCAGGTTGTTCAACCAGATTCGGGCTGGTCCTTCCAGCATCTGCGGTACATACCGCACTGCCCATCGGCGGCTGCCACCGGCAATGTGCACAGCGGTGACATAATCTGTCAGCCAGTCCTCCGGCTTGGTACTGCTGTCATACGTCTTGGCACCCCGGGGGAGCTGGAAGTTCGGCACCGGTGCCTGCTTCATTATCCGGGGTCCAAAACATGCAGGACCCGGTGGGCCTTGCTCCTCCAGGAGTTCAGACAGATAGATTCTGTCAAGCTTGTTGCGGACATCATGTGCTGGCAGCTGGCGTGCTCCCAGCCTAGCACCGAGTGCACCCTCGGTCGCTAGGTCTCTGAATCTTGTGTACCCGGCCCGCTCCATGGCCGGGTAACCATCATTGTATCGGTCGACGGCCTGTTCGGCATATCCGGCACCCTGCCATTGCCGAGGTGGATTAGGTGCCGGATACCGAGGTGGCTGGCCCTGATTTGCTGGGTTAACCCGGCTAGCTCTTGGCCTGCCCGGAGCGGGTCCAGGGGCTCCCTGACCGGCATGGCCTTGCCCGGATATCTGCTTTCCGGTATATACTGGATCATACGCCTGCAGCTGTTTGTTTTTACCAGAGTTTACACTCCGGTCACGACTTCCGCCGACATACGGCGATGAGGCCTGTCCCTTGGACATTCCCCCGGCACCACCATTCGAGTGAATGTACCGGGATCCACCTACATCCGGGTTTGCATTCCGGAAAGCCTCATTCTGACGGTTGGCGATGGCTACCAACTCGTTTACCCGGTCCTGCTGCCTACGACGAGCATCACCGGATAAGTTGGGTAACTCGGCTGCGGCTGCCTCTGCAGCCCTAAGGTTCTTGTCGGGAGTACTGTACTTTGGCCTATCTGCCGACACATGACTAGCAGTTCTACTAGATTTGGCTCTACCATCTCTAGCAATCTCGGCATTCAGGTCTCTACCTCGGGCACGCACCTCATTTATGCGACTAACAGGGTTTGCATCTGGTGTAAAACCATGAGCCTTGTTATACTCACGGAGAGAGATGTCAAACTCTTGCCTGACTCGGGCTACCTCTAAAGCCTCCTCGAGTATGTTCTTGCAATGCTCCTCCAGCTCAGCCTGAGCCAGAGCAGCATCTGTGCTCGGAGCCACTGGGGTGTCCAGCTTCTCGATCGTGTCCTGAAGAGGACTCGGCATCACCAGCACACCAGATGTACCGGCCTGCGCCTGACGGTTCTCCGGCCTCTCCAGCAGCGGACGCGCCGTCCTGGTAGACCTGGTGCTGACCTCGGCTTCCCTAGCCGTAGCACCACCGGCACCGACACCCGGAGCGGTCATCATGACCTCCACGCAACTAGCGGGGCGAGCGGTACGCCGGCCGCGATCTGCGCACACTGCGGAAGGATCCGCAGCAACCTGCACCCTTTCGGGAAACCTGCAGGGGACCTCGGTGGCGACGTAGACCGTGAGCGCGCCGAAGTCGATGAGGCAGCCGTTCCGGGGCAGCGGCCTGCTGCCGAAACAACCCGCGTTGTCGCTGACGACGTTGAGCGAGCCGAACCTGTGGACAAGGCCACAGAGCACGCGCTCGCCCGACGAGATGATGGAACCCGTCCGGATGAACACACCAGCCCCTGGTGCTCCTTATATAAGGGAATCCAGGGCACAAGTTAGGGCTGACGTAGGTGCTGGCGTAGCCAACACTGTGGCCACGACTGGCCTCTGACTGCTTCCGTCACCCCTGTGTGGCATGTCCAACCTGTCAACTCCCGGTGCACTGCTCCCCGTACCGCTTCGGTCAGCAGCATGGAGACCTGACTCCCCATACCGTGACCTCCGAGTCAAGGGTTAGGCAGCGCGTCCCATTGTGCCAGTGGCAGGACTCCTGCCCCGTGATTGTAGGGACAAGACGTGAGCCTTGACCGTCCACCGGGATAGAACTTCATCTTCTCTTGTCCGGCATGGGCATGCCAGATACTTCTTAACTCGGTTTTACATTCCCTGCACATAAGAAGAACAAAGGATAGGATCCGACATATAATCTGCATGATCCGACATCCGGGTATGTCGGTTAGCTTTGACCCGGTCTACTCCGGGTATGCCGGTATGGTATGTCGATTAGCGTCGACCCGGTCAACTCCGGGTCTGTGCATATCTCATCATCTTGACCCTATCCGGGGGTTGCCCCCCGACACTTTAAAGATACGAATTTTCTTGTGGAGATTGGCGCTCTGTTCTCTTCCAACAGGAGATATTCGACATCATAGAAACATGGCGACTTCTAGTGTCTGCTCGATATGTGGCCAAGATTGACTCATGGCGGCACTCCGTCATCGAGTGCACCATGTCGCACAGTGTGTGGGCGCTCCCTGATCCAGTAGTCGCCGAGCATATAAGAGCATCTCTAGCGGTAACCGTAAAACACGAAACTGAAAACACAGTTTACAGTCTGCAGAAAACGTGTTTTAAAGGCTGCAGAGTCCGAAAAACCAAACGGTAAAACGGAATATTCACTAAATATTCTCTGTGGTCTTCTTCTTCTTCCTCGCGCGATTGAAAGAACAACTATGCCCGAGATGTCGCCTAGAGGGGGGGGGGGGGGGTGAATAGGCGATTAAAACTTTTTCTATTTAGGGGCTTGATAATTGCGGAATAAAACTAGGTGTTTAAATTAACAAGCCAACAACCTAAAATTCTAGGTTTATCTAAGTGCACCAACAACCTATGCTAAACAAGGCAAGTAACAAGGTGATAGCAAGATATAGACTTCAAGCACGATGGCTATCACAATGTAAATTTGCATAAGTAAAAGCTCGGGTATAGAAATAACCGAGGCACGCGGAGACGAAGATTTATTCCTGAGTTCCTCCTTGTTAAGGGAGTACGTCTCGTTGGAGGGGTGTGAGCTCGCCACAAAAGGCCTACTCAAGATGCCACAAAGGCCTCACCCTATTCTCCGACGAACCGCACCCAAAGGCTTGGTTCACCTTCCACTATCGGAATCATTCGGGGCGGATTCCGGAGCCCTTTACAACTTCTCTTGGGGCACACAGCCACAACTCAATTGGGGGCTCCCAAACTCGTGCCGAAGCTCCACAAGCCGAAGTCTTCGCGGCACCTCCAAACCGTCTAGGGTACACAATGCACCCAAGAGGCACAAAGCTCTTGTGAACACAATGCACCCAAGAGTAACAAGCTTCCAACCTTCAATCCCACGAATCACCGTGGGGAGCACAACCCGATGCAAAAGGGAAAGATCACACCAAGTGGTCAAATTCTTCTCCCCAAAATCCAACCAAAGCAACGAATGCTATGGAGGGATTTAGGAGGAAGAACGGAGGAGAAACACCAAGAACTCCAAAATCTAGATCCCACAAGTTCCCCTCACTTAGAGGAGATTTTGTTTGGTGGAAAGATGGATCTAGATCTCCTCTCTTGTTTCCCTAAATTTGGGCAAGAATCATCGGAGGGATTAGAGGGAATCGAGCTCTCAAAATGTTAGCAATGGAGGAGAGAGAGCAAGGGATGAGATCTACTCTGAAAATGGGGAAGAAAACCCTTTTATAGGTGGCTCCAAAAAGGAGCCGTTGGAGAATAAAACGTTGGACAAAGAATGGACAAAAGTGCCCAGGCGGCCCGGCCTGGGGCCGGCCTAGAACGCAGCGCATCGAACAGGGGAAAAACGGGCAGCCGGCCTGCTCCCGGCCTTGGGCCGGTCAAGCACCCGGGTGGGCCGGGCAACAGCCTGAGGCCACCGGCCTGCTCCCGGCCTGGGGCCGGCCACCCGGTTCAGAGAGGCCGGGGAGGACCCCGAACGGGCCGGCCTGGGGCCGGCCTGGCCGGCCGGACTGCGTTTTTTTTTCTTCTGTTTTTTTAAATCTGTCAAATAAACTTTCCGAAATAGAAAAGCAATATCTCTCGCATACGAACTCCGTTTTCGATAAACTTGGACTCGTTGGAATCGTCACAATGAGCACAACAAGAATATGCAGAGAAACATCATAGTCCAAGAATATAATATAAATATAAATGAGGAAAGGTAAAAGCTCCCATTTGCAAATCGGAAATGCAATAACTTTCACCCATGAACTCCGTTTTCGATAATCTTGGACTCGTTGGAATTGTCACACCGAGCACAAAAAGATTATGCAGAGAAACATCATAGTCCAAGAAAATATTATAAAACCAAATGGGGAAAGTTAAAAACTCTTTTTCGCAAACCGAAAATGCCGGAACTTTTGCAATTGACGTCCGAATGAAATAAAACCAATTTTGTTGGAAAGAGGACGACAAATGCTACCTTTGAAAATGACAAACAAGCAATGGAGATTTTGCAAAGAAATGGAAGAGAGAAATCTTCCGCACGGATAAACCGGCAAAATCTCCAATACCGAAACCGCAATAGAAGACGCATATGAAAACCGTTTTCGGTGAACTTGGCTTTGTCATGACAAGCACGACAAGCACCAAGACCACACCACGATTCGAGACAAAAAAGAACCAATAAAGATGAATGCATGGATGCAAAGGTTTGTGCTCTCTACGGCGATACGATCACGATATTCGGTCGAGAGCCCCTCTTGATAGTACGGTTATCTATCCTATAACCCGGTCTCTCACTAAACAACATGAGACCGGTAAAATAGAAACCCTATCAAGATCATACCTTTGCCTTGCGCAAAAAACCACTTGAGGTCGATGAAGACGATCTTCATCTCCTCAAGACGCACCACCTTCCTTCGATTGCGCTTCGGTGAAGATTCACTTGATGCTCCCCCATACACCAAGATGGGAGACGCTCTCTTCGGCATATCTTCACTTGGCCTTGAGTGATGATCAACCCGCACAAAGCCTTGATCAACACAAACTTTTCTTCTTCCCTTAACCTTGACTCCAACAAATGGAGAACAAGCAAACAAATGGACAACCTACAAATATAGCTCAATGCAAATATTAGTCCATAGAGATTGTCATTAATTACCAAAATCATGCATGGGGCAACCATTTCAATCTCCCCCATTTTGGTAATTGATGACAATCCCTTTTAAGAGGGTTTACATAATGAATAAAGCATCCTTGCACGGCAAACAAGCAAGAATGCAAAGCGCATTAAAGGCAAATGCAACAAAAGCATAAAACCCAAATTCCCTTAAACCCTCTAAACTTCTCCCCCATTGGCATCGATTGCCGAAATGGGAAGAAAAATTTAGAGAGCCAATATAATATGAGTTCCTCCATAAAGGTGATGACAATCCCTTTTAACGGAAAAAAAGAGGAAATCAAATTATATTGAGGATCAAAAGATTGCAAAAGATGAAATCATTTTAAACAACTCCACAAAGGAGAAAAGCAATCAAAAAGATCCAAAGCGAGAGTTCTAGATAAAAATGAAGAAGCTACCCAATTTTCATGCACAATTGAGGAGTGCACAAAAATGGCATCCTCGCTCCCCCAAAATCATCTAGAACCCGCAACAAGTGCAATAGTGCATAATGCAAAGGCAAATCATAGCACTTGCACCAAAGATGTGGTTGAGCCATAAGAAGATACCAATATTCAAAATTCATCATAAGATAGGCCCAACCGAAATAAGAAGATCTTTTAAAGAAATATGTTCACAAGCTTAGGGATACCAATTGGAAACTAAAACCAATTGAAAATGCCAAAAGCTAGTGAGAGCATTTAGTCAAATGAAAATCAACATGCTTACCATGGTAAGCATGAAGTAAAAGATCCTCAACGAATACATGAGTGTGCAAAGATACCAATAAACAATAAGACAAGCACTCATGAGACAAATTTGGAGCCACCAAAGAATTATAGATGAAACACAAGATGGCTCAAAAAGAAATAGGATACCGACTAAAAGATGACCTCTCTCATATGTATAGGTTTCTAATTAGACAAACCATAAAGATATACATCCGCAAAGAAACATATACATAGGAAATGGTTCGAGAAAAGGAGAACAAGGCATCCAAAAGGAAGTCATAAATATACAAACGAGATTGTTGCTTGAAAGCATAGCACAAAGCTCAAATTTATCTCATTGTATATAAATGAACTTCAAATATATCAAATGCATCACACATATCACTAAGGGAACAAGAGATAGTGGAGATGCTTTGAGTTAGGCAACAAGTATCACAAGGAAATAATCTCAATTGAAGAAAATGTTTTTGAAAATTCCACACACATATCACAAAGACATATTAAGTGAAGGAAAAGGCCAAAACCACAACAATTGCATATAAGAGATTTCATGCCAAGAGGCAACCTACACAAGGTTGGAAACTAGAAAGGTATGCATGAGATGGATACTTTTTACCGAGATGCATTGACGATGAAGATGATGAGAGTTGGTTTGTCATCAAAGCTTGACTCCGACAATCACACGGTGAGAACACCTTCCTTATGAACGAGGCAAGCATCCAATGCATCTCCATTGTACCTAAAACAAAATTAGAATACAAAATGGTTCCCAAACTCATTGGGTTCCATAGTAGTTAGATCAACTACAATATATAGGAAACACTCCACATAAATATGTGCATATAGATATGAAATTGAATTTCATGCACATCTTAGCCGATTTAAGATTCGGTGGAGTATCCCCTATATATTGGATCAAGAAAGATAAGCATGCTAAAATAATATAAATTAGTAACCGAGCATGCAAAGGCTTTATAGAACCAAAAGAGATACAATTTGGACGAAAACACAAAGTGAACCAAAAAGGTTGTCCAAATTATATCAAAATCCAAATCAACACATGAATTAGGAGAAATCAAATCAACCTATTATTGATTCCAAAACACATCAACACATGAAGTGTGATATCAAAAGGAATCAAATCAACACAACAAATGATTGATAAGACACCTATTGAAAATAAGATACCAATTAAAACAAAAAATATCAACTAGGAGAAAAAATACCAAGAAGAGGATGATACTTGACAGAAATCAAGTAAAGTGAAATAAGGCAAAAAGGTATCAAGACTCCCACAATAAATATTAATTGGAACAAATATCTATGGAGGAGATATTAAATTCCAATTAATACCAATTGAAGGTACCAACACAAGATAAAGAATCAAATGCCAATTGAAAGGATCAAAAATTGATAGATAGGTTAGTGTTCTAAATAAAAGGAATGCTCCCCCAATATACATGCATTATCTTTGATATTTGCATTTGAATACAAAATGCATGCACAAGGGATCATTACTCTCCATATTTTATTTACAACACTAAACACTACCAATTGAAAAATAGGATCCATTCAAAAGGCGAGGAAGGCAATAGATAAAGAAAGTCAACGCAAGAGCCAATGTGAAGATGGTATACAAAATCCACCACAATTACTAGTATCACTTGTCATGGACAAGGAGTATATGGAGATATTTCTTGGTGGTATATAGTAATGATGATCAAGACCAACTTCACAACAAATAAGCATATGGCAAAAGATAAGAATTAAAGACACCAATTTTTTTGAAAAAGGTTTGTTGGTAGTCTCAACTATTCGAACCAACCGGCAAAGCCATGGTTAAAACAAAATGAAACAAATGGTTTCTCACATAATATATGGAAATGCATATTAGAGAAAAACCACACCAAGCAAACCCATGCAAACAAGAGCCAAAAGATAACCAAAAGAAAATTGGAACTTGTTCGAGCAAACATGCCACATAGGAGAAAGATAATTTGCAATATCAACTCTAAGTGGCAAACCTCAAATGTTCACATTTTTATGGGATTGTAATATGCACATAGCTTATTACTCCCCCATAATGTGATAATTCATTTTATTTTTAAACAAGAGGCAAATAAAACCAACTAGAGAAATTAATGGACATGTAGAATTTGAATTTATCATGAATATGACATACCACATAGTAGCTAGATAATATTGAAATATCAATACTAGGTGGTGTCCTTCATGTACACACATTTTTAGGTTTGTGAAGTGCACAAAGCATTTCACTCCCCCAAAATGGGATGGTCCACTAATATCTCAAAAAGCCAAATTAAATCCACACAAGATCTAAAAAGCTCAACACAAAGTTACACTTACATGATACACAACTAACATACACAACCTTGAGTAACAAGACTAGTAGGAAAGAAGCATATCACATACAAGCACATATTAGGAACAAAACTAACACATGCAAGGGAGCAAGCAACTTTCAATGAATATATGAGTTAAATACAAGTTACCGCAAGGAGGAAGCATTGGATATGAGATAGAGCAATATATTCCAATTGACTTGGCTTGAGAAATAAACCATGAAGATCCCTCAATTCTTCAAAAGTAGCCAAGTCACCAATGTCCTCCACATCAACCTATTGATCAAGTTGAAGCTTGTTGGTCCCCAACCAAGTTGGGTCCTAAGATGTTAGTCACAATAGGTTTGGGAACCCAAATGGTGCTTTTCTTGACACCACTTTGAGCTCCCACATATTTGGCAAACACATTGCCATTTCTATCCTTCCCAAGAGAATAAATATCATCAATTATGATAGGGTTGGATGAGGTACCGTTGGTGCATGAAGAAGCAAAATGACCTTTGCCACGGCAAAGGTAGCAACACCGACTCTTCTTCTTCTTAATAGGCTCCTCAACTTGAGGAGCATTGGTTTGAGTCTTCTTAGGAAGTGGCCGTTATTCAACACGTGGTTGAGCACAAGATTGAACATGAGGCCGCTTCCCTAGTTGCTTCTCACTAAGAGGCATCTTCTTCTTCATTGGGCAATCCCGAACGTGGTGCCCTTCTAGCTTGCACTTGAAGCAAATGATGTTGGCCGGATTCTTGATTTGAACTTGGCCCTTCTTCTTCTCAACCTTGGACTTGATCTTGTTGTTGGAGTTGAATCCAAGTCCACTCTTGTCATTGGGGGATTGTTGCACACTCAACATGTTGTCAAGTGCACGCTTTCCTTCATGACGCTTCTCCAAGTCATTCTTCAAAGAAGTGACTTGGGCCTTGAGGTCTTTTATTTCCTCTACATGGTTAGTGGCAACAAATGCACTAGAGGAAGTAAAAGCTTCATTGTTATGACAACAAGGCAAAGCGAGTAATTCATCACATGATGTGCCAATATTTTTGGTGGATGAATTACTAGGACTAGCACATGGCATTTTAGCATTTTTAGTTGAAGTTGTGCTATTATCCACATGAGACTCACTAGATGTTACCTTTGTCGTGATGGCCTCATGAGCTAACTTTAGACTAGCATAGGATGCTAGAAGATCATCATTAGAGCTAGATAGCTTTTTATGATTTTCTTCCAACTCCCTATACTTGCTAGTTAGCAACTCAAGTTGAGCCCTTAGCTCAACATTCTCCTTCAAAGTAGATGCTTCACAAGAAATTGAGTTAGAGCACAAGCATCATTGACCTTAGGGATGGAATAAGAAATCTTAGCAAGCTCTTCATTTAATTTAGCATTTTCAATTTTCGTGACCTTATATTTAGCAATGGCATGGTCACGTTTTTTAATGATTTTAGCAATTATTTCATTATGAGACTCCTCGATAGAATTTAGTTTCTCCTCAAGAGAAGCACGAGTCTCTTGCTCTTCCTCAAGAGCATCTTCTAACGATGCTTTCTCCATAGCATCATCTCTTTCGATCTTACCCTTTTCTTCAAGGCTTGCTTCCAAGGCCTCAATAGTTTCCCCACGCTCAATAAGAGTGCTCATGATTTCAAAGAGGTTAGCTTGGGCACTTTTATTATTAGGAAGGGCTTTGAGAATCATTAGACCTTTATTTTGAAGAAGGGCATTAATTTTTTCCATATCATCTTCTTCATCATTTTTATCATCATCATTATCATCATTATTATCATCATTGTCATTACTAGAAGAAGATTTAGCCATAAGGCAATGAGAGGTGGATGAAGAAGAATAATTAAATTTTGAACTACTCAAGTTCACATCTTGTTGCATAGCAAATTGGGTTTCCTCTACATTATTATTAATGCAAGAGTTAGAGGGAACACAAGCATTTTCATCATGGCAACAAGATAAAGCAAGCATATCATAAAGAGATTCATCCAACCAAATTTTTGATGACATGCAAGGACTATCAACACTAGCATGTAAATCATTTATAGTGCTACGAGTGTTTAGGTCCAAAGATGAAGCATTGCAATAAGATAGAGATAAATGATCATCAACAATGAGCTCACTATCCAAATTGCAAAAACCATCACTACTCACCATCACATTGGATTGTGGCTTACCACATTTTGGTGAAGTAGACAAAGATGAGAGCTCGTCACGGCCGGAGATGGAAGGAGAACAATCATCCTCAATAGAGTTGGACACTCCATATTTATCTTGAAGCTTGGTCCATAGCTCATGAGCATCCCGGAGAGGCATAATTGACTCAAACACAACTACACTCACAAACTTGCAAAACTCGTTAGATGCTAGAGCATCTAGATATAAGTTTTTCTCATCCTCTAAAGTCTTACTTTCGCAATCATTTGGAGGAGAAAAACCTATATCTAAGATACGCTCAATATTGGGGTCCAAGACTCGTAAGTGTCTAAGCATATGAGTTTTCCAAACATTAAAATTTGTGCCATTAAATCTAAACAAGGAATTGTGCACTAAATCCCTAGACGACATCTTTACTCTCTAGGCGGTAAAGCCAAACAAGAGAGACGAGCCTCTGATACTAATTGAAAGAACAACTATGCCCGAGATGTCGCCTAGAGGGGGGGGGGTGAATAGGCGATTAAAACTTTTTCTATTTAGGGGCTTGATAATTGCGGAATAAAACTAGGTGTTTAAATTAACAAGCCAACAACCTAAAATTCTAGGTTTATCTAAGTGCACCAACAACCTATGCTAAACAAGGCAAGTAACAAGGTGATAGCAAGATATAGACTTCAAGCACGATGGCTATCACAATGTAAATTTGCATAAGTAAAAGCTCGGGTATAGAAATAACCGAGGCACGCGGAGACGAAGATTTATTCCCGAGTTCCTCCTTGTTAAGGGAGTACGTCTCGTTGGAGGGGTGTGAGCTCGCCACAAAAGGCCTACTCAAGATGCCACAAAGGCCTCACCCTATTCTCCGATGAACCGCACCCAAAGGCTTGATTCACCTTCCACTATCGGAATCCTTCGGGGCGGATTCCGGAGCCCTTTACAACTTCTCTTGGGGCACACACCCACAAATCAATTATGGGGGCTCCCAAACTCGTACCGAAGCTCCACAAGCCGAAGTCTTCGCGGCACCTCCAAACCGTCTAGGGTACACAATGCACCCAAGAGGCACAAAGCTCTTGGGAACACAATGCACCCAAGAGTAACAAGCTTCCAATCTTCAATCCCACGAATCACCGTGGGGAGCACAACCCGATGCAATAAATGCAAAAGGGGAAGATCACACCAAGTGGTCAAATTCTTCTCCCCAAAATCCAACCAAAGCAACGAATGCTATGGAGGGATTTAGGAGGAAGAACGGAGGAGAAACACCAAGAACTCCAAAATCTAGATCCCACAAGTTCCCCTCACTTAGAGGAGATTTTGTTTGGTGGAAAGATGGATCTAGATCTCCTCTCTTGTTTCCCTAAATTTGGGCAAGAATCATCGGAGGGATTAGAGGGAATCGAGCTCTCAAAATGTTGGCAATGGAGGAGAGAGAGCAAGGGATGAGATCTACTCTGAAAATGGGGAAGAAAACCCTTTTATAGGTGGCTCCAAAAAGGAGCCGTTGGAGGAGAAAACGTTGGACAAAGAATGGAAAAAAGTGCCCAGGCGGCCCGGCCTGGGGCCGGCCAGCATGCCGGCCAGGCCGGCCTGGAACGCAGCGCAGCGAACAGGGGAAAAACGGGCAGCCGGCCTGCTCCCGGCCTTGGGCCGGTCAAGCACCCGGGTGGGCCGGGCAACAGCCCGAGGCCACCGGCCTGCTCCCGGCCTGGGGCCGGCCACCCGGTGCAGAGAGGCCGGGGAGGACCCCGAACGGGCCGGCCTGGCCGGCCGGACTGCGTTTTTTTTCTTCTATTTTTTTTTTAAAATCTGTCAAATAAACTTTCCGAAATAGAAAAGCAATATCTCTCGCATACGAACTCCGTTTTTGATAAACTTAGACTCGTTGGAATCGTCACAACGAGCACAACAAGAATATGCAGAGAAACATCATAGTCCAAGAATATAATATAAATATAAATGAGGAAAGGTAAAAGCTCCCATTTGCAAATCGGAAATGCAATAACTTTCACCCACGAACTCCGTTTTCGATAATCTTGGACTCGTTGGAATCGTCACACCGAGCACAAAAAGATTATGCAGAGAAACATCATAGTCCAAGAAAATATTATAAAACCAAATGGGGAAAGTTAAAAACTCTTTTTCGCAAACCGAAAATGCCGGAACTTTTGCAATTGACGTCTGAATGAAATAAAACCAATTTTGTTGGAAAGAGGACGACAAATGCTACCTTTGAAAATGGCAAACAAGCAATGGAGATTTTGCAAAGAAATGGAAGAGAGAAATCTTCCGCACGGATAAACCGGCAAAATCTCCAATACCGAAACCACAATAGAAGACGCATATGAAAACCGTTTTCGGTGAACTTGGCTTTGTCATGACAAGCACGACAAGCACCAAGACCACACCACGATTCGAGACAAAAAAGAACCAATAAAGATGAATGCATGGATGCAAAGGTTTGTGCTCTCTACGGCGATACGATCACGATATTCGGTCGAGAGCCCCTCTTGATAGTACGGTTATCTATCCTATAACCCGGTCTCTCACTAAACAACATGAGACCGGTAAAATAGAAACCCTATCAAGATCATACCTTTGCCTTGCGCAAAAACCACTTGAGGTCGATGAAAAAGATCTTCATCTCCTCAAGACGCACCACCTTCCTCGATTGCGCTTCGGTGAAGATTCACTTGATGCTCCCCCATACACCAAGATGGGAGACGCTCTCTTCGGCATATCTTCACTTGGCCTTGAGTGATGATCAACCCGCACAAAGCCTTGATCAACACAAACTTTTCTTCTTCCCTTAACCTTGACTCCAACAAATGGAGAACAAGCAAACAAATGGACAACCTACAAATATAGCTCAATGCAAATATTAGTCCATAGAGATTGTCATTAATTACCAAAATCATGCATGGGGCAACCATGCACTTTTAGCGTTCCCCAATTCCTCCGCATACTAAATCCATTGATTCATAAGTATACAGGAGTTGAACTAGCTAGCTTCCCGGCAAGGATCGATCCATCTAGTATACTAGCTGCACCGCGAAGGATCGATCCATCTAGTTGGGCTAGCTAGCTGCTGCCAGGCAAAGGATCGATCCATCTTTTTTTTAGATAAAGAGTGTATATTAATATCGCTGAGATACAAATTACACCCAGCCTCTGCAACAACGCAATAACCGAAGTTACTACGGATGCACACAGCCGAAAGACAATAAGAAGAAGAAATAAAAAGAAAAGTCCCGCTACAGAGTTACAGTCATTCAAGCAGCCGCACAACCACCACCAAAACAACACTTGATGCCCAATTCTTCAAAAGCAATGACTTCAAGAAAAACAGTGCCAGACCCAACCAATTAAGGCCAGACCTTGGGTTTTCACCCTGAAGATAGTCCTCACACTCAAAACAATGTCTTCAGCAAGACCACTGTCAGGCACAACCAATTAAGGCCAGACCTTGGATTTTCACCCTGAAAGGTAGGACTTTGGACTTCACGTATGTTGTCCCCCCCACTTACATGTCGCTGCTCCAAGTCATGAAACACCAAGCCAATTCCTCATCGCGATAAAGATTCGAACCACCATTGCTAGCCTCAGATCTCGACTAACATGACCTTCTCCGCCAGCACCATGGAACGAGAACATGTCCCATGATATTAACAGCCAGCAGAGCTTCGAAGCGCTCCCTCTGAAACCAAACGGCCAGAGTAAAAAATGGGTGCGCACAAACGAATTCCACCCGATCCAGCAATCTCCAGGCATGAATCGCCCAGTGGAGTTGCCGGCGGAGCCTTCCGGAACTCGTCACTTCAGCCAAATCAACGAGCGCACGCATCCAGTAGATCATCGTCTTCGCGCGGGAGAAACCCTAGGACCGCCACCTTTATTCAAAGCCAAGCCAGCAACCCCCATGCTGCCGGCCGGCTCCCGGCGATCGGATCGAGCGAGACAAAGCGGTGGAGGGGCACAAAGAAAGACCACGTCGGTGTGGGAAGATCCTGACGACCGCTGCCGCCAGGAACCACAACCACGGGATCCGGCCGTCCGGGTTCAGAAGGGCCCAGATCAGGTCCTCGTCGCCGCCTCAGGCCGCAGCACCGCCGGCAGGTCCTCCCGTGTCGACTCCAAGAACTCAGACGCGCAGGAGCGCGCCGCCTGCTCCTCCTCAGCTGCTCCCAGCCCCATGCCCACCCGTAGACGCCTCTCCCCCACGCGAGGGAAGCCCGTCGGGGCACGCCATCCACACCCGCCGCCAAGGACGGCCGGGCGCGACTGCCACCGCCGGCGCCACCAGCGGCAGCGGCCAGGGGAGAGCTGCAGTGGCGCTTTGTTTGGCTAGGGTTGGAGGCCCTCCGGAGCTGCCCGCGCGAGCATCCCGGGAGGGATTCGGAGGGGTGGGGGTGATCCATCTAGTATGCTAGGCCTCACAGGCCAGGCCAGGCAAGGATCGATCCATCTTGTTGAGCTAGCTAGCTGCCGGGCAAGGAGTTGAGCTAGCTAGCTGCAATGCGGACGAGCTCCTCGGGCTAGCTGCAACGCGGAGAAAGCCCCTCGGCATCAAGCAGCCGCCGCTTCTCGCAGCCGCCGTCGCGGCGCGGACGAGCTCCTCGGGCCAGCGTAGAGGCCCCTGGGGCCGGCGACCAGCTCCTGTCCAGTGCCGCTCGAATTTCCGGCTATTTCGGTGACGATTCCGATGATGACGGCGGAAGTTTTCCGGATTCTGGCGACTTGAAGAGCGGAAGGTCACCGGCGGATGCTGAATATTCAGCCCGCCAACGTCTCGCGCGGTTTTCACCTTCCGTTTGACCGCGAAAACTGTACATTCTCGGTTTCGAGGGAAAAAATTTCGGGAGTCTGAAAAAAGTTTTTCAGTTCGCACAGTTTTACAGTCACTGTTCTGTCTCTTTTTTAATCGCGCAAACAATATCGAACGGTTAATTTTTCAGTTCCGGCCTTTTACAGTCACTGCTAGAGATGCTCTAAGCATCACGACAGAACCCTCTATGCGTTAATGGTTGTTTTCAATGATGCAATCAATGGCACATGAGGAATTTACAAGTATGGAGGTGACCATGTGGGCTATCTGGCACGGTAGACGGAAAGTGGTCCATGAAGAGATCTTCCTGAGTTCCATGGTGACAAATTATTTTTGGACCGCACTATTCAGCGGCGCCGCACACAACTCGACCTTGTGCGGCGGCTGTACCCAGTCCCGAATTAGTATTTCCCGCGTTTTGTTTTCCTCTCGCTCGAGCGTGCAGTAGTTGCGTGCTGTGCATCCTGGTGCTGCGTCTCTCGTTCTAGGCCTTGGCTACTAGCCTAGCTACTAAAAATTGGTAAGAACAAATCTACCTAACCACCCTGCTCCCTCCACCTCGATCTATACAAATCCTCAAAGCTTGTTCTTTTCGAGGTAGACTGGCTTCAGGTTCTTCCTCCGCAAGATACTTGAGCTAGATATGCACCATTAGGAGGTGAAAAATTGAACTGCCACAAATGCATGAGCTGCTATAGTAAAACATAACACGAAACAGAATACGAATAATACTTGCTATTATCACAATTCCACCTGTCTGCTCCAGATCACAAACAAATACTTGTTATGATCTTGAAAAATTTATAAGCTACACAATTATAACAAGATTGAAAACTTGAACAAGATCATCCAACTAACACATCAAAATAACTAGATCGAGGATATGTGAAACTTAGGTGTTTTTTCACACAAATTAACACGTAAATGGATCCATATTAGGTTAAGGAACCTACAAACTGCACACATGACAAGAATATTGCGAGTATTGAATTTACATATAAAAGTCTGGAAAAACATAATGACATGCAGTAGGCGATCTTGGACACCGGGACCTTGACTTTTCAAAAAGATTCCAATCACCATACACCTGTTACATGAAGAAACCGTCTAATTAGCAAGATGTGTAATTGCTACTTAAATAGTTACGGATTATCTTCATACAACTATCAAGTTCTACACAAGAAAATTATCAGATTAATTTCATGCAATTACCAGGTCATCCACCAAGCACTTACCAGATAAATTCAATGCAACTACCAGGTCAGATAAATTCAACGCAACTATCGGGTTATCCACAAATACTTACCTGATAAAATCCATGTAACTACCAGGTTATCCACAAATACATACCAGAATAAATCAACACAACTACCAGGTTATCCACGAAACCATTACATACCAGATTAATTCAACACAACTACCAGGTTATCCACGAAACACTTACCAGATTAATTCAATGCAACTACCAGGTTATTGACCAACACTTACCAGATTAATTCAAATATAACTATCAGGTTGTCCACAAATACTTCCCAGGTAAATTCAGTGCAACTACCAGTTTATCCACTAAACTAGATAAATTCAATGGGGCTACTAGGTTATGCAACAATATATACCAGATAAAATTAATGTAAATACCAGGTTATCCACCAATACTTACCTGATTAATTCAATGCATATACCAGCTTATCCACAAAAACAGTTATCGGATTAATTCAATGCAACTATCGGGTTACACGAAAACACTTATCAGATTACTTCAATGCAACTACCGAGTTATCGACCAACACTTGCCAGATTAATTCAAATGCAACTATCAGGTTATCCACAAGCATTTACCTAGTAAATTCAAGGCACCTACCCGTTTATCCACAGAAAGAAAAGCCTATCATTCTAAATATCAAATAGCCAGATCACCCTGAGTAGTTTCCATATTCTAATTATGAGATTGCAAAATTATCTAGATGACATTACCAAGTTCTTCACTGAGTAGTTGACCAATGTTGTATTTATCAGATTATTAATTAACAGTCTCAACAAAAGTAGAAAATCTCAAGCACATCCACATTAAGGTGGATAATTCTAGGAACATGCACAACCAGTAAGCAACGAGGTGTATGTTCTTACCATGTTGATGTCCTTGTGGGCGGCACCATTGCACAGTCAGCTGAGATTGTCAGGGTCGCCTTGTCGATGATGACATTTCCTTCCACGCCCATGTGCATGCCACAAATGTGTGCCGCTGTGTCCTGGAGCTCCCACTAGTCCAAGGTCACTGCCACCGTCGCTGCATCTGCTGGTCCGTCAGCGCGCCGCCACCCATGTCCGGAGCAGTGAAGCACCCCCACCTTCCCCACAAAGATCAACACCACCGTTGCCTCATCTGCATCTCCCACTTCATCAAGCCTGCCACCACCCCTTGCCCGGAGCACTGAAGCACCCCCACCTTCCCCACAAAGTTCACCGCCGCCATGGCCTCATCTGCATCTCCCTAACAGTCGAGCGTTCTGCCACCCCATCCCAGAGCACTGAAGCACCCTCATCTTCCTTATTTCCTAGTATCCTTCCCCATCTCAGTGACGGTGCTTCACTAAAATCACTCCTTCAACCATTGCCACATATTGCAACTCTTGGTACTACAGTCGTCGCCGCATCCACAGCTCCTGCCCACCGCCACCCTCCATGGCGCCATAGCCTTCAAGGCGGCCGTCCGCACCAGTGACACAACTTCTAGATCGTGCGGCGACCATCAGCCCCGACGAGGTCCTCGTCCTCAAGGAGGCTCCACCATAGTGACCTCGTGCGGCACGGCAGCGCACACAACCATGACTTCCTCCAGGCTCCAGCAGCGAAGTCGCCTCTAACGTGGAGGTCAACGCGTCCCCGCATGCTGCAATCTCGCTGGTCGGAGGTGTTCGCGGCCGTCCCGACGCGCTCGGCGGCGACGCCTCCCCGCCGCTGCTCGATGACGCGCTCGCCGTTGCATGCTCATTGCCGACGGCCTCCTCACGCTAGCCGAGTGACGCCTCATCCTGGCGCGTCTGCACGTGGAGGTCAACGCGTCCGGCTGCAATCTCACAGATCGGAGGTGTCGACGGCCATCCCAACACGCTCGGCGGTGACGCTTCCCCACTGCAGCTCGATGGCGCGCTCGATGTTGTGTGCTCGTCGCTGACGGCCTCCCCGCACTAGGCGAGTGACGCCTCGCCCTCGTCGGCGGCGACCTGTCCCCGCACTAAACAACAGATGCCTCCTCCTCACGTACGCGCCAGCTCGCGCTCGTCGGCGGTGGCTCCCTGCTGCGTGCTCAGCGGCGGCGGCCGTCTTCTTCTCTCTTTTTTCCAATGTGAGGCGGCGTGCTCCCCCATGTTGGTCTGAGGAGGTTTGTTGTAACAGCCCCAACTTTGTACTGAAAAATACCAAGAATTTTTCCACTTTTGCATCATTGTTTGCATCATGGCATCCATATGAAATTGTTATTCCTAACTATCCATTTATGTAAGCAACTAAAATGGGGAAGCAAACCTTCTCCAACCACAACACCAAATGCATTTGTTTAATTTGGCAAACAAACTATTCTTGGACTTCCAAATTGTTTAGGAAGTTCCAAGTTACATCTTATAACCAATTGTCAAAGTCCAATTGTTGACAAGCAAAGAGATAAATTTGAGAATTCAAAATTGGCTTAATTCTATTTATATTTTTGGAACCAAGTAAACCTTTCCAAAAATTCAAACTAAAATTATGGGGAGCTTCACTCTCATATTAGGAGCCTCCTTGAATAATTTCATTATTTTTGGAAATGCTTAAGTGCTCCAAATAATTACAATTTGTAAATTATCAAAATTGACCCTAATTAAAAACTATGAACAAATATAGTGCAAAACATTTTATTTTGGGGCACCAATTTTTGTGGGCCTTCCGCATGTTATGGAAAGCCTACATGAATTTTTCTAGATTTTATAAAATTGATTAAAGGCCTTAAATAAATAGCTAAAACCCTGATAGTTTTAAAACATAAAAGAAAGAAATGCCAGGAGGGGGTTTTCTGCAAAACTTCCTTCTTCTCCCTGTAGCGACCGAGCCACTGCCGAGCTCGACCAGCCCGACGCCGTCGCCACCCTCACTGGCGCCATGCCACCCTGCTCCTCCGTGGTGGACAAAGAGGACGCCCCCGACGCTGCTCCCCCTCTCTCTCCCCTGGTTCACCTGCTCCTCACCTGCTCCTCACCTGCTCCCCCGTTCCCTCCTCTCTGTCCCGAGCTCCACCCTTGCCACAAGGTTGCCGAGCACACCGCCGTCGCCTGGAGCCGCCCCGGGCGAATCGAAGACCGCAGAAAGCACCGCCGCGCCGTCCGCTAGCCGCTGACCCAAGGAATCGATGAGGGACGTCGTAGCGCGACCGTGCCGCTCGTCCTTCCCCGCCTCCGTCCGACCGACGGCCGCCGCGCGTCGAGCACGCGCTCACCGCCGTCCAGCCTCCCCGTCTTTCTTTGACCCCTCCGTTGCGTTCCTGGTGAGATTCCAGTCCTCCGGGACATCTTCCTTCTCTCCCTCCCCCTTTGCATCGCCGCCGCGCGTGCTCATCCTCGCTGTCGTCACCGTGGTCACCATCGTCGCCACCCCGGCCTAGACACCGGCCTGGGCCGGTCAGACGGCCGGTGGCCTCAGATGGATGCCAGGCCTAGACACCGGTCTGGGCCGGCCGGGAGGCCGGCTGCCTCCGAAAGGAGCCCGGCCTGGTGCCTGGTCTGGGCCGGCCAGGAGGCCGGCCGCCTCAGACACAGGTACGGCCTGGAAACCGGCCTGGGCCGATCTGTGGGACGGCCCAAAGAGTAAAAACAGTTATTTAAAATAAATTAAATAAAATTCTAACTATTTAAATATTGACTCAAATTTAGCAAATGATATACCAAATTGATCAGAAAAACATCACCTACATGTTGGTAACATTTCCATACTCTTTTGAGTAAATTATTTTACCTTTATTTAAGAATTCCTAAAAATGGTATAAATAATACCAAATTGGGAAAAATCATAACTTATCAAATAAATAACCAAAAACTGTGAATAAAATATCAATGTGATCAGTACTTCCAATGTTATCAAACCATGCTAATATTACATCATGATCACATTTATTTATTTGATGTTATTCTTTAAATGATTAAACGAATTAAATTCAAATAATTATTTAATTTGCTATTTATTCATCAAAACTCGGAAAATTACAAATAAGGTACCAAAATGATCGGAAGAAGAAACCCTATCCTTTCATGTCATGTTCATGCATATTTAAACCACTTGAGTAATTTAACCAATATATGAACAATGTGGTCATTAAGTTAAATATGGGGTTGCGTCCAAATAATTGCACTAATTATTTGGCTCTCCATTTAATTTTTCTATTTAAATTATATGGTGATATCTTCGCATAATCTTGTCATGTCATCATGTGATTGTGCATTGCACCTTGTCTTCGTGTGATTTATTTTGTTCTTCTATTCTTGCTTGGGTATCGATAGATTCCGGAGTGGAGGTTAACCCTACCTACCACGACGAGCACTACTACACGCCCCGGCAGCAAGGCAAGAGATAACCTAACCTTCTTGGCATCTAGCATCCTATTGTTTTCTAAATTTATTTTATCCACCATAATATTGCATGCGATTCCAATGTCACTTTTGATCAAGATGTAGAGTATCGTATGAATGCATGTTTATCCCCGAACCAATACGTGTATCCCCACCTATGAACCATAGGTTTGATGTGTTGGCCGGAGACAAAGATATAATTGTGGTATATATATGCTTAGCTATTGCTTAGCCATGCTTAGTTAAATGCTTTATTGTATGTTGATTTAATTCCATGATATTGATGTTGATGGAATGTTCGGACATGGTGGTTATCGTTGGTACTTAATTAATTTGCTTTAAAGGCTTGGGTGAGTTGCCATCGGGGATGGTGTTTTGCCTCACTCTTGCCCCTAGGTGCGAGTTCCTGTCTTCGGACTCAAGGTTTGAGCGTGCTTCCATTGGTGGGGGTATGGGCTCCTTACTAACTAAATAACTTGTGCGGTCGTATCCAATGGTCCTCTAGTTTGCTATTTCCATTTGCGCGTGGGTGTGTGAGCGGAAAAAGAAACGATGCGGATGGTGGTGTTTAGGATGTGGCGATGGGGGCAGGGGCTGAAATAGGCTGGGTAAACTTGTCCTGTCGCCACAGATGACTCTTGGATAGTCTCATGTGAGGTAAAGGTTTAACCGCGCCCACTCGCCGGCCTTCCCCGAAAGAGGGCCAATCAGGCGAGCCGGACGGTACCAATGGGTAAATTAGTACACCCCTGCAGGGTTAATCTTTTCGAAAATACGTGTCCACGGTTATGGTAATGGATTTACGGGATCATAAATAATTTTAACCTAATTAAAATTTGGCAGCTAGAGGTTGCAACTCCAACGTGTGAAAAAAGGTTCATTTCCTCGAGGGTGATTCGAGGGAGTGCCTTGGTGGAATGAGAGGTGGATTCTTGATACTATTTGGTTCGATGAGAACCGAAGGAAAATGTTACTCTCTTATCCCCTTTTCAGGAAATATTCTGAGTAGTCGATACCATGGGTCTTTTACATCTTTTAAAAAGAAATCTAGCTTTATGCAAAATAGTTACTATACAGCTTTAGAGCCTCCGTCATCATTGGGCCTATATCGCCCTACTAAACTTGCGAGTACGTCGTACTCAGTCTCTCTTTGCTGCCTTTATTAATTTGTTTCAGAGGAGGACGACGCTGAGCACATAGGTGGGTTCTTCGTGGACTTCGACGAGTAGATCGGGGTTCCCAGGTGGCAGCTTGGGACCGTGGAACAAGCTGGCTGGGGTTGTTTATCTGTAGGCCTCTTAGGCCATATTTCGGATCTTGTTGTTAGACAACACTACTTCGCTTCCGCATGATGAATTGTTGGGTCTGTGACCTTTTGTGTGTAATATTTGTATCTTTCTCATATATGAGTTGCTATATAAATCTTTGTGTCGTAGAGTCTGTGATGTGCCAGTTGTTCCACAAGTCTTGATCTCTTTACTATACATGATAGCTATGTCTGAGGTTATGGCATGATCGAGGTGTTGCGTGCCGATGATCCATTCCGAGCACGCCTGCCAAAGGTTTTGGCCTGGGATTGGTAAACCCAGTAACCTTCGATTGTGTAGCATGACCGGTTGCACAAAGCTTCATTGTATAGTTCTGGGGTCGGGGTGCTACAAGTTGGTATCAGAGCAGGACTGCCTGTAGGAAACCCTTTCTATTGGTCAATGTCGAGTCTAGTTTGAAAATTATTTTTAACCTAAAAATGAGTTGTGAAAACCTTTTTAGGATTCTTTTTATTCCTCATCCAACTCACTCTACTCTGATCTCTTATCTCTATTTGTTTTAAGCTTGGTGTCGAAGTTTAGGTTCTCGGGGTTTGGGTCCTTACTGTCCGGGGTTGTCTCTAGTCAGTTATTTCCGTTTGCTATCGCCGCGATGACGTGATGTCACCCGTGGTTGACTAAATCTGTTTTGTGCTAGTGCCATCTTAATTCTCCATATCTGCAAGGACTCAAATGATCTATCCTAATTATTCGGAGTTGATTACTAACTATGTCCTTGTTCCAAATCTTCAGAATGGCTCCCACCCGTCGTGGTAACCCCGGTGATCCGGATGCACCGCCGCCACCCTCAATGGCGGAGGTCCTGATGGCCATCGAGAACAACCGCCTGCGCAATGAGCATCTGCTCGAGCAGTTGGTGCAGCAAGGGGCAAGGAGGAACACTGACTGCAACACTCTCACGGAGTTCTTGCGCTCCCAACCTCCTACCTTTACTGAAGCTAGGGAGCCACTGGATGCTGATGATTGGCTCCGGGCTCTCGAGCGCAAGTTTGCCGCTCTGCACGTTCCGGTGGCGGAACAAGTCAACTTCGCCACCTACCTGCTGAATGGAGCCGCCGGCTCCTGGTGGGAGAGCCATGTGTCGATGTTCGACGCTGGCCATGCCTTCACCTGGGCGGAGTTCCGCGCCGCCTTCCGTGCGGCGTACATCCCCAAGCCCATCATGGACCTCAAGAGGAGGGAGTTCCTGGATTTGACCCAGGGACGCATGGACGTCCAAGCCTATGGGCGAGAGTTCAACCACCTCTCCCGTTATGCCCCTCGGGACGTGACCAACGATGAGGACAAGCAGTACCTCTTCCGCAAGGGGCTCGCACCTCGGCTCCGCTACGAGCTCCTACCCTTCAAGTTCCAGTCCTATCAGGAGCTCTACAACCAGGCTCTTACTATGGAGCAGGGTAGGAAGGAGCTGGAGGCTTCCAAGAGGCCAGCTCCCACTGACAACCAGAGCTCCTCTTCCTCCGAGGGCAAGAAGCGCAAGGTCTTTGTGCCCTTCAGCGTTGTGCCTTGTGCACCCTTCACACCAAGGCCTTCAGGGTTCAGGCCACCTCCGCCTCGCCCAGCTACCTCGACCTTGGGTGCGGCTGGAAGTGGCTTCCACCCTCAGCTGCCTCCACCACCACCGAGGCCCACTTGCTTCAGCTGTGGCCAGCCGGGGCACTACTCCAGGGAGTGTCCCCAGAAGGCACCGGCTACCGCAGCACCTGCACCGGCTCCCTCTACACCAGCCGCCAAGGCCATGACCGTCAGCCATGGCCGCCTGAACCACGTCTCGGCTGAAGGAGTTGAGGAGGACCCCGGAGTTCTCATGGGTACGCTTCGAATCAATGATTACCCAGCTTCAGTCTTGTTTGATTCTGGAGCATCGCATTCATTCATATCCATAGCTTTTGCACACAACCATCAAATACCGTTTGTGAACATGGACTCCCCCTAGTGGTCAAGACGCCAGGCTCTAGTTGGCACACTAACTGGATCGCTCCGGAGGTTCAGATTTCTATAGGGTCAGTTCCCTTTCCGTTCTCACTGATAGCCCTGAAGTCAGATGGGATAGATGTCATTCTGGGCATGGACTGGTTAGTTAAATACCAGGCCAACCTAGACTGTGCTGCCAAGACTGTCACAGTGATCCACCCAACTTACGGGATAGTGCGATACTGGTCCCCAACTTCTGCAACTCCATCCGCAGCCACTCCTCTCTCTCCGGAGATCAGTCTATGGTTCCTGGAAGGAACCGCATCGCCTGAAATGCATGAGGTTGCCGTGGTGTGTGATTTCCCCGATGTCTTTCCGGAGGAATTGCCTGGCATGCCACCTGATCGAAGTGTGGAATTTGTCATTGAGTTGGTTCCGGGAACCGCCCCTATTTCCAAAAGGCCCTACCGCATGCCAGCGGAAGAGCTAAGTGAATTGAAGAAGCAACTTGATGAGCTACTGGAAAAAGAATTCATCCGTCCAAGTAGTTCGCCTTGGGGCTGCCCGGTCATCTTTGTCAAAAAGAGGGATACAAATGTTGCTCGGCTGGTTGTTGATTACCGCCCTTTGAATGCGGTGACCATCAAGAACAAATATCCTATTCCCAGAATAACTGACATGTTCGATCAGCTAGCTGGTGCAACGGTATTCTCCAAGATGGATCTGAGGTCAGGCTACCATCAGATCAAAATCCAAAAGGAGGATATTTGTAGCGGACCTGCACTTAACATTAGGCAAGATCCCTGTGTATAGTGCAAACCCCTGGATCGATTCATTTGCACACACAGTCTATGATGAAATATCACAACAATCTATCAATTATTACAAACGAATCCAGACTTAGGAAAATATTCGATTACAACTTTGCATAGCTCGCAGCTAGCTGGAAAGAGAAAACAGCGGAAAGCATTATTCTTCAAGGAGTCTCCATCATCTTCATGTAGCCTCAGGCGAAACATGTTGGTTGCAGACTCAAAACCCTTAACGAAACCTCACTCTTCGTCAGAAAAACCTGATAAAAAGATATCAACAAGATGGGTCAGAACCATAAAATGGATCTGGCAAGTGACACTTTGTGGCCTCATATTGGAACAACTCTAGTAACCTATATGCATATTTGTCTTGTGGAGTTTGAAGGCTGATTTGCATAAAGCCAATTTTTCCTATCTCTTTTCAAAACACTTTTTCATCTAAACGAGACAAGTATGGTATGACAACCATTGTCTCAACTACCCTGGTTCACCCTCCATATTTTACTTAGAGAAATTAGAGTGATGAGATCTTCCGTTGACATCCTTGTCCAGCTTGCTCAGATTCGTCCGTAACCGGGGACACGGCTAAGTACTTAGATTTGACACTCTGCAGAGGTTGTGCACGTTCACCATAAGACTCCATCAGCCCATTCTGACCTTGACCTTCTTGAAGTGAAAAGGAAAGGAGAGGATGGAGCCGAGACCGTTCCGAAGCATTTCCCCGACCACTGCCGTCTTGACCCGTTCCACCTACATCCCCTACATCTGCTTGTCAAGCCGGGCCGGTTCCACGCAACATACTTAGTCAAGCCAGAGCCCATATGACTTATGGCTGCACGGTAAGCTAACTAAACTTGCAGTAACTTTGATCTCTTTGTCCCTGGGTGGCCGTCCGCAAGTGAGCCAATCTCGGGTGAAAAACACCATAGACATGGCCCCGAGTAGCCACTCAACTATAAACCACCAAGCAAAGCCAAAATCCACCCAGGAGGTTCTTTAACTTAGTAGAAATTTTTACTTTTAACACAACAATATTTTAGCATAGCATATCTACAATTCTACCAAGTTATCATAGGAGCAACCAGACCATCTAGTAAAGGGAGAAACTATTCTAAACAGTTTTTAGCATAGCAATACTAATAAACCTACCATGCAATTTTCTAAGTAAAAAACTACAACATGCATATAGACAAAATAGTGGGAAATTTATGCATGTGTGCCACTTGCCTTGGCAGCAAGAAGAGCAGGAGTAGCAGCTGCAAAAGTCTTCGGGTCCCTCCGAATAATCTAATTAAAATAAACAACCACACATAAACATACAAACATAAAAACAACACAATAAAATATGCTATGCATGAAAGGCAATTAAAAACTTAAGAAAATAATACACTAATTTTTCTGGTTGAATAAAATATGCATGAAGTCAAAATGCAATTAAAACATTTTTACTAATACAGCAAAATAAAACAAATCCCAAAAAGGGGCATAAACACTAATTTAAAACTATTGTTAAAGAAATAATTACAGAAAAATATGGGAGTGGTCTTACTGGACAGAGGGTCTCGAAACTAAGCTACTGCAATTGGATTCACTCAAAAAGCTATTTTTAAACTAAAGTTATGCCAAATTTACTCAAATTTCATAATTGAAATTCAAATAATTTTACAATTGGCAAAACAGAAAACTAAAATGCCAGAAAGATTCTACTGGTTCTAAGGATTTCAAATATATAAAAATATTTGAATTTGGCTTAACAGAGAAAAAGTTATGATAGATCTAAGATGCAGGGGCTTTTCTGCAAAACAGACAGATAAATCTAATTCGGGAAATACTCAGAAAATCCCTGGCCACGTGGCTGCTTCCTATTGGACAGATCTGCTGACTGGATGCTGACTAGTCTGCCACGTAGGCGTACCGATTCGGTTTAAAGGTAATAAAATGTGACCCTCAGATCTGGATCTAACGGTCCAGATCTAAACGACCCGGGAGTGGCGGTGCTAGGTCACCGGAGCGTGTCGGCCGACGGCGGCGACGGCTTGGCATGCTGTGTTCCGGCGAGATGAGAAGGACTGGGAGGGGGCTTCCATTACCAAAAGATGCAGGGGGACGAGGAGATGTTGGCGGCGAGGCGACGGTCTCCGGCGTGTCCTGCTCCTCCTGGAATCGCTCATCGGAGTCGAAGACGGCGGTGGTTGGCTTCGGGTGTGGACGCACGCGTCGATCTGGGGCACCAAAAATTACCGGAGCATGTCAGGGTGATGCGCAAGATGAAAATAAGGGGGAAGAGAGTGGAGAGAGGGCTCGGGGTTACCGGAATCAAAGGTTGACGGCGGCGGCAGAGGCGACGTGTTGAGCTCGATTTCGAGCAGCCTGTGGGCGCTCGGGTTAGGGTTTGTGGGGGAGAAGAGAGAGGGCGGCGAGGGGCTCTTATAGGGGTGCTCGGCCGCATCGATCTTGGCCTTAATGGCCCGCCATGATGAGCGAGATCACCGGCGTCGAGTTTCCAAACACGGTCGCGTGATTTGGGGACGGAGGAGACGACGGTGACGTGGCCGTCGGTGCCGACATGTGGGACCCGGCTGTCAACGGAGGAAGGAGAAAAGAAAAAGAAAAGAAGTGCGGGCTGCTGCTGGGCTGCGGGTGCGGGGATGTTGTTGGGCCTCTACTGGGCTGGCTCGGCTGAGCTGGTTCGGCCGGCCTGGCTTTTCTCTTTTTTTTTGAAACCTTTTTGTTTTTTTTCATAAAAACAAACAAATCATAACTTTTGAAATACACAACCAAATGGTTTCAAACTAGTTTGTAAAATTTTGTAAAAATATGCTTTATCATAATATAACATTTGGGAACATTTTTATTTCACAAATTTTAACCATAATGCCCTTGGGCATAAAAGGTAATATTTGTTATTCCCCTTGCTTATAAACAAATAACGAAAATAACTTTGATTATTTTTTTGGAAATCAAGCAAACCAGGAATGCAAAATGCAACAATGCAAGGAAAAGATGCATGCTATGCATGAATTTTTATTTTATGAAAATTGGGATGTTACAATATTTCGAAGACGGCTTTCACTACCCGTTATGGGTTATATGAGTACACCGTCATGTCCTTCGACCTCACAAATGCTCCGGCTACATTTATGAGGCTAATGAACTCCATCTTTCATGAGTACCTCGACAAATTCGTCATCATTTACATCGATGACATCCTTGTCTACTCCAAAACCGAAGAAGAGCATGCTGAGCATCTTCGACTTGTCTTGACCAAGCTTCGAGATCACCGCCTCTATGCCAAGTTCTCCAAGTGTGAGTTTTGGCTAAAGGAGCTCATCTTTCTCATTCATGTGGTGTCAGCTGCTGGAGTAGCGGTGATACCTGACAAGATTCAGGCAATCCTGGATTGGCCTACTCCCAAGTCCGTCAAAGACATCCGTAGCTTCCTTGGGTTGGCGGGTTATTACCGCCGATTCATCGAGGGCTTTTCCAAGATAGCTAAGGCACTGACTGGCCTTCTCAAGAAAAACAAACAGTTTGTGTGGTCAGGCAAAGCCGAGGAGAGTTTCCAAACTCTCAAGGTCAAGCTCACTACCACCCCGGTGCTTGTCCTTCCTAACACCGACAAAGACTTTGTCGTCTATTGTGATGCATCACTCTAAGGCTTGGGTTGTGTTCTGATGCAAGAAGGCCATGTGGTAGCCTATGCTTCCCGACAACTCAAACCACATGAGCAAAATTATCCAACTCATGATCTAGAGCTTGCTGCCGTGGTTCACGCTCGGAAGAAATGGAGGCCCTACCTGTTGGGCAACCATTGTGAAATCTTCTCAGATCATCAAAGTTTGAAATATCTCTTCACCCAGCCGGATCTGAATCTGAGACAGAGAAGATGGTTAGAATTAATCAAAGACTATGATGTGACCCTCAATTATCAGCCTGGAAAGGCCAACGTCGTGGCCGATGCTCTGAGCCGCAAAGCTTATTGCAATACCTTGATGATTGAAAGGGCCCAACCTGCCCTCCATGAGGAGTTTGCCCGTTTGAATCTGGAAATTGTTCCTTCCGGTTTTCTGGCAAACTTAGAAATCAAATCCACTCTTGAGGATGAAATCAAGGCCGCCCAGCAACTTGATGCTGAAATCCTCGAAATCAAAGAGAAAATAGCAAGTGGGAAGGCCAACTATTTTTCTGTTGATGACAATGGTGTTGTCTACTTCGGTGACCATCTAGTGGTGCCCAAGAGTGGGAACACGAAAGAGTTGATCCTCTCAGAAGCTCATGAGTCACCCATCTCTATTCATCCGGGTAGTACCAAAATGTACCAAGATCTTCGCCGTCAATTCTGGTGGTCTTGCATGAAGCGCGAGATCGCCGAGTATGTTGCTGAATGCGACGTCTATCGCCGGGTGAAAGCTGAACATCAAAGGCCAGCTGGTACCCTTCGCCCCATAGCCATTCCCGAGTGGAAGTGGGATGAAGTAGGCATGGATTTCATCACCGGATTTCCAAGGTCGCAAAAGGGCAATAATGCCATCTGGGTCGTCATCGACCGCCTATCCAAGGTAGCCCATTTCCTTCCGGTTCGCGAGGACATAAATGCAAAGCAATTGGCTGAGTTGTATGTTGCCCACATTGTTCCTCTCCATGGTGTTCCACTGAGGATCATCTCAGACCGTGGGAGCCTATTCGTATCCAGATTTTGGCAGAGTTTCCAAAATGCTATGGGAACCCGCCTCAATTTCAGCACAGCCTATCATCCTCAAACTGACGGTCAAACTGAAAGGGTGAACCAAGTTCTTGAGGAAATGCTTCGGGCATGTGTCATCTCCTTCGGTAAGGGTTGGGAAAAATATCTCCCCCTCGCCGAGTTCTCCTACAACAACAGCTACCAAGCCAGTTTGCAAATGGCGCCCTTTGATGTTCTCTATGGGAGAAAATACCGAACTCCTCTAAATTGGTCTGAAACCGGAGAGAGGCCACTCTTCGTTCCCGATGTGATCAATGAGGCCGAGGAGAAAGTCTGTATCATTCGGGATAATCTCAAGGCTGCTCAATCCCGGCAGAAAAGCTACTATGACAAGCACCATCAAGAGGTCCACTATGAAATTGGTGACAAGGCCTATCTTCGAGTTTCTCCCCTCTGAGGCGTTCGTCGCTTCGGGATCAAGGGAAAATTGGCACCCCGCTATGTTGGCCCTTTCACCGTCCTAGCCAAGCGAGGAGATCTCTCCTATCAACTCGAGTTGCCCTCCAACTTCCCGGATGTGCACGATGTGTTCCATGTCTCCCAACTCCGTCATTGCTTCAAGGATCCAATCCGTGAGGTTGATCATGAGGTGTTGGACATCCAGGAGTATTTTACCTATCGCGAGCATCCTATCCGCATCTTGGATGAAGCGGAGAGGAAAACCCGCAACAAGACCATCAAGTTCCTCAAAATTCAATGGTCTAACCATTCCGAAGAAGAAGCCACTTGGGAGCGAGAAACTAGTCTTCGACAGGAATATCCCACCTTCTTCACTCAAGCCTAGAATCTCGGGACGAGATTCTTGTAAGGGGGGTAGAATTGTAACAGCCACAGCTTTGTAATGAAAAATACCAAGAATTTTTCCACTTTTGCATCATTGTTTGCATCATGGCATCCATATGAAATTGTTATTCCTATCCATTTATGTAAGCAACTAAAATGGGGAAGCAAACCTTCTCCAACCACAACACCAAATGCATTTGTTTAATTTGGCAAACAAACTATTCTTGGACTTCCAAATTGTTTAGGAAGTTCCAAGTTACATCTTATAACCAATTGTCAAAGTCCAATTGTTGACAAGCAAAGATATAAATTTGAGAATTCAAAATTGGCTTAATTCTATTTATATTTTTGGAACCAAGTAAACCTTTCCAAAAATTCAAACTAAAATTATGGGGAGCTTCACTCTCATATTAGGAGCCTCCTTGAATAATTTCATTATTTTTGGAAATGCTTAAGTGCTCCAAATAATTACAATTTGTAAATTATCAAAATTGACCCTAATTAAAACCTATGAACAAATATGGTTCAAAACATTTTATTTTGGGGCACCAATTTTTGTGGGGCTTCCTCATGTTATGGGAAGCCTACATGAATTTTTCCAGATTTTATAAAAGTGTTTAAAGGCCTTAAATAAATATCTGAAACCCTGATAGTTTTAAAACATAAAAGAAAGAAATGCCAGGAGGGGGTTTTCTGCAAAACTTCCTTCTTCTCCCTGTAGCGACCGAGCCACACTGCCGAGCTCGACCAGCCCGACGCCGTCGCCACCGCACCCTCACTGGCGCCATGCCGCCCTGCTCCTCCGTAGTGGAAAAAGAGGACGCCCCCGGCGCTGCTCCCCCTCTCTCCCCTGGTTCACCTGCTCCCCCGTTCCCTCCTCTCTGTCCCGAGCTCCACCCTTGCCGCAAGGTTGCCGAGCACACCGCCGTCGCCTGGAGCCGCCCCGGGCGAATCGAAGACCGCAGAAAGCACCGCCGCGCCGTCCGCTAGCCGCTGACCCAAGGAATCGACGAGGGACGCCGTAGAGCGACCGTGCCGCTCGTCCTTCCCCGCCTCCGTCCGACCGACGGCCGCCGCGCGTCGAGCACGCGCTCGCCGCCGTCCGGCCTCCCCGTCTTTCTTCGACCCCTCCGTTGCGCTCCTGGTGAGATTCCAGTCCTCCGGGACATCTTCCTTCTCTCCCCCCCTTTGCATCGCCGCCGCGCGTGCTCATCCTCGCCGCCATCACCGTGGTCACCATCATCGCCACCCCGGCCTAGACACCGGCCTGGGCCGGCCAGACGGCCAGTGGCCTCAGATGGGTGCCCGGCCTAGACACTGGTCTGGGCCGACCGAGAGGCCGACTGCCTCCGAAAGGAGCCCGGCCTGGTGCCCGGTCTGGGCCGGCTAGGAGGCCGGCCGCCTCAGACACAGGTACGGCCTGGAAACCGGCCTGGGCCGATCTGTGGGCCGGCCCAAACAGTAAAAACAGTTATTTAAAATAAATTAAATAAAATGCTAACTATTTAAATATTGGCTCAAATTTAGCAAATGATATACCAAATTGATCAGAAAAACATCACCTACCTGTTGGTAACATTTCCATGCTCTTTTGAGTAAATTATTTTACCTTTATTTAAGAATTCCTAAAAATGGTATAAATAGTACCAAATTGGGAAAAATCATAACTTATCAAATAAATAACCAAAAATTGTGAATAAAATATGAATGTGATCAGTACTTCCAATGTTATCAAACCATGCTAATATTACATCATGATCATATTTATTTATTTGATGTTATTCTTTAAATGATTAAATGAATTAAATTCAAATAATTATTTAATTTGCTATTTATTCATCGAAACTCAGAAAATTACAAATAAGGTACCAAAATGATCGGAAGAACAAACCCTATCCTTTCATGTCATGTTCATGCATATTTAAACCAATTGATTAATTTAACCAATGTATGAACAATGTGGTCATTAAGTTAAATATGGGGTTGCGTCCAAATAATTGCACTAATTATTTGGCTCTCCATTTAATTTTGCTATTTAAATTATATGGTGATATCTTCGCATAATCTTGTCATGTCATCATGTGATTGTGCATTGCACCTTGTCTTCATGTAATTTATTTTGTTCTTCTATTCTTGCTTGGGTATCGATAGATTCCGGAGTGGAGGTTAACCCTACCTATCCCGACGAGCACTACTACACGCCCCGGCAGCAAGGCAAGAGATAACCTAACCTTCTTGGCATCTAGCATCCTATTATTTTCTAAACTTATTTTTATCCACCATAATATTGCATGCGATTCCAATGTCACTTTTGATCAAGATGTAGAGTATCCTATGAATGCATGTTTATCCCCGAACCAATACATGTATCCCCACCTATGAACCATAGGTTTGATGTATTGGCCGGAGACAAAGATATAATTGTGGTATATATATGCTTAGCTATTGCTTAGCCATGCTTAGTTAAATGCTTTATTGTATGTTGATTTAATTCCATGATATTGATGTTGATGGAATGTTCGGACATGGTGGTTATTGTTGGTACTTAATTAATTTGCTTTAAAGGCTTGGGTGAGTTGCCATCGGGGATGGTGTTTTGCCTCACTCTTGCCCCTAGGTGCGAGTTCCTGTCTTCGGACTCAAGGTTTGAGCGTGCTGCCATTGGTGGGGGTATGGGCTCCTTACTAACTGAATAACTTGTGCGGGCGTATCCAATGGTCCTCTATTTTGCTATTTCCATTTGCGCGTGGGTGTGTGAGCGGAAAAAGAAACGATGAGGATGGTGGTGTTTAGGACGTGGCGATGGGGGCAGGGGCTGAAATAGGCTAGGTAAACTTGTCCTGTCGCCACAGATGACTCTTTGATAGTCTCATGCGAGGTAAAGGTTTAATCGCGCCCACTCACCGGCCTTCTCCGGAAGAGGGCCAATCAGGTGAGCCGGACGCTACCAATGGGTAAATTAGTACACCCCTGCAGGGTTAATCTTTTCGAAAAGCCGTGTCCACGGTTATGGGAATGGATTTACGGGATCATAAATAACTTTAACCTAATTAAAATTTGACAGCTAGAGGTTGCAACTCCAACGTGTGAAAAAAGGTTCATTTCCTCGAGGGTGATTCGAGGGAGTGCCTTGGTGGAATGAGAGGTGGATTCTTGATACTATTTGGTTCGATGAGAACCGAAGGAAAATGTTACTCTCTTATCCCCTTTTCAGAAAATATTCTGAGTAGTCGATGCCATGGGTCTTTTACATCTTTAAAAAAAATCTAGTTTTATGCAAAATAGCTACTATACAGCTTTAGAGCCTCCGTCATCATTGGGCCTATATCACCCTACTAAACTTGCGAGTACGTCGTACCCAGTATCTCTTTGCTGCCTTTATTAATTTGTTTCAGAGGAGGACGATGCTGAGCACACAGGTGGGTTTTTCGTGGACGTCGACGAGTAGATCGGGGTTCCCAGCTGGCAGCTTGGGACCGTGAAACAAGCTGGCTGCGGTTTTTTATTTTGGATCTTGTTGTTAGACAACACTACTTCGCTTCCGTATGATGAATTGTTGGGTCTGTGACCTTTTGTGTGTAATATTTGTATCTTTCTCATATATGAGGAGAGCGGCGATATGGAGGCCGGGCTACATGTAGCCCGGTTTTCCAAAAAAATTTGAATCCGCAAATTTGATTTTTAAAAAATTCTGAAAAAAAAATATGGTCGTAGATAATACTATGATTTACCACTGTAAAAAATTTCAAGCGCAAATTCGAAATATTTTGATCTACGTAAAAAAGAGAAATCTGGCAAGATTTCAATTTTTTTAGATTGCACACTGTTCACCGAGTCAGCTCTACGGATTTTCTTTTTTTTTCCCAGAACAGAATACAAGGAATTTTTGATTTAAATTTTTCACAGTGATAGATCAATGTATTATCTACAACTATGATTTTTTCAGAATTTTTCGATACAAAAATTTGCGGATTCAATTTTTTTAGAAAATCGGGCTACATGTAGCCCGGCCTCCATTTGGACTTTCCCATATATGAGTTGCTATATAAATCTTTGTATCGTAAAGTCTGTGATGTGCCAGTTGTTCTACAAGTCTTGATCTCTTTACTATACATGATAGCTATGTCTGAGGTTATGGCATGATCGAGGTGTTGCGTGCCGATGCTCCATTCCGAGCACGCCTGCCAAAGGTTTTGGACTGGGATTGATAAACCTAGTAACCTTCGATTGTGTAGCATGACCGGTTGCAGAAAGCTTCATTGTATAGTTCTAGACGACTCTGAGGGGATAAGGCTAGTCGAGAAAGAATTACTAGAGAGG
This sequence comes from Puccinellia tenuiflora, assembly GCA_012064385.1. Taxonomy (NCBI): domain Eukaryota; kingdom Viridiplantae; phylum Streptophyta; class Magnoliopsida; order Poales; family Poaceae; genus Puccinellia; species Puccinellia tenuiflora. The sequence goes on along the minus strand of QRDG01000041.1, from coordinate 2,014,413 downwards.
GAGTGGTTGCTACTCGTACTTGCTGGAGGCCACGCTCGATTTGATTTCGCGAATCGTGACGTGCCGCACGAGAGAGCAGCCGGTGCGGCGCCTCTCTATAAAATTCTCCATAATTTTTTAAGAGTTTCCTTCAGGACCTATCTTTGAGCCAGCCAAAGCAGGTGACGGTTGGCTCGAACGCGCGCCAGGCAGCTCCATCGCCACGATGGATCGTGTCGCCGATGGGTATGTGCAAAATGAACGTTGATGGTGATGTTGCGATAACAGCTAAACGTGGAGCGGCGTGGTCTGTAGATCACATAAAGGTGCTTATCTGGGTGCATCTGTGATCGTCTTTGATGGTGTCACGCACCCAGGGTGCCTTGAGGCTCTAGCATGTAGGGAACCCCTCGTGCTGGCGGCCAACCTGCATGTAGGTGATGTTATGGTGGCTACTGATTGCCTTGAAGTAGTGAAAGGGCTTCAGGGAGGAAACTTGGGACTCTTCAGTCATATCCTGCGGGAGATTAACTTGACAGCAAAAACTCGTGGCGGTGTCTCTTTTCGTAAACCCACGCTTCGGGAAGGTGAGGTGAACTAACAATTCCTCCTGTCGTGTATCCTCTATTGAATATTGATGCGGCCTCAGATGCTTCAATTATGTATTTGAGTATTGAGCAAAAGGTTACACCTACATGATAGGTTATGGATTACAGGCCACGCCAATCCTACTCTATTGGTACCGGTAGGCAACATAGGGGAATCAGCGGCGTGCACTCTGCTATTCTGCCAATATGCACGGGAAGTCTGGAAAGAGTTAAAACAGTCATCCTCGATTACATTGTGCAGGAAGGGCTTGTGTAATCCAAAGGCCTGGACTTTTGATTTTCTATCACGAACGGCCTCGCGAGATATGACAATGCTGGCAGTGACATTCTAGCATCTTTGGAATACTAGAAATGGGGTACGTAATGGAGAACTAATGAAGGACCCCGTTAGCTGGCCGAGCAAATCAAGGCATATGTCACAATGATCGAGTTGCATCTTTCAAAGACTAGCGCTAGACACAGGTGTGATTCTAAGACCTCACATGTTAGGAGTCCGCCGCCGGTCCTCATAAATGTAGATGCAGCCTTGTTTGAATCCTCCAACCGAATGGGAGCCGGTGTTGTGTTCAGAGGAGATTGCTTAGCTGCTTCTAGCCAGCTACTTCACGCGTTCACAACACCAGAAATTGCAGAAGCAATTGCGGCTAGACGTGCTTCGGCTCTCGCTAGCGAGGAGGGTTTTGATCAAGTTATTGTGGCGTCTGGGTCTGATTGCCTTTCAATGGTGAAACGCATCAACTCTACTGCCCAGGATCGTTCTCAGCTGGGAGTGGTTATCCAAGACATTAAGAAGATGGCGAGCACCTTCATATCCTGCTCCTTCGTTCATGTCTCTTGTACTCTCAATGAATCGGCACATGTTCTAGCTAGAAGCTCTGAAACCTTTGGGTTTTCTTTCTTCTGTTATGTTCCACCCGAGTGCATTCGGGAGATACTTTGCAATGATTTAATGTGACCAATAAAGTACCATATTCTTAAAAAAGGGATAAAAGCAGTACACCTAGAAATAGGAAAGGAATCAACAAGAGAAAAACTTTTTAAGAAAGTAACCCTTTCCTGATTGTATTGGGGCTGGGAAGAATGGTTGGGATAACAAACAACCATCAGATTTGTACTTTGGATACCCCTATAACCATCAAAGATCGTTGAAGTGGCTAATTCCTCTAAATAGGGGGCGTTGAGAACAAAGAAATTCTTAATGAGGAGGCACATAGGCTGACTCGGTTGGGCACGATGTTACAAGTAGGTCGTCATGTGTGGTTAGCTTCCCCACCTGAAGGGCTCAATCTTCCTGTAAACATTATGATTAAGGCCTACTTTGATTCACAGGATTTTTGTAGGAAAAATTGTAGGATTCCTGTTCCTATAGGAATTTGCACTGTAGATGCGTTTGATTCATAGGAAACCAAGCAAAGAAAATTTGAAGGAAATTTTCCTTTGCCACTAGATTTCTATGGAATACAAAGGAAATAAACAATCTGGTTAGACCTCATTTTTTTCATTACTTTGGAAGGAAAAAATCCTGTAGGTTTGCATTGGCAATCCTATCCTATTCATTTTCCTATTTTTTGGAATCCTATAAATCAAAGAAGGCCTAATGAATAAATAGATGAGAAGTTCTCAAAAAAAAAAAAAAACTTAGTCAGTCCAATCAGAACACGACTCGTTCAGGCTGGGGACACGATAGCTTTCACTTCCGTTTAGCCCCTTCTCTACGTACCCAACTCCCAAGCAAGATTGTTTTAAAAAAAAATCCCAAGCAAGATCCAGATCAAGCAGCCAGCATCGATGGAATCGCCGCCGCCATGGTCTAACGAGCTCCTTGGCCGCGTCGTCGTCGGCCTCCACGCGCTATGCTTTCCCTGGCGCTCAGCTCCGCCTCCACCGTGGTCTGAACTCCCGCAGGACCTCCTACTCCTCGTTCTCGCCGGCCTCCCTCACCCGGCTGACCGCGCTCACTTCCGCGCGGTGTGCCGTTCCTGGTACTCGGTTCCCTCTTCGCCGCACCTGTCGTGGATCGACCAAGTATGTCGTTCTTGTTATTCGGTTTCCTCACCAAAGCAGCAATCGTCGTTCCAATCGGTGTGTCGTTTGATAGACATGGACATGCCTGGTGACTCTCCACCGGATCCGTCATGGCATTGTATGTTGCGCTTGATTTTCTCTCCCCGGCGGCGACCGTGGATCGTGTTCCCGGGCGGCTTCTTCCTTGACGACATAGGTCTCAAATTGTCCGACTGCGGCCCATAACCTATCACCACCTTCCCGGAGAACCTGAGATGCGTCGGCTCCACGGACAACTGGCTGGCCCTCGATCTCATCGATGACAAGAAAAGGCTAGCTACTTCCTGCACAATCCTTTCTCTAAGGAAACGGTGCCGCTCTCCAAGCTTGATGCCGTCATTGGCAATGCTTCTGAGTTCTTTCATACTACAAGGTGCTCATGCGACCGAACCCTAATGACCTCGTCTTAGTTACGACCAACAACTGCAATTGTCCCATCATTTTAATACATCCATCTAAGGGTGTGTGGTTACCAAAGCCCGAAGCAACTCCCTTTGTCAGCATCATCGACGTTGCCTTTCTTGGAGATAGGCTCTATGGGATCACCAAGGATGAGGACCTTCTCTCCCTCCATATCACCTTTGATGTTCACAACACTCCTATGGTTACTGTGAAGCGGGTCATATGGAGCAACAATGGTGAGGACCAGCAGGATAATATTGATGTACTTAGCGAAGAGGGTATGAAATTGACATGGAAAACTGGGAATGGCACGATAGGCGACGGCACCACACGTGAACATGGATTTTTGGTCTTCCGATACTTGGTAGAGTCATGTGGGAACCTTCTCATGGTAAGGCGGCAGCTGAATGGTGTGCAACTCCACTACAAGGTGGAGATTTTCAAGGCAAACATGAGCGCGAGCACATGGATTCCAATGTCCGGTGGACTAGGGGGTCAGGCGCTTTTTATCAGCAAACGCTTCAGCAAGTCCGTTTCTGCTAATGGAGAGGTAGAGCCAGATACTATTTATTTTACCGATATGGGCCAAGTCTACAACATGAAACCTAAACCCATTACATCCGAAGCGAGATATATTGGTTCTTTTCAAGGTCCGAAACCCCTCGACTTTGTCTCGCCATCGTGGATATTTTCTCCAAATTAGTTGGATTTGTTACTCTAGCTCCATGAGTATTGTAGCATGCATGTATGCAGTGGATCTTTGCTACACGCAACGCATCAATTTATGGCCATCCGTATGAGAAGGTGAAACGTCTTACGAATCTTCGAGAAGTTGTCCTCGTGAAGGTAGCTTGTAAACAAAATAGAGTTGCACGTATCAGTCTAGCAAACTTTTGTAGATTGGGAGAGTACTGCTTGTTGGGTATGCCAATGTGTAAAACAGCTAGTGCTAGCTCATTCTAATTCTATTATCCGAGGAATGAAATCTCGAACACTTCACCCGCAAAAAAAGGTATGCAGTGGATTTGAAGTTCCTTTGGTCTGTTAAGCACAAAAAAAAAGGGTATGCAGCTATTTTTTAATCCAATAACAAAAATAACAATCCACAATAATTTGATCACCAGAAATAAAACACAAGGCCAAAAAAAACTTCAAAATCTTTTAAGCTTGTTTAAATCTCCTGTTAATTTTAAAACAGTGTTGGATTTAAATCTCCCCCAAAATTTCAACTCTCTATCATTTCAAACTCACACTTCCTCATTAGACCACACAAACACACAAGATTTAGCAAATCTCATACGGTCAAACTAAAAATTTGAGTGCTCGGTCGAATTTGGGACATGATCCATATTGATATCACACATCTCCTTGTTCTTTATGCCCACTAGATGACACGTTGCGCCGCTAGTGCAAATGCTCTGTATTTTACCCTTAATTTTTATGTAGTTTGCATGTATGCTGTTGTCCCTTTGTCATTTCAACGACTTTCATGCACTACCATCAATACCCGTTGGGACTATGGAGATTGCGTGTTAGGGTTTCACTGTCTCCTCTCGTTGTGCCCACCAACAGGATTTTTCAAACCTCTGATATAATGGAAATAATATAGCTATGTTCCTGAATTTGCTTTCACATATGTAATTTACATATATAGATAGAGATAATCTATTCGTAGATGTTTTATGCTGTCCCCTTAATTCTTCTTGGCCTCGTCATGGAAAGGAAACTAACAACCTGCTCCATCCTTGTTTTGGACCGCTCTTCTGCCAATGTTTTCTTGGCAATAATTTACATCTGCCAATGTTTTCCTGGCAATAATTTACTCTAAATTGCCTTCATAACTATGGCTAAAACTCAGCTCGCTTGCTTCACATTTACTATTCCTTTGATCGATTTCTTGAGAAACAAATCTGAAAAATATAACATTAGCAATCATATATATAGAGGGAAATTCTAGTATTTGGTATGTGTGTTAACTGGGGTGCATGCTATCGGCACCGTTAGTTTCTTTGAGATTGGTGCCAAATTTTGCATATGGTTCCATTTTGAAGGATCTGTTTAGAGGGAAATTCCAAAGAGGAATGGGGAGTAGCTCCTTTCGGACCTAGGCCATCCAAAGCGGCAACTCTGTGTAGTGTTTTTCTGCCTGTCCCGCATCGCGTCCGAAAATTTTCTGACACTCGCATCCGGTTATAGGAAACGCAGGCCGTGCAGACTACGCGATGTACTAGGCTTTTTCCGTTTTTACTTACCGTTCCGCGTCGCAGGTACTGGTCCGGTATCAGCCCATAAAGAACGTAAATATGGCAGACTATTGCATTGACTGCTATAACGAGGACTGAACTATGTTATAAAAAAACGTGGACTGAACTATTTAGATCAAAAGCGTACTATGGTCAAGTAGCCAGCTAATAAAGTATTAAGTGGTACATTATGATCGCCAAACTGTACGCACGGTAGCTGGTTAATTAATCAGTACGCTAGATACATGTTTTATAATTCTATTCCGCTAAATATGGTCCCTACTCTGAACGGCTCTTTGTCGGACTCATTTTTTTTAACATGTCAAACCCAAAGAGTGCCACTACGAATAATAAACGGTGCCCATGGGTTCCATGCATGGTTCTTAGCATATATCCTAACGGTGCGTGTACAAACATATGTGTGTAACTCAAGAAACAAGTTATCAACAATTTGCGATTACTTATATTGGTGAACCATACAAATACATTGCTGACCACAAATGTATATCCGACAAGAAAAACGTCCCCAGCCGCGACACAAATGGTAGAAAAACACCCCCTCGGGGCCACCGCCGTCTCAACCCAACGCTGTCGGGCAAAAGTCGCGCAACCGGCGACTGTGGCGCTGGATCTTCTCGCGTTGAGAGTTACTGGGTTGCAGATCTTCTTGCGGTGACGTCCTGGAGTATTCTCTAATACTCCCTTCGTTTCTTGATATAAGGTGTCTAAGGTTTTGGCATGAATATTAAGACATCAGTAGATATTAACATGGAAAACCAAAGTGCACCCTGAAAAGGGTTGCATCAAACATTTTCGCCAACTTCATCGATACTTAAACATCATCACTATACATACGGTCACTACTCAAATTATTCTGATATGAAACATATAAAGAATAACTCATCTAGGTTATCATATGGGTTGAATTGTGATTATAAGAGAACGGTTCCCATTCAAATACATACGGTCCCTACTCAAACTATGAACGGTGCTAATTCAAATACATGCGGTCCCTACTTTCAAAAGAATAACATCATCACTATACATCGTCACTATAAACAGCACTCGTTGGAAGAAACATTTGAGATCATTCCTTGTACACATGGACGGTAGACTGAATTAATAAAGCCAGACAGCCACATGATACAAGGTGTTGAGGAGAACCAACTCGAAATCAACCTCAAGCATGAACAGCATGAGCGTCGCGGACGGTCTGACTGGAGCATAATCCGAAGTCGTGAACTGGAGAGGGAGACGAGGTGATAGCCCTTTGATGCCGATGTCGATGTAGCCGAGGGTGTGGGCGCTGTAGTCGTGGTCGATGTTGCCGTGCGTGATATAGACGTAGTCACCATTGAGGAAGTCGTTGATGTTGGTGTTATGGTCGATGTCGTCGTCGTTGAGCCTGGGGAAGTTGCCGTTGTTGTTGTTGTTGTCGCCATGCCGAGCTTGCCAAACCGTAATATAATCTAATAGTGATGACGATGCCACTATGGGCGACCTCTACGACATCTCTCGCTTCAGTTGGTATTTATTCTGCATTAGTACCATTTTGATGGCTTCTATTCCTGTCATAGATGTTGAAAGAAAAGGCAAGCCGAGTAGAATATTCGTGCATAAAAGGATTCAAGGTATCCTACTCTCTTCTGTTTCTCCAAATGTGTGTTGCTGAACAGCTGAAGTGCAGGTCGTAGTTACCAAAAAAGAATTAATATCAATATCAATCTTGTAGCTAATCAATTCCTTCGGTTATAGTATTTCTTATTAGTTTAAGGACGTGTGTGCAGTTACAGGCTCTGCAGTTGAGCCCTGCAACAATGAAGTAACATATTTCTTCTACATTTCTTTTCTGTTTTTCTTTGGGTTTGTACCAGATAAGAACTCAATTGTGCCAGGTTTCACAATTAATATTTCCAGCAACCAATAGACAACTGATAGTTTGAACGTCATGTACCTAGGTTTTTTAGACTCTGAATGGGCGCCTATGTTTTTCTTTTTCCTATGTTTGGTCGGATTATACGTTTTTCTCATTGTTGTTGGGAGTAAAGGAAATAACCTTTTCCCTGATAGGCTGTAGCACATAATGTACATGGCTAGATTAAAAACTTTATACTGTCTTCTCTGAAATTTATATTTGAAATGTCTTTGTGCAACTCTTTCTTATTTTGCGTATATGTTGTTCCCGGTTTATTTGATGGAATCCGGTAATGCAACAGGACTTATGTCCTGGGCACTGGGCAGAAATGCAATAAAGGAAATGCAATTCTGGATGTTTAGATCTGTATGCACAGGTAATATAACAGTATATGGTTGATTTGTTTAAAATGTACATGAAATTTGCAATAAAAAATCTGCAATAGATTGATAAGAGCAACTCTAGCAGTGCCCGCAACGCTCCGGCACCCGCAAAATTCCGGCGGGAATGCGGGTTGCGGGCCGGGCATCCGCTCTAGCAGGGCCTGCAATTGGGCCGGCCTGCAACAACGCGTTACGGGCCCCCGCTAATCCCCGCGGCCGCCCCCTACAAGTACGGGCCGGCGGAGCGAGTGCGGGTCGAACCCTCACTCCTCCGCCGCGAAACCCTAGCTGCCGCCAGCACCTCCGGCGAGCTAATCGGCCCGCGCTGCGTGTAGATCGGCGATGTGGAGCCGCCATGGAGGACGCGGCCACTTCGGCCTAGGGGGTGGGCGGGTCGGAGGCGGAGGCGGCGGCCGCGACCGCGACGACGAGCACACGCGGCACCGCAAGTGCGGAGGCGGCGGGGGCGGCCACGACGACGAGGTGGAGAAGAAGAGGAGGAGGAGCATCGGCGCGAAGAAGCGCGCGGCGCTGCGGTGGTGCAACCGCGACGAGTCGCCGCCGCCGAGCCTGCGCGCCTACGCGCCCGCGTGGTTCCGCCGGCCGCGCCATCGCCGAAGGTGAGGGGAGCTCCCGCGCCGCTCCTCCCTCCCCCGCGTCGTCTGCGGTCGCCCCCAACTCCGGCCTCATCTTCGCGCGCAACGACGAGGAGGAGCGCGCGGCGGTGGCGGCGGCCATCCGCACGTCGGAAGCCGCGCTCGCGCAGCAGCTCCGCCGCAAGAGGTTGGAGGCGGCGATGGCCATCACGGCCGTGCGCGCGCGCGAGCGCCAGGAGGCCGCGGATCTGGCCGCCGCATTGGACAATGCGGCGGCGGAGGAGGACGGCCGCAGCGGCATGGACGTCGACGTCGTTGTCCTCGACGACTAGGATGGCCACCGCGCCATGGAGGTTGCCCCGAGCTCGATTTTGGCCAAATCGGGGCCGCGCCACCGCGCCGCCCCCGGCGAGCTCGCTCCAGTATATGAAGTTAGGTTAGTTGTGCGCATATATGCGCATTTTGCGATGTAATTAGAACGATGTATGAACTATGCTGCGGATGATGAACGCGCGACAATGAAGTTCCCGGGAATTTTCGAAAAAAAATTGCAGTTCTATTATTTGCGGGCACTAATCTGCGCCGCGGCCTGACGAACTGCATTTTGCGAGTTCAGTCGCCTGGAACTCGTGAGTTCAGTTCTCGCGAATGCGGGCACTGCTAGAGTTGCTCTAAGGAACTGTTCTGCCTGACGCTGTTACTAGGTAGATTCTTTTACTGACTGGGAGGGGCATGGGACCATTACCTTTTTTAGACCTCTTGATCTGCTACACCTATATCCTTATTACTCTATATTTTCTTGTGCATGTGGTTTCGGTAAAATACATTTGGTGAAGTTTCTAAATCTACTTCTGAAAGATTGAAGCGATTGAAACTAAAAGGGTTTGGTCGATATACCAATTTGCTGCACTGTATTACAGTCTTGGATATACGCCTAACTATTTAGACAGAAAGGCCCATTTCTGGTATCGTGCATAAATTTCGTGGTCAAATTACCCGTATAGCTCTATTGTACTTCGACTACAGCAAGCTTCAGATTTGTTTCCGTATAGAAGAGATGAGATATATTTCCAGTACCCAGTAACAATAATCTGCTTTGACCGAGTTTTCTATTTTTAAATCATCTGCCTTGACTATTATACCTTGGTCTATAACGAATGAACTCAGCTAAGTTTGATTGCCACTGTTTTGAGATTCAGTATATGATACCACCTCTCTGTTGTAACATACAGTAGTGGTTTGATTTTAAAAAGATCTGTACCTCATGGATGTGGCAGATGCGGACATGTGGCAGAGGAAGCAAATGAAAGAGTAATATGCATCACTACTCCTTTAGTGCCTGATAAGAGGGCAAGGACTATGCATCACAGCAGTAGTAGTATGCATCACAGCAGGAGTACTCTATATTGGGATTGTGGACACACAACTTGCGGTAAATATAGCCACAGACTAAAATTAATTACCAGAGAAATTCAAAGAGAAAACCTTCACTGGATCATGGAGAAAATTAATTACCAGAGAAAATTCAAATAGAAAAGCTTCACTCGATCATGGACAAAAAATAATTACCAGAGAAAATTCAGAGAGAAAACCTTCACTCGATCATGGACAAACTACAGCTGTATAAGACCTCATAAATTTCCCGATATTTCTCTTTGTAAAATGTCCTTAGTTTTGCCTGGGGAAGCAGTTGGCGATGTTTTGCTGCGTAAGACGCGCCTGATAACAACCCAAACACTGCATTTCCTAGCTTCCTAGGTGAAAACTACCCAGGTGCAAACATGGCAGATCCATAGCTTGTAGAGAAAAGATCCAAGGGGACAAGGGGTCAACACCAACCTGATTCACAGATTCAGTATTTTAGCTATCCTCAAAATATCAGAAATTAGCTTCACATTGTCACATAATACAGTAGGTATACAAACTGCAAATAATACAGTCACATAGCTTGCTATACATCGTTTAGCCGTTGAACTACATCTAAATGTCCCAGTAAACAGTTGACGGTAAATGCTTTTCACACTCTGTTCATCCATATAGACCTATCTCTTGTCCCGGTAAGACTTGTATAGCAGTTCCTTTTTACCTTCATCGAGGCAGTCCAAGAGAGTGGGCTTGTGCAGAGCTGCGTCGGCCAAGTCGCAGGTGCTCGGGACGGGAAGAGCTTGGGTAGGGACTGCTGGAGGGCAGGTACTTGGGGCAGTGTCCTCCTATCTGTCGCAGAGCGACATAGCAGGTCGGGGGCGGGAAGGAGAGGCTCGGGGGCAGAGTTTCTGGCGATGTCGAAGATCGGAGCTTGTCGCGGCGGTGAAGAATCCAAAGGTCGGCAGCGGGCGAATCAGGAGGTGTCAAGGACGATGGCTCGGCCGTAGGAGGGCCGGAGCTCGGAGGCAGGGGATCAGCGGAAAGTGGTTCCGTTTCCCCCGCCGAAGAAAGGAGGCGGCGCCGCAGGGTGGTTGCCTCAGGGCTTCCTGCCTGGTAAGTCGATTGAGATGGGGAAGGGGTACCACCCGAGCAGTTGATCGAGATGGGACAAGGGCGCCGCACCGGAGGAGCTCGCCGCCGTCCCGATGGAAATTGGCCCCGCCATCATTTGGGATTTTTCTGCCTGTGACAAAACTCAACACCGAATCGGTGCGTTAACTACGCGGTGGCAAATGTGTAATATTTTCTAACATAACCTGACGACGGAGGGTAAAAACGGAAATAAAAAATTACGTACCTTGAACCATCACGTCCGATGCCAATATTATAGTTTAGATTAGATTATAGACTCATTTTGCATTAAAATCCGTTGTGTTACGGTATCTAACTATGAGGCCTATGCCAATGCAAGTTTCTTAACACGCTTTCATAAGTATTTTGATGATGTGGCATGCTAGTTAATGAAGAAAGAGTGTGTACTTGTAGTTTACTCCCTCCATCTCAGTTTATAAGGGCAGCGCGTATCCTTAGGTCGCAAATTTAACATATATAATATAAATTATATAATACATAAATTATACCATTAGAAAATAGAACGTCTAAACTTTCTTATGATATATTTTTTATAATATATAACTAATATTAACTTTGTCAAATTGACGACCTAGGGATACGCGCACGCCTAATAAACTGTGACGGAGGGAGTACCTAACATACAAGTTTTGCACGTGGCCAAAGGTAAAAAAAGGTTTTAGCCCAATCATATGCATACATGAACCACAAATCATTAAATGTAGATACAAGCTATAAGAAACAATGCATTGTACTAGTTGTATCTTAAGATTTAATTACTCCTATAATAACGTGCTAAGAGACGGTGCATTGACACAAGCCTGATACTACCATCACCTCTCTCATCATTAATTGCAGTGACACGTCAGTTTTTTAACAACATGGCATCATGATATCACCTATGATACCCCCATTGTGGATAGCCTTAGGGTTTCACCCCGACGCTGGTTTGGTCTCACGGCAGATGCGGTCAAACGGAGAGGGACGCAGACGAGGGGCGTCGGCAGCTGATTTGTGGACCGTGTTGCCCAACGAGCCCCACCTGTCATTCACGGTGCCCCAAGAGAGAAAAGTGAAAAAAGTTTTTACCACGTCTAACGGTCCCAAGTGAAACACGGGGGCACTTTTTCAGATCGGACGCATGAGGCAGCTTTGGAGGGGCAACCGGGGGCATCATGCGGGTTGGCTCTTGTCCTTTAAGTAATTGATAGTGGCCTCTCAATGAACTTGTACCCCCTAGACACGCGCTCTGAAGTGTGGTAGGACCTGATTGACTCATCCTCCCCTCCTCTAGCACCTCCATCATTGGTCAATACACCAAGAGCCGAGTCGGTAAATACTTAAATACACATTACTCAAAACAGATTGAAAAAGACAACCATTAAGTTTAAAGTATGATGCAATATTTATGCACCTCACACAAAGTGCAGAAAACTCTGAAAAAATATTATCTAAATAAAAGCATATAAGACCCATGAAATATGAAATTGTTTATAGAAATGTTGAAGACTCAATTGATCACAGTTGTCGAAAAGCTAAATTTAATTGACGTGATTTTTCTTTTGTATTTGATAATTATTAAAAATTGGTTACGTGGACAATTAGATGGTTGAAAAGTAGATTACGTGGATATGTTGCATGCAAAAAATATTGGCTTTAATGAATATTAGCGCGATAACATGGACATTTGGTTGCTAAGAGAATAGATGATGTGGATAGCTTCCATATTGTGATAGAAAAATATGTAATTCATGTTAGTGGGGTTTTGCTTTATAAGAGGTATAGATTAGGAATTTTCACATGATTTAATCCTTAAAATAGTAGATAACACATGACTAATGAAATAGAAAATAAATTAGTCATGCAATCTAACAGAGAGTACGTAAATAGCAATTCTACACAGATTGCTACAAATATTGTCTTAAAATCTCTAATAGAACACAGAATAGCACATACGGGATGTTAGAAGAAACACGTTGGCGCAGTCGGTAGCCATGTCGCCGAAGATGTTGTCGATATCGAGAAGTAGTCGCCGTTGGGGAATAAGTCGTCGACGTTCGTGTTGGAGAAGAAGCTAGTAGTCATGCGATGGCGCTCCCCAAAAACCTTATCGCCCCCTCTCCTATACAAGATCACAATAGGAGGGGTTCGCGAGGGCCTACTGTCCCGTCCCACGGTGCATGCTGTGGCACACGGTGGAGAAGACTTGATCGGTGGCAAAGATCTAGAACCAGGAGGCATACACATCTAGGTTTGGTGTTTCATTGTGTCTCTCTGAGAGGAGCGACCTATCTTATATAGGCACGAGGAGAACTGGACAAACTGAAGCCGAATATCCAATCCATTCGTATTCATCTTCCACTAGTGTAGCCGAACAGCCAAAGTGTTTCGACTTCCGTAAGACCATTCAATTTTTGTTAATTCATGAGTGAAAAAAATAAGATGACCCATACACGTGGCTTAGGTGCTACCTCAGTTTGGCTCATTTCTGAAACCGGGCGTGGCGTGGCAGCGCGGCGTGACGTGGCAAGGCAGACGGTGGAGGTCTGGATAGGATCGCGTGTGCACCTCTCTCTTTTCTATGCTCATACATCAAGTGGAAGAGCCTCCCTTATAAGGAGGTCCAACTCCTTATAAACTAGTGAGCTGGGACTTACTTTTATGCCACCTCTTGTCCTGCATGAATGGGCCAAGTTGGGCCTCTGGGATTTCATGAATTATTGGATTAAATAAAATGGGTTGGGCCAAATATAGACAAAATTCCAACATGCTATGGATACAGAGCCATCATGCATCCCTATTGATCATGAGAACAAATAATAAAACATATTTTCAAGGTTCACAAGGTTAGAAGGCATAAGAGAACAATGTATAGTGGGGACTTAACACCGATAGCAAAGGGAGCACATGGTAGCCTTTAACTGAATAATCACATGCATATGTTCAATCAGATCAAACAACAATCTAAGACCTTATCATGCAAAATAATAACTATAAAAGCTCTTTAAGGTTGGTTTCCATAGTCGTCTGATCAGTTGTCCCTATTGTGGAAAAAAATAGTTTATCTTATTTTTATTGCCTCAAACATTTCCCAAAAAAAAGGTGTTGTATAAAAATCTAATTGATGTGTACCCAACAATTCAGTAGGGTTCCAGTTCATTCACTGGTTTTGTGTAGTGTCAAATTGTCAATTAAATGGCACTTTGCGACGTATTTCTTATCTACGTCATTAGCAAGCTTCTAGATAGAAATGCTCTTTGAGCCGTAGTTTTGGATTATCATGCAAGGTTAAAAGTACTGCGAGCTATAAAGTCCTTCTCTTCTAACTTAGCATCAGTAATATTATTAACTTGAGCTTCTTCTTTACCTTTAATTATACCAATCAGTTTACTGATCCACCTTTGTTGTAAGCTTTTCATTATTTTCTTCAGTGATTGAGTTCACCGTCCTTATGATGCATCTCTACATGCCATTTGTGCATGATTATCTTGCATATCATGAAAGCGTTTCTTTGCTATTTCAATTTATTTACTCATGATCTGCCGAATGCAGCACTATCAAGCATAGATTTTGATATGAGGTTAAGTGCATGATAAACATATGAAGTATGATACACTCTTCCATCCCATCGGTAGGACAATTTATAACAAAATTCTTTACTCTTTCTCACGCCAACACTAATGGCTCATGATCTTCTTGCATAAAACCTATGATATTAGAATGCAATTGCATAGTTATCAAGTGGAAAAAACTTACTCATAAAGATATTACAACAATTTATATAAAAAAGTAATAGTGACTTTAGGCAAAGCTAGTAACCGTTATTTTACTTTTCCTTAATGTGAAAAGGGAAATAAATGCAGGTTGACCCCCACTAGGGTCAACATTCTTTATGCTCATATTTTCATATAACTTAGTAAAAGTGTTTAGGTGCATACCTGCATCCTCAGAAGATGAACCTCTGATATATTCATTTTGCATCACTATTTTCACATCATAATTTATCTATATTAATTGATATATTGTGTATTATTGTTGGAAATACTATGCCTAGGATATATTGTATATAAATGATAGAAGGTTCCTTGGTTATTGCGATATTGGTTCCATGATGTCAACTATGCCTAGAATGGTTTTCGATACTATGAATTTTGGAGACTTATTTGATTATCCTCTTTGTCACCCTCATTTTGATGGTAGCTCTTAAAAAAATTTATAAAAGAGTTAATGAAGTCCTTGTCACTTTTAAAAATAAGACTACTTTGGTTGATTTCTTGGTTTTGGAGTCAAAAGCTCAAGCTAATATTGTTCTTGGAAGATCTTTCCTTCGTTCCGTGGGAGCTTTTATTGATGTTAAAAAGGGTTGCATACGCTTTCGTTTTCCCATTAAGGGCAGGTTTTCCTTTCCCCTCAAAGAGAAAGAAGTGCTTATTGAAGGAAAAGTTGAAATGGATTTTGAAAAGACTTGATATTTGGCATTGCGCCTAGCTAAAAGACGTTAAAGAAAAGCGCTTGTTGGTAGACAACCCATCTTTTACTTTCAGTTTGTTTTTGCTTTTCTTGAGTCATAGAGTTGTTGCCTCTGTAGCAAATTCATTTTATCTTTCTGTTTTGGTTTTTTGTGCCAAGTTTAGCCTCTAATGCATTGAAAGTCCGAGGTATTGTTTTGCTGTTCAGAAACAGATTCTATGTGCCCGTTGCAGAAAATATCGAACAATCCCTGAATTTTATCTTTTTCTGACATTTTTAGACAGCAAGCTTGATGCTTTTATCTATCTTTCGTTAGTTTCGAGTTTTCTGATTTGAGCTACAGAAGTGCCTTGAAAAAATCGATCTTTACAGACTGTTCAGTTTTTGACAGATTCTGCTTTTATTTTGTATTCGTCTCTTTTACTATCGTCAAATGTGATACTCTAGAGGTGGAGTGTCATATTGAGGCTTAGTAAACAGTAGCTAATGCCCAATAAAGTTGTTTGCAATTTGTCTTGAGTTGAACACATATGCATTTTAATTTATGAGCACTAACCCTCTAATAAGTTTATGAGAAGTTTTGTGTGAAGTGAGTTTTTAAGTTCCAAAGGAGAGGATAATGAAGAAATTGAAGATGGATCAGAGCTCAAGCTTGGGGATGCCTCCATGGCACCCCCTCTGAATATCAAGAACCATCAAGCGTCTAAGCTTGGGGATGCCCAATGCATCCCCTCCTCTTCATCGACTATCATAAGGTCGTCTTCATTGAACCACGTTTTTATCACTTTACATATAATGTGCTATGCTTGGAGCATCATTTTGCTTTCAGTTTTGTTTTGTTTGTTTGATGGTTATATCCTTGTTGGATCCTAGCTTTATTTGTGTGGGAGAGAGGCACACTTCGCTTTTTCATTTGAATACTCTTTTGCTTCGCTTATATCTTGTTAAGTATTCTTAGCTACTGTTTGTTTGCTAGTAAGCTATCTCTTTTAGCTTTTATCTTGTTTAGAGCTGCTAGTTGTTGATGTTAAACTCTCTTGTTCTTCACTTATACTTGTTGGAGAGTTGTTATTGATAAATTGCTTGAATTGTCAAAGTGGCAAAATGCTATCCATGTGATATTGGAATGAAATGAAAGCCTGCATAGTCTTGTAGATCATTGTGTGGATACTTGATGCTTCTCAATTGTTTTGAGATATTAAGATGAATGCTTAAACTTTCTGGTTATTTGAGTGGAAATTTATTAGTAAAGAAATACAGTTAAAAGCTTGAAACTGTGTGGTGTTTCGTAGTTGTTAATTCATAAAGCTAATCTTTCCATCAAAAGAACTGTTTGGTCAACAAGGGAGACCGTTTGGAGTGTTTATGGTTATGATTGAATGATGTCTTATCTTACTCTGTTACCGGTCAATGTTGGATGTTTGCTTCAAATACCATTTTTGCTAAGCCAAAAAACTCTGTACTGAGTGTGATGTCCAGTCGTGCATCCAAATCCCAAAGCCAAACTATCTTGCCAGCTGAGTCCACCATATCTACCTATGCATGGTATTTCCCGGCATTCCAAGTAAATTTGTCATGTGCTACCTTTAAAACCTTCAAAATATTCTCGTTTTGGTGCCTCTATTTTCAAGCTCATGAGGAAGTAAGGAGGGGGTTCGTTATAGCTTATGTCGAGCAAGGTTTTTCTTTTCTTTTTCTTTTTCTCCCTCTATTTCACCCGGTGTTGATGATTTACGTCCTCACTTGAGTCAACCAGAGAGCGGCTTAAGCAAAATATAAATAGAACTCACCATTCTCCTCCGCACAATGAAAATCTGAGAAATCAGATCAAACATTGGTTAGTGCTGAAACAAAGAATAAAGAGGAATGTACTCGTTCCTCTAAAACCAGCCGCTCTCACAACTCTAAAGACCTTGCTTGACATAGGGGACTAATGAGCTTTTGAGCTATGGAATCGTTGATGGAATTATGCATCTCACAAAATTGCTTTTATCTCTGTTTTTCAAAATCAAAAAGCTCTAGCACATGACTAATCCCTGCTTCCCTCTACGAAGGGACTTTCTTTTACTTTTAAATGTTGAGTCAGTTTTCCTTTTCCTTCTATCTCCACCAAAGCAAACATACAGCATTGACCCTGGGTATCATTGATCATATTGCATCGTCAGATTAAACATGAATCTTTATATTGACTTTATCTATAAGATAAGCCATTGGAAGTTGAAGCTTTTTGCTAATACTTACATCTTCCTTTGTGTTGATTCTCAAACACTTTTGTCGTTGGACCATTACCTTTGAGAATTAGTCAAATATGTGGGTCACTTAGCTTTCATGTCTTTAACGTACTATTTATGAAAGGTTTTGCTTGAATGATTCAACTTGGTTATTCATTGCTTTCTTGCTATCAACTATAGACAATTGGTTTGTATCATTTCATTCACATCCTATGCTTTACATTACTATCTCGATCAAGATTGTGTTGGTTGCATGTCTCATCAAAAATTATTTTGTTATCACTTACCTACTCGAGGACGAGTAGGAGTTAAGCTTGGGGATGCTGATACGTGTCAAACGTATCTATAATTTTTGATTGGTCCATGCTAGTTTTGTGATGTTGTCACATGTTTCTACTATCTTATTACATCATTTTTATGCATTTTGTCGGACTAACCTATTGACAAGATGCCTAGTGCCAGTTTTCTGTTTTTGCTGTCTTTTCGTTTCAGAAACTTACCACAGGAAATATTTTCGGAATGCGCTGAAAATTTACGAGGATTTTTTATTCGCCAAGACGGAGTTTCAGTCCAGAGGGCAGCCCTGGGGGCCACCCACAGGACAGGGACGACCCCCAGCCGCGGCCTGCCCTAGGGCGGCGGGTGGGACCCGCCCCTACTCCTGGTGGGTCCCCTCGGCCCCCTCCGACGCCTATAAAATCAGATTACTCACAAAAACATCGAGGCGGCCATTATTTTTCAGAAAAGTCACCCTGAGGCGCCGCCACCATAAACCCTAGTTCGAGGGTGATTCTGAAGCTGATCCCGATACCCTGCCGTAGGGGAGATCGATCCCGGAGGGCTCTTCATCGCATGCCTTCCTTCGGGATGATTTGTGAGTAGTCCCACCTTGGACTACGGGTCCATGGCAGTAGCTAGATGGTAGTCTCTCTCCCGTGTGCTTTATGTATTATAATCTTGTGAGCTGCCTAACATGATCAAGATCGATTATTATAATGCTATGTGATGTGTTTGCTGGGATCTGATGGATTATGAAGTTATGATCAGATTGTGCATGGTTTTTATATGTTGATTTATGTTCTTGCATGCTCTCCGATGTGCGTAGTTACTTTGGCCAAGTGATTGCGTGTATCTCCAAGAGAAAGTATTTATGCTAGATAGTGGGTTCATGCCCCCTTTTGTTCCTGGGCACGAGTGGCAAAAACGTCTAAGGGCGAGTGTGTGTTGTTGCTACTAAGGGTAAAACAGCGGTGTTAATGTCTCTTTGATATTAGTATTGCTTACTTCATGCGCTTTACTTAATGCAAATGTATGTTGCTTGCAACTTAATACCGTTGGGTGACATGCTGGATAGCGATCCCACGGTGGACTTGTTAGACAAAGATGCAGTTGGACTCAACGGTCTTTGTTCATTGTCGTGATGCCTACATAAATATTACCATGTTCCCTATGTCATAACTAGATTAAGTTTGTGTTATAATCTTGTCAATTACCTAGCTGTAATTTGTTTACCCATCATATGAGTGTTTTATTTACTTGAGAGACTCCACTAGTGAACCCATGGCCCCCAGTCCATCTTTCTACATTGATTGCAACATTTATTCATCACTTTTCATCATCATTACTCGTTTGGTCCACTTTCATATTTTCATCTATTTCACTATACAATTAACCACTTTGTTTTCTGCGAGACCGGAAAGATTGACAACCTTTCCGCCGTTGGGGCAAAGTAATTGGTTGAATGTGTGCAGGTCCACGTCTGTTGAAGATTAAGCGCCAAAGATCTTCAACATTCACTTTGTTGTTGATTTCAAAGTCCTACTGGTTCGATAAACCTCGGTTCGTTTACGAGGGAAAACTGCTACTTACTACATCCACGCCTTCGCTTGGGCACAACCCAACGCTACCATTACCGATCATCATTTGCTAACCATGGACTTGTTATAGTCACTTGATAAACGGAGTCATATCATTAGGATAATGATGTGATGGACAAGACCCAATAATAAAGAGTTGCAATTGATCATGTCACACAGTTTCATTGCTAACATTTTCAATATATGCCAAGTATAGTTTCCTTAGACCATGAGATTATGTCACTCCCGTTTACCGAATGAATACCTTGTGGACATCAAACATCACTTACTGGGTGATTACAAAGGTGGCTTTCAGGTATCTCCGATGGTATTTGTTGGGTGACATGAATCAAGAGTGGGATTTGTCCCTCCATGTGACGAAGTAGAATATATCTGGGCCCTCTCGGTAATATAGCATCCATGCGGTGACCCGACATACCACTGCATGTTGTAGTATGCAAGTCGTTGACATAACACTCACAGAACAACGTTCCGCAAATATTACATCCCTCAGGGTGGTACAGCAGAAACATTGCGGGTCCACAAACAACGTCTGAAATATTACAAACCAAGTCGTGCATAGAGATGGCCACCTCAGGGTGACGTCTCATACGTAGTGTTTACAAACCTTGAAGAAGCAAATAAGTGCGCACACGGGAACTCAACAGCTTATTGATATAAAGTTCTTGCTGCTCGATTCAACCGTGCTAAGTAAGGCTATTAACCTAGAGTTGACTAGTCAGACTCTTCCTCCTCGTTGTCGGCGCCGTATCTGATAAAGTAGTCCACGCCTTCAACTCCTCCTGAAAGGTCTGGCTCTTCATAGTAGACGTCTTCCTGGCCTCCCATGGCATGAAGCGAGGTACTGGCCAGGTCCTCATAACCTAAGCAGGAGATTCAAAAGGAAAGGGATGAGTAACCAGCGTTACTCAACAAGTTCAGTTGATACGGTGGGAAGTTTGATGCACTAATTACTGCTTAAGACTCAAAAGAGCCACAAGCTAATGCAAGGGTTTTGTAAAACATTTCTTCAAGAGGTTGCTTTTATTTCTAAAGACTATGCTCGTCATCCTTCACAGGGCTAGAGCTTCGTGGAGCTCCTTTCCTGCAGCGTTCGCAGTTCCTTCCCGGAACAGGGAGTAACATGTTACACTTTTTTACACTCTGCAGAGGTGCGTTACTTTACCCATAAGAGATCAAGACTTTGTTGCACAACCAGGCTTAAGTTCCTGTCCACACTCCCTTTGGTGTGGGGCCCAGTTTTTGATCCAAGTCATTCACCGTGCTTCTCCGCACAATGCATGCCCACCCAATTCATGCACAGCAGAATCACCCCTGATAATCTACCCCGTCAGGTAGAACTATCTAGGCATCCCCTTGCAGACTAACTCATGCATAGCAGAATCACCCCTGATATCCTTCCTCGCAAGGAAGCAATACCTAGGCACCCCCTTGCAGACCATCATAGGCACCAGAAACCGTGGGAACTAAGGGGTCCCACCCATGTTGCATGTAGTCTCGCAAGATCTACAGCGTACGGAACTGGCTGCCCGTTGACATGCGTCCGAGAGAAGTACAGATGGCATTTCCCGTCCCATTCCAGGTCTTATGGTTAACGCGTCTTTACGGCGCAATCATTATGACGGCATTTGTGATTAAGTCCTAGGTAATACTTTCCCGTGCAAGTGGGACCTCCGGACCAATTCATCTTACCATGGTCCCACCTGCCCTCCATAGTAGGTTACCACCAAATAGGTAGACAACCAATAGTCAGGTTATTCTGAAAATAGCTTTATGCTTTCTTGGAATAGGTGATAGTATTATAGAGTTTGAAAATAGTTTCTTTAACAAGTATTTCAAAAGATATGAGCAAATGATGAACTTGCCTTGAAACTGACAAGTAGTGGAGTCTGAAACTGGTCGGGGCTCTCGACCTCCTGGTTCTACAAAATCCATCATTGTCTGATAAGAACAATGTTTAAAGAAGCAACATGCTACTATGCATAAAATGATATGCAACTCTTAGCTTGTTTTTATTTTATTGAACAATTAAGAATTTATGATTTAATTCTGAATTTTTGATATTATGTTTATTTATTTAATTTTTGAGATTAAATTAATTTTACTCCAATAAATTAATTAATAAAGCATTTTAAAAATAATAAAAGATTTTGCATTTTAAAACCTTTTTATAAATAAGGTTATCATCTTTATTACTTCAAATAATTTTATCCAAATTTTGTTTAAAGAAAAGGATTTTATAATAATTTTTAAATTAAAAATGGCATTTAGGTAATTTTAAATAATTCTAAAGAAAAGTTAGTCAAATAAATAGGTATAAAATATAAAAGAATAGATTTTATTTTTCTGATTTATTTGATATTTTATTTGAATTTTTCTGAATTCAGAAACAAAAGTTATGAATTAAACAAGTTTCTATTAATTTCTGAAGTTTGAATTAAAGATCAAAAATCTGACAAGGGGACCCACCCGTCAGGAATTTCTCTTTTTCTAAACGATAAACACGGGGTGACGTCAGCTGACGTCATCGGCCACGGCCAGCGGCCATTCCGGCCAAAATCCGGCCGGCTCCGGCCTCCCCGGCCCAAGGCAAGATGCCCAACAGATGCAGAAGAGGGAGACGGACCAAGAGTGGCGGCGCCGCCCCAAAATGGTCACCGGAGCGACATCCTCACGGTGGTGCGGCAGTGAACTCCGGCGGCCGAACCCAATCACGGGTTCTAGGGATCAATCGAGAGGGAAAAGAGGCGTAGAAGAGAGAGCAGCTCACCACGGTGGTCGAGGTCAAGGTTTGGACGACGATGAAGCTACGGTGGCGACGGATTCGAGCTCGACGTCCAGCGGCGGCGTTCGGGGTGTCGGTCACGTTCTCCTCCTCCAGCGGCTCCCAGCACCCACGTCTTGCACCAGTGTGAAGAGGACGGCGGTGCGACTCTAACGGGCACGGTCACGGGTCCGGGGACCCTTCCGTTCGCCGGCGATTTGAGGTGTCCGTCGGCGGCAGTAGGGCTAGGGTTTGCGTTTCGGTGAAGAAAGAGAGAGAGAAGAGAGAGGACGGAGCGAGGGGGGGGGGCGAATGAGTGAGAGGAAGAGCAGAGGGCGTCGTCGACGGTCTTATCCTCGCGCCCGAAGCGGCAAGCAGGAGGTGGCACGGCGGCGTCGTCTTCGTCCTTCTGGCCGCGATGGAAGAAGAAAGAAAAGGAAAACAAATCGCAGAAAACCCCCTGACGTTTTCCAGAATTGCTAAAACTTATAAACAGCCACTTTGGACAATTAATTTAAGAGCTTAAATAACTTCAAAAATAAAGAGAAAATTGGTATAATCTTAAGATTTTGAGAAGAAGCCTCCAGTAATTTTATTTAGAATTTTTGGAGCATTTAACAAGATTTAAAAATTAGGTGAAGAAATAAGACATTTTAATGAGATTTGGAATACCCATAATGGATATTATCACCAAAGAAGTATGGTGGTTTTATATAAAACAAATGAATAAGAGAGATGTTAAGAAATTGTTAAATTACATTTCTCATAAAATAATCACTTGGAAAACTATAACTGCCAAAAATCAATAAGAGTACTTAAGAAGGTAAGAACTTTAGGTCAAGAATATAAAGGTTCTTTAAGTAACCAAAGTTTTAAATTGCGAAAAAATTGGTTCAGGTTTTCAGATGCATGCATGCAAAAGCACAAACTCCTAAATCTACCCCTCGTTAAAACCTAAACGCTGGGGTACTATAGCCTTCCCCCCTTAACAAGAACTTCGTCCCGAAGTTGCAGCAGGTGTACCTGAAGAGATGGGGATAAGCTTGTCTCAAGTCTTCCTCCTTCTCCCAGGTGGCTTCGCGTTCAGGATGATGTTTCCATTGCACTTTGCAATACTTGATTGCTCTATTTCTGAGCCTCTTCCAGTTTTCCGCAAGGATTCGAGCTGTTTCTTCACATATGTCAGATTTGCTTGCAATTCTAGTTCTTCATGAGTAACTGCATCTTCAGGTTCTTTCAAGCATTTCCGGAGCTGAGATACATGGAAGACATTATGGACTTGCTTCAACTGCTCTGGTAGCTCTAGTGTGAACGCTACGTTTCTATTTTGCTTAAGAACTTTGAAAGGTCCAATGTATCGAGGGCTCAATTTCCCCTTCACTCCGAACCTCTTAAGACCTTTCATTGGACTAACCTTGAGATATACTAAGTCTCCCACTTCAGGACTCCATGTCCGTCTCTTCTGATCCGCATAACTCTTCTGCCGGCTTTGAGCTATCTTCAAACGATCTCGAATGATGTCGATGATATTCTGCTTGTCCTTGACATAGTCTGGTGCAAACTCCGTACTCGCTCCAGGTTCATACCAACATATCGGTGATCTGCACTTTCGTCCGTAAAGTACTTCAAATGGTGCTGCTTTCAGGCTACTCTGGTAACTGTTATTGTAAGAGAACTCTGCTAAAGGAAGATGTTCATCCCACAATCCTCCGAAATCCAGGGCACATGCCCTAAGCATATCCTCTAGTATCTGATTGGTTCTTTCAGTTTGCCTCCAGTTTGCGGATGGTAAGCTGTACTGAAAGTCCAGATGTGATCCTAGTGCTTCATGGAGTTTCTTCCAAAACACAGACGTGAACACAGATCCTCGATCTGAAACTATTCTCTTGGGAACCCATGTTTGCTGACAATCTCCTTCACATACACATCACTAGCTTCTCGGCGGTATCTCTTTGATTCACAGCTAGAAAATGTGCACTCTTGGTAAGTCGATCTATGATCACCCAAATCATATCCTTGTGTTTCTTGGTCATTGGTAGACCAGTGATGAAATCCATGCCAATCTCCTCCCATTTCCATTCCGGAATTTCTAAAGGTTGTAAAGGTCCTGCTGGGCTTGGTGTTCTGCCTTCACTCCGGCATGTATGACATTCTGATACATACCTCGCAATGTCTCCCTTCATGTTGTTCCACCAGAATAACTCCTTGAGATCCATATACATCTTCGTACCTCCTGGGTGTATGGAGTATGGTGTTGAGCCTCCCGAAGTATAAGCCCTTTGATTTCAGGTATATCAGGTACACAAATCCTGTTCTGAAACCATAGTGATTCATAATCACCCAGACGGAATTCTGATGGTCTTCCTTGCTCAATTCTTTGAATTTCCTCCTTGATGAAAGGATCTTCTCCTTGTCGTCTAATTATCTCATTCCGAAGGTCACTTTGTCTTTCTTCCATTACCTCCAAATTGTTTAAACTACCTAAGGTATGCTTCTAACAACAAGATCTCAGATCTTTCTAGATCCATCTTTAACTCCTTTGGTAACTCACGATGGATCGGTTGAACATCCGTGCTCTTGCGACTCAAAGCATCAGCCACAACATTAGCTTTTCCCGGAGTATAGTTGATTGTAAGATCATAATCCTTAATTAATTCCAGCCATCTTCTTTGCTCATGTTCAACTCCTTCTGAGTAAAGAAATACTTGAGACTTTTGTGATCCGTGTATAACTCACACTTGGCCCCATACAAAATTGCCTCCATTTCTTCAGAGCAAATACTACTGCTGCCAACTCCAAATCATGAGTTGGGTAATTTACTTCATGAGGTTTGAGTTGTCTTGAAGCATAAGCTATTACCTTTTTATCTTGCATAAGTACACATCCCAATCCATTCTTGGATGCGTCACAATAAACTGTGTAATCTTTACCTGATTCAGGTACTGCTAAAATCGGTGCTGAAGTTAACCGAGTTTTCAACTCCTGGAAGCTTGCTTCACATTTATCTGTCCACTCAAATGGAACATTTTTCCTTAATAACTTAGTCATAGGTCCTGCTATCCTGGAGAATCCCTCAATGAATCTCCGATAATAACCTGCCATACCCAAGAAACCTCGAATCTCTCTGACATTCTTCGGTGACTGCCATTCCAATACGGCTTGTACCTTGGCGGGATCCACCGAAATTCCATCCTGCTGATGACATGTCCAAGAAACTCCACTTTGTCCAACCAAAACTCGCACTTGCTGAACTTGGCATACAGCTGATGTTCTCTCAGAACTTGTAAGGCAATCCTCAGATGCTTGGCATGCTCTTCTTTATTCGTGGAGTATATAAGGATATCGTCAATGAAGACGATTACAAACTTGTCCAATATGGCATAAAGATCTTATTCATCAGGTTCATGAAGATTGCAGGTGCATTGGTCAATCCAAATGGAACAACCAAATACTCATGATGCCCATACCTAGAGACAAAGGCTGTTTTTGGAACATCTTCAGGCTTAATCTTAATTTGATGGTATCCTGACCTGAGATCAATCTTAGAAAACACTCCTGCCCCTTGAACTTGATCAAACAGGTCTTGGATTCTGGGTAGTGGATACTTGTTCTTGATAGTGACGTTGTTCAAATTTCTGAAGTCACCACACATTCTTCTGCCACCATCACGCTTATCAACAAAGATCACAGGGGAACCCCACGGTGACACACTTTCTCTAATGAATCCTTTACTCTCTAATTCATCAAGCTGCTCCTTGAGTTCTTTCAACTCCTTAGGACCCATCTTGTATGGTGCTTGAGCTATGGGTGATGTGCCTGGTATCAAATCGATGGTAAACTCTATCTCTCTGTCAGGTGGCATACCGGGTAGTTCCTTGGGAAACACATCCGGAAACTCATTGACTACCGGAATATCCTCCAACTTAGCCTCCTTCAAAGAATTCAGTTGGATTCCAATCTCCATATGTGCCTATCAGCCTGATAAGTAATTCTACCTCCTCCTGGTTTTCTAATGGACACTGTTTTCTCTTCACAGTCAATTTGGGCTCCATGTTCAGTCATCCAGTCCATTCCGAGAACTACTTGCAGATCCTTAAGAGGCAAAACGAATAGGTCTGCGTAGAATGTGCAATTACAGATCGTAATGACCTGTTTTTGCTTCACAAGGTTTACTAAGAGCGTACCCCCAGCCGTTAACACGGTAATGGGGCGTTCTAACGACTCGCACTTTAACCCATACTTTTCCACAAGCTCACTAGAGAGGAAAGAGTTGGTAGCACCCGTATCAAAAAGTACTTTACCAGGATGGGAAAGGATATTGAGCGTACCTAGTACTGCTGTCTCCGAGTTGTCAGCCTCCTCCACGGATGTACAGTTCAACTTTCCAAAGTCCTTCCCCTCTTGCCATTGCTTTCTTTCCATTGCCTCCACCTCCAGCTGCAGATCCTCCACCTTTTCCGTAGTTACCTCCACCTTTGTTGAATCCTGACTGATTAGGACATTGGGTTTTGAGTGTCCCTCCTGTCCACACCCAAAGCAAATCTTGGGTTTCCGATCACTCCTCACGTGTCCTGGAAGTCCACAGTTGTGACAATTATCTGCTCTTGGGTTGAATGTCCACGATCGGAGTCCTCTCGGCTGCATTCTAGGCTTGAAACTTAAATTCGGTCTGGATCGGTTGGTCAAACTCTTGGCCTCGGTTCTTGCTTCTTCTGTCGGCTCAACTGAACCAACTTATAGTCGTTCTCCCAGGTGATGGCAGAGTTCATCAACTCTTGGAAGTTCCTGGGCTTGGTCATTTTCAGCTGCATCGCAGCATATGGATCTAATCCCCTAAGGAATCTTTTGATCCTTTTTGCATCCGTGCTTACCTCGTCAGCTGCATAACGAGAGAGCACACTAAATCTCGAATGTACTTCATCATTGTTAGAGTACCTTGTTGAAGATCTTCGAATTCCCGTCTCTTCAACTCCATAATACTCTCGGGAACATGATACTCCCTAAACCTCTCTTTAAACTCCTCCCAAGTGAATACCTTTCCTTGAGGCTGTATTATCACCTCGTTCTCCCACCAGGATGCAGCTGGGCCAGTTAGAAGATACGCGGCATATCGTACCTTTTCTTCATCATTCGCATTCAGGGACTTCAATTTCCTTTCAGTATCCATTAGCCAATCTTCAGCATCCATTGGCTCCGGTGCGGTTGCAAAAGGTAAAGGCTTGGTGTTGAGGAAATCTGATAAACTGGTATTCTTGTTCTCGGGACCCCTTCCATTCCCGATCTGACCCATTAGTTCCTGATAAACTTGTTTTGGGTCTCCTGCATAAACTGCATGTACTGCATGAAGTTCTGCTCTCCGAGAGGTCGGAATGGTGGTAGCGGTGGTGCGGCTTCTCCTGCGTCATGGTCAGCCTTCTCTTTAGCCTCACGCTCCACTCGTTGCTCCTCGGTTTCTCTGTCGTTACCCGTACTCATATTCCCCTAGTCCTGCAACATGAAGCGAATAAACTCATAATTACACCATGCCCATGCTTTCTGAGCCTCACTTTCACGTGCAGAACTAGTCACACAAGCGAAATAAAGTCCAAATCCAAATAAGAACCAGCGTTATTTACATAATGAACATATATTATACAAATAGATTTATAGCATTACAAACCTTAGAAACGAAACAAAGCAGTAGGTAGTACAAGATTCTCTTGGGTCATACAAGCACTTCGACCCTTATTTATTAAACAACTCAACTCCACACTACACACAACCTGAAAGCACTAATTAAACAGTCCTCAAGCCCTTCTTCTTGTTCAGCTGCAGAGTCACTCCTGGTACATACCCGGGGTCCATCCAAGCTGACGGGGAGTCTTGCGCACAGACTCAGGTATGTAAGGTCTCCCGGTCGGAACAAAGTCCATGTCGGAGGTGTCCTTGCCAATGTATCATTCAGAAAAAGATCTTCCTCGTCAGAAGAGATGTTAATAACAACATTGTTGTCATCAACTGGAGCAGCAGCAGGAACAGGAACAACAGGGGCTGCTACTACGGACGGAAGAGACTGAATCTCATCATCCGCGGAGTCATCACAAGGAATAGGATGGCTGCTAGTACCAGGATACCAATCAAACCTCCATCCATCTGAGTTCTCAATAGGAACGTACGAGTCTGATGCCTCCAGAGGAACAGATGGCTCAGGCTCGCTGGGAGGTATGACAGGGTAAAAGATGGGCTCTGGGGTAGGCGAATACCTGGATGGTCCAGAACGTGCCTTACGTCTTGAAGTTCCCTCCTCTGGTGCACTATGAATTCCTCCCGCCTCCGGGGCCTTTCCCTTCTTAGGTAACTTTGCCCAATCTGGACCGTGGATCTCTCAGAAGACCACCCTTGTCTTCCATACTAACCTTGTGGGTCTTATAGAAGGATCCAATCAGCAGCCTGTATCGATCCATCATCCTGGTGGCTAACTTTGGCTTGGTCTTTACCAACGCCAAATGATCCAAAGCATACTCTGTGGACATACCATCACAAGGAATCGGCTCAAAGCTGGTCCCTATCAGATCCGCGGACTTATGCCCACGAATAGTCGCAATGGACTGCACCAACGCCTCCTGATAAGCTGCAGTGTGACTACGACCCTCGCCATGAGGCCTAGTCAGATGTGGCGTCAACTCCTGAGGAATAAGGATAAGCACCCTATATTTCACTACCTCCTCACCAAACTTGTAGATGTAGGTGTTGACGGGAATGTTGGTGTCACAGCCAAAAGCTCTCAATAACGACCTCAACTGGTCAGTCAAGGTACCGTTGTAGTCATCCAGCCACTCATGCTCCGGCCAAATGGTACTCTCCCGTGCCATCGCAACTGTACATAAAAAGATAAGCACTATAAGAATTGCATCATAATAAAGAACTTTAACACTGAAAATATGACGGTGATATTCTCAAGTGAATACTCATCATACTTCTAGCGCACTCTTTATCGTTGCTAACTACCGACAGGTTCTATCCCTTTACTAGGTTTCCAACCTAAGGTCGAAGCAATTGCTCTGATACCAGCTGCGGTGACCTGGCATACCACTGCATGTTGTAGTATGCAAGTCGTTGACATAACACTCACAGAACACCGTTCCGCAAATATTACATCCCTCAGGGTGGTACAGCAGAAACATTGCGGGTCCACAAACAACGTCTGAAATATTACAAACCAAGTCGTGCATAGAGATGGCCACCTCAGGGTGACGTCTCATACATAGTGTTTACAAACCTTGAAGAAGCAAATAAGTGCGCACACGGGAACTCAACAGCTTATTGATATAAAGTTCTTGCTGCTCGATTCAACCGTGCTAAGTAAGGTTATTAACCTAAAGTTGACTAGTCAGACTCTTCCTCCTCGTTGTCGGCGCCGTATCTGATAAAGTAGTCCACGCCTTCAACTCCTCCTGAAAGGTCTGGCTCTTCATAGTAGACGTCTTCCTGGCCTCCCATGGCATGAAGCGAGGCACTGGCCAGGTCCTCATAACCTAAGCAGGAGATTCAAAAGGAAAGGGATGAGTAACCAGCGTTACTCAACAAGTTCATTTGATACGGTGGGAAGTTTGATGCACTAACTACTGCTTAAGACTCAAAAGAGTCACAAGCTAATGCAAGGGTTTTGTAAAACATTTCTTCAAGAGGTTGCTTTTATTTCTGAAGACTATGCCCGTCATCCTTCACAGGGCTAGAGCTTCATGGAGCTCCTTTCCTGCAGCGTTCGCAGCTCCTTCCCGGAACAGGGAGTAACATGTTACAATTCTTTACACTCTGCAGAGGTGCGTTACTTTACCCATAAGAGATCAAGACTTTGTTACCAACCAGGCGTACGTTCCTGTCCACACTCTCTTTGGTGTGGGGCCCAGTTTTTGATCCAAGTCATTCACCGTGCCTCTCCGCACAACGCATGCCCACCCAATTCATGCACAGCAGAATCACCCCTGATAATCTACCCCGTCAGGTAGAACTATCTAGGCATCCCCTTGCAGACTAACTCATGCATAGCAGAATCACCCCTGATATCCTTCCTCGCAAGGAAGCAATACCTAGGCACCCCCTTGCAGACCATCATAGGCACCAGAAACCGTGGGAACTACGGGGTCCCACCCATGTTGCATGTAGTCTCGCAAGATCTACAGCGTACGGAACTGGCTGCCCGTTGACATGCGTCCGAGAGAAGTACAGATGGCATTTCCCGTCCCATTCCAGGTCTTATGGTTAACGCGTCTTTACGGCGCAATCATTATGACGGCATTTGTTGTTAAACCTAGGTAATACTTTCCCGTGCAAATGGAACCTCCGGACCTATTCATCTTACCATGGTCCCATTTGCCAACCATAATAGGTTACCACCACTCAGGTAGATAGCCAAATAGTCAGGTTATTAAAGAAATAGGTTTAGCTTTCTTTTGTATAAAGGTGATAGTATAATAAGGTTTTGCAAATAGCTTTCTAACAAATATTTCAAGAGATATGAGCAAGTGATGAACTTGCCTTGAAACTGACAAGTAGTGGAGTCTGAAACTGGTCGGGGCTGACGACCTCCTGGTTCTACAAAATCCATCATTGTCTGATAAGAACAATGTTTAAAGAAGCAACATGCTACTATGCATAAAATGATATGCAACTCTTAGCTTGCTTTTATTTTATTGATCAATTAAGAATTTATGATTTAATTCTGAATTTTTGATATTAATTTTTATTTATTTAATTTTCGAAATTAAGTTAATTTTACTCCAATAAATTAATTATTAAAGCATTTTAAAATAATAAAAGATTTTGCATTTTAAACTTTTTTATAAATAAGGTTAAAGTTTCATTTATTCAAAATTATTTATTCAGAAAAATTTACTTAATAAAGAGTTTATAAATTTTTTAAACTAGAATGGCATTTTGGTAAATTTTAAAAAAACTCTAAAGAAAAGTTAATCAAATAATTAGTTAATTAACATAAAAAGATAGATTTTTTTATTTTCTGATTAATTTGATAAATTATTTGAAGTTTTCTGAAATCAGATTCAAAAGTTATGGGTTTTTTAAAGTTTTGAATTAAATCTGAAATCTAGAAAAGATTAAATTGCTGACAAAGGGGTCCACTGTCAGAGTTTTAACAATAAAAACAGATAAGGATGGCGCTGACGTCAGCCACGTCACTGGCCACGGCCAGCGGCAACTCCGGCCAAAATCCGGCCAACTCCGGCTATCTCCGGCGAGGGAAACAGGTGCAAAAGGTAGGCCTAACCGAGACGGACCATAAAGTGGTGGCGCCGCCCCGAAAAGATCACCGGAACCATCCCGGCGACGAGGCAACGCGGCGGTGAACGGCGGTTGAACACGAATCCCTCCAACCCGAACGAAATCCACCGATTAAAAGGGTGCATACGACGGAGGAACTCACGAGGAGTGTCGTGGACAAGATCTTGACGGCAATGAAGCAACGGTGGTGACGGATTCGAGCTCGATGTCCGGCGGCGGCGTTCGGGGCGTCGGTCACGTTCTTCTCCTCCAGCGGCTCCAGCACCAACGGATTGCACCAACGTGGAGAGGACGGCGAGACGGAGCGAACGGACAAGGTCTCGACTCCGGGGAATCCTTGGTTCGCCGGCGATTTGAGGAGTTCGACGGCGGCAGTACGGCTAGGGTTAGGGTTTGCGGTGAAGAAAGAGAGAGAAGAAGAGAGGAGTGAGAGGGGGTGAATGAGCGAGAGAGGAGCGATGGGGACGCCTCCTCTTGGTCTTATCCCTCCGGCAAGCAGGCAAGCAAGCAGGTGGTGGCGCGCGGCATGGAGCTGTCCTTCTGGCTGAGGAAGAAGAAGAAAGAAGAGAAAAGAACTTTGCAGAAAACCCCCTGACATTTTCCAAAATTGCTAAACCTTTAAACAGCCACTTTGGACAATTAATTTGAGAGCTTAAATAACTTCAGAAAAAAATAAGAGAAAATTAGTATAAGCTTAAGATTTTGGTATGAAGCCTCCAGTATTTTATTTAGAATTTTTGGAACATTTTACAAGAATTTAAAATTAGAAGAAGAAATAAGACATTTTGATGAGATTTGGAATACCCATAATGGATATTATCACCAAAGAAGTATGGTGGTTTTATATAAAACAATGATAAGAGGATGTTAAGAAATTGTTAAATTACATTTCATATAATAATCTCTTGGAAAACTATATCTGCCAAAAATCAATAAGAGTACTTAAGAAGGTAAGAACTTTAGGTCAAGAATATAAAGGTTCTTTAAGTAACCAAAGTTTTAAATTGCGAAAAATTGGTTCAGGTTTTTCAGATGCATGCATGCAAATGCACAAACTCCTATCTATCTACCCTTCGCAAAACCCTAAACGCTGGGGTACTACAAGACACCCCCAGTTCCTGGGACAGTTCTCCGACAACGGTGTACACCCCACCTATGACCACCTACGCACCTTCGTGCCTCTCTGCTTCCCCAACCTCTCTCATTCTATTGATCACAAACTTTCTCCACGCTCCACCAGGTGCATCCTCCTCGGCTACCCCGTGAACACAAAGGTTATCGATGCTTTGACTTAGCCTCTCGCAAAATAATATATCTCGACACGTCGTTTTCGACGAAAACTCTTTTCCCTACTCAGCCACCACACAACCACCCACACCACCCCTCTCCACAATCGATCCCGTGCCGACAGCACCGATCCCCATCGGATCTGCCCCGATCCACCTCGCACCCCGTGCGCAATCATCAGCGCACTCATCACCTCCCCGACCGGCCTCTCCCGCAACGCCACCTCACCACCTGACGCCCCCGCCAACGCCCAACTCCCCCGCCTCACTCTTGTCACCTGCCACCGCCACACTACCCACACCTGCTAACGCCACCCCTGTCCCCACTCCTTCCTCTCGAGCTCCCACCCACATGTGCACCCTCGTCACCCGCGCCGTCCACTCTCCCTCCGCCACGTCCTGCTGGATCAATACCGGTAGCTCCACTCGAGAACGCACACAGCATGCACACGCGTGGAAAAACAGGGTATTTTATGCCCAAAAAGCACATCACCCCTATCCTCCACTGAAATTTCTCCCATCCTTCGTCGTACCGTACAACACTAAGGACACTCGTTGGCATGATGCTATGCGTGATGAATTTGATGCTCTAATTCAGAATGACACTTGGTCTTTGGTTCCTTGTCCTGCAGGCGTCAACGTGTTACCGGGCAAATGGATCTTTCGGCACAAACTGCACCCGGATGACACCCTGGCACGTTACAAGGCCCGCTGGGTTCTTCGTGGTTTCACTCAGCAGAAGGAGTTGACTATGGAGAAACATTCAGTCCGTGGTAAAGCAGCAACAGTTCGTGTGGTCCTCAGTATTGCAGCATCCCGGTCTTGGCCTCTTCATCAGTTGGATGTAAAAAATGCATTCTTACATGGTGAACTTGCAGAAACCGTCTACTGCTCCCACCTGCTGGTTTTGTCGACACGGCCCACCCAACTCATGTTGCAAACTCAAGAAATCTCTCTACGGACTTAAGCAAGCTCCTCGCACTTGGTTTCTCAGGTTTACTACCTTTCTCCACACTCTTGGCTTTGTTTCCTCCAAAAGTGATACATCCCTATTTATTCTCCACTCCACCACAGCCACCGCCTACCTTCTACTCTATGTGGACGATATCATTCTCACTGCCAACACCACCACACTACTTCAGCAGATTATTGGCCTCTCTACACTCTGAAATTTCTATGAGTGACTTGGGACCATTACACCACTTTCTGGGGGTTAATGTTCATCGTACATCCCGAGGTTTGTTTCTCTCCCAGTAGCGTATGCTGTCGACATTCTGGAACGTGCAAACATGTCCAATTGCAATCCTATATCCACCCCCATCGACACTAAGTGTAAGCTCTCTGCCAATGATGGACGGCTAGTACCTGATCCTTCCAACTATCGTAGTTTAGCAGGCGCTCTTCAGTACTTGACCCTGAGAAGGCCAGACTTGTCCCATGCAGTGCCGCAGGTCTGTCTTTTTATGCATGACCCACGTGATGCTCATTTACAGCTGATCAAACGGATTCTACGATATGTCAAAGGGATTGCACATCTTGGTCTTCAACTACACGTTGGATCCTCATCCGAACTTGTGGCTTATTCTGATGCTGATTGGGCTGGATGCCATGACACCGCAAGTCCCCTCCGGCTTCTGCATCTTTCTGGCACCATCCTGGTCTCTTGGTCCTCCAAACGACAGTCGACAGTTTCACGCTCCAGTGCAGAAGCAGAGTATCGTGCGGTGCCAATTGTGTTGCTGAATCAGTTTGGCTCCGACAACTTCTTCTTGAATCCATCAACCGGCCAGCAAAGCTACTATCGTGTACTGTGATAACATCAGCGCCACCTACCTCTCGACCAATCCTTGTGCACATCAGCGCACGAAACACATCGAGATTGATCTTCACTTCGTCCGTGATCGGGTGGCTCTAGGAGAAGCTCGTGTGTACATGTTCTACCAGCTCACAGTACGCGACATATTCACCAAAGAGTTACCTACTACTGTATTCCAGGATTTTCGAACCAGTCTCAACATTGTACCTAGCCCCGTTACGACTGCGGGGGGGTGTTGAGTATCCTCTTTTGTATACGGTTCGGTTAGGGTTAGGGTTTAGTCTACACCTCCTCCCTCCTATATATACTTGTACCTTTGGTGATTATCTAGATACAGAAAACCTATTCTATTTGTCTTCTCGTAGCTGATGGTACACGCGATGGTAGGTACACGCTAGTAGTGGCTACTGGCTACACCTGAATTCCTCAACCCGAGATAATAAACGCCGCGATTAAGGGGGGTCAGGACTGAGCCCATCATCACTAAACTAACTAAAAGCGTCTCCACCGGGCTCATACAAGGGCCCCTAGTTTATTTTGGGGAGAAGGAGGGGGGGGGGGGGGCGGCGTCGACAGAAAATTCGGCCACATCGGGGGTCGTAAAGCTCTCGGCCGGTCCAAACCTGTCCGGCACCACGAACCAGGCCTCCCACTTTGGGGGTTGCATTCGCGGTGCCTGACACTATCCGTCTGTGCCTCCGATAGCTATGGCCCGTCCCGTCATACACACTGAGGGTTTCTTCCCCGGCTTAATGACGTCGCGCAGAAACCGGTACGGGCGTGCGTAAATGTCGCCGGTTTCCCAAGCGATGGAGGCAGCAGGCGGCAAGCGACGCGACAAGACTAGTCGGCCAGCGGCGCATTAACGACCGGCAGCCGAAGCGCCAGTCCATGTGCCAGTGCGCCAGTGGCTTGCCCACCGGTCAAACTGCCATTCCTCTCGGGCGCTTCGCCGCGGCTCGCACTGGCTGATGACAGAATTGATGAGAGTGTTTCTCCTCAACTACGCCAACAAGTACTCTTTATATCCTGAAAGGAAAATAATATATGGGATAGGTTGAGCCTCCAAGTGCAGAGTATGTAGAAGTGGAAGTTTTTTCCCCACGAGGGTGACTCGAGGGTTTAATATCGAACTCTCGGGGAATCAGTAGTGGGGATTTTATCTCCTTGTCCTTCTCTAGATTTTCTGCAAAGAAAGTATATTGGTTTGTGCCCCTCAACCTCACAAGTGGTTGTCAAGTCAAGGTGTGAGAATGATATTAAGATAATAATGAATGCAAAACAGTAAATAAATATGCCATGGTGGTAAGTAGTAATGCAAGGGATGATAGTAATGATGATGGATGATATTTTTGGGGTTTTATATGGTATACAATGAATAAAAGTGTTTTTATACTTTCTGATTTTAAAATGGCTGAATGTAGAAATGGTTAAAAGTGGTTGGAAAGTTGTTTCTTATGATTAACAAATGAACCGGGGGTTCATGGTTTCACACATGCACTCTCTCTTTAATATAGTGTGGCAAATAAGTAGACATAGGATTAACATATGAGATTGCAAACCAAGTTTAGTGACATGTTACTAATTATATGGGCATCACGTCCTAACATAGAGACCTTTTGATTATTAGTCTCACTTATACTCCACCAAGATCGAACTAAATCATAAACCTCAGTAATTAAGATGACTCAGAGTATAGCCTTAAGATTAATGACATGAAGTGAAAATAAGAACATTTGGATCTAGTCATAGGTAGAGGCTGTCACTCCTCATAC